>CAJNDT010003235.1:369274-591774 GCA_905221615.1 Symbiodinium sp. CCMP2592
TTGGTATATGAACCTTAAACCCGTTGAGATTTCATTTCGTCCTTAAGGTACCGTAAACCCTAAACCCTTAAACCCTAAACCCTGAACCCTAAACCCCTAAACCCCTAACAGAACCTCAAACCCTTTTAGGGTTCATTTCGTCCTTAAGGTTGGACCCTTTGAGAATCAGGGAACCCCTACCGCTCAAGGAATGATCCGAAGAAGTTGAAAAAGGTCTGCAGTCCACAACAGGACGATGGGTTAGACGGCCGGTGAGATTTAGGATTTTAGGGTTTTAGAGTTTAGGGCTTAGTATTTAGAGTTTTAGGGTTTAGGTTTTAGGGTTTATAGAGGCTCAGTATGTGGGGGTCTGGGCTTGTTGGCTCTCGTCATGGTCAGGGCAAGCACGTCAACCCGAAACCCTAATTCCAGACTGCGAAACATCTTGGGCTACATAGGGCACCCTAAACCCGAAACTCGAATTCCAGACGGTGAAGCATCTTAGGCTATATAGTCATGAAGACCCTTAGGGGGATAGGGGGGAGGGGGTAGGAGGCCTTAATACCTGTAATAAGGATTTAATGAGGCCTGTTCAAGGAAGTATAGTCCCCTACCCCCTTCCTACCCCCCTAAGGGTCCCTATGATATACGGTGTCATCTCAAAGCCCTCAGAACTCATCTTCTCCGGCTTGCGCACCGTCAGACCACACAAACCAGGCGGGTGAGTTACTCTGAGCCCTAAACCCTACGCACAGTATCCATTGTAGCTCCTTTTTTACATGAAGCTACTGAACCAAAAGAAGGAACTACAATGGAGGCCGTAGGTAAACCATAAATCCTTTAACCCTGAAACGCTTAAACCCACATGAACAACTCGTAGTTACAAGGAACCCAACAGTGTAGGTTTTATAGGGTTCAGGCAAGCCCTAAAACTTGAAACCCCCTCCCTCCACCAAAAAAACTGAAAACACCGGAAGCCCCTTTGAAGAGGTCTACTTTCAGGTCTCAGGGTTGGCCTACTGTGTTTGTCTTCTGGGGCCTTTCAAAAGAACACTGAGAACACGGCGACAACTTTTAACCTAGCAGAACCCTTTACACCGAACCCTTGTAGAACCCGTAGAACAAGAGCAAGAGGAAAGCTGAGAGCCCACAAGAACCCTGCCTGTAAAATTCTATGGAGCCTACACGAAGCTCAACAAAACGCTTACTAATGGCCCTACTTGGAGGGTCGGGGGACTTAGTATCTGGTTATTCTAGGGACTTATAAGTACCATAACCCCAATGAGGGTCCGTTTTAGGGTACTTATATAAGTCTACTTACTACCTACTTACTAAGTCCCCCGACCCTCCAAGTAAGGCTCCGTGGACCTCAATTGTTGAAAAAATGCTTAGGATCAAAGTAGTATACTGCTTGGGCACAGGAACCCTTTAACCCTAAACCCTGTTAAACCCTTCTGGAAAAGGAACCCTTATAAAGGAACCTTTTAGGGATCCGTTATGATTTGTAGGGCAATATTAACCCTGAGCCCTAAACCCTGAGCCTTGTAAGCCCTAAACCCTAAACTCTAAACCCTGAGCCCTATCAGCCCTGAACCCTAAACCCTGAGTCCTATAATTAAGCCCTAAGCCCTAAACCCTGAGCCCTACACGCCCTAAACCCCAAACCCATAACCCTGAGCCCTGCAGCACTAAGGCTGGACGTTCAAGGCGCCTGCATCTCCGCCACCGGACCACTCGGCCCAACCTGCAGGCGCCGTGTACTTGGAGGGTCTTTAGGGGACTTAGTAAGTAGATAGTCCTTTAAAGGGGATTCTAAGGGTTCCTTTAAAGGGCTCTATAGGGGTAGTATAGGGTTTAGGGTTCAGGATCGTTTTAATCCAACGGTTGATGATATAAATCCAAGGGTTCCTTTAAAAGGGATCTATAAGGGTACCTTGAAGGGGATCTATAGGGTTTAGGGTTGTAGGGTTGATGATATAAATCCTGCATTACCTTAGGGACCCTAAACGATGGGAGCTATGGTATATTCCTTATTATGGGTAATGCAGGATTTACATTATAAACTAGAAGGGGCCCCCACCTTGTAATAGTGGTATAATCGGAATATAATAGGGCCCTAATATAGTCCTCATAGTCACTATTACAGGGTGGGGGCCCCTTCTGAAGGATCTCTTTACCCTGGGCATCAAAATAGCCATAGTCTGGTCTTCGGGCCCAAAAGTCTTCATATATGAGTCCTCGGATCCCCAGGGTTACTTAAACCCTGTACATATCGCCTGCAATGAATTTCGGGCTGGTTTGGGGAGGGTTCAGGTTTCGGGGTTCACAGCAACTCAGGACTCTAAAAGCAAGATCTCTAGCCCTAAGGCTCCAAGGACTTATCTTAAAGGCTTCTGGGCCCAAAGACCATACTATATCAGGCTTTTGGTTCTATTTTGAGCCTTAGGGTATAGTATAATACATCCCAAGACCCTATTCAAATTATTAAGGCCCCTATACCATATCAGGCTGTTGGGCTATTCTGAGCCTTAGGGTAGGTTGTTAGTGTAGTTTACAAGGCTCCGGGCTGCAGAGTTGTCCAGTGTCCTCAGGGAAACTAGTAAACTTGGTAAGACCTTTGGGATTACATGGGAGTTTCCGAAAATTAGGGGTACCTTATATGGGGGTCCTTATAATAAGGATCCTACTATTCAGGGGTACTACATTAGGGTCCCCTAGTTTTCGGAAACTCCCATATGGGGTTTATAGCACCGCAAGACGGCTAAGGGTTAAAGGCTACCTGCTCTACTACGCAGTTAGGGTTTTTACGTACCTTGTCATTGCCCTCTGCGGTTGCCGCGCCGCCTTAGAATTCAGCCACTTAGCCTGCAGTAAAGGATGGCGGCGAGGAGTCGGGAGTATCATTGCCACTGACACGCATCCCACTGGTCCTTCGAAGCCCTTGATCTGTAATCATTGCAGCTCTATAGAACCCGATGAAATAGAAAGACGTGCGCCCTGAACCCTAAACCTGTGAGGGTTTAGGAAGGTCTGTGGTTTAGGGCTTCGGGACACTATGCGCTTTCTGAAAGCCTACTGTAAATAATTATAGGGGCCTTAATGATTACAATAGGGTTTTGGGGCCCCTTATACTATACTTGTAATGAGGAGCCCCCCAAAATTGTATAGGTAATTATTAAGGCCCCTATAGTATATACCTCTTCAAGCCGACTGCGCAACCCTCTCTCTCTCTCTCTCTCTCTCTCTCTTTCTCTCTCGTCTCGGCCTGCCGGATGTCTTTCGTCAAGTCGATGTGAACCACGGGTGGAGACGTCGCCCGCACGACTGCGCAGGGATCTAGAGCAGGTGCTTAGGATTTAGGGTTTAGGTGTCTAAGTGTAAGGTTTATTTTTGCTTATAGGGTTTGGACATGTTTGGAGTTCATTATGCATTCATGATGTCAGGCGTCACCGTAGACACAAACAGTTAATATGTGAACATCAAGTAGACCATACGAACTTTGAAACGCTAACCACGAGTTACTAGTTCAGAGGCCTTAAACAAATGGGAGATAGTTCCGTTAGTGTTCGTAAGGCTCCCTGTGCCCAATGCATCCAACAAACATCAAATACATGTACATATTACATATATATATACATATATATATATACATATATATATATATATATACATGTAGTTTCATATGTATCTGTATGTATATGAACCTCGGCCACAGAGTATCCCCCTAAGACTGGCGAACACCTTTGAAGCCAAAGACTCACTGGATAGGCCGATGGACCCAAGCCTTCAGGGTATCCAGACCCCCACGCCCCAAAACTCTCTTCTTCAACAACTGGGCCCCAAAAAGTTCGAACTTTCTGGGATAGAGCTAATATGTAAGGCCAAAAAATTTCAAGTTCCCCCGTTCACAGTGCAAGAAAATGGTGGCTGCTTGGCACTTTGCCTCGGAAGGAGCCGCTAGAAGGCAGTGGCGCCGAGTAGAGCCGCGGGGAAGGTGACGGAGAGCGAAAACCTTAGGGTTGCGCAGAGGTATTGGGAGGCCCTCTCCAGTCTTGGAATACTGTGTGTTGTGGCTTCGCATCCAGTTTCCTGTGAGCAGTTCAAGGCTGTTCCCTGAATACTGGCCCCAACTAATTAGTCAGAAACCTGCCTGTAGTCTCCATTGTGTTCCTTTTGTTGGTTAACCAAAGTCCATATTATAGGATCCTTACCATAAAACTGGTTAACCAAAAAAAGGAACTACAATGGAGACTATAGGTAACCACCGACTCAAGCCAGCTTTGGTCGGATGAGTTTTAAATGTTCGGGATCGGTGTGATCGAGGCAATTTGGCAGTGTCAGGGCTTCGTCTGAGGCTTTGGGTTTACTGGGGTCAACAAGGAAAATTAAAATGCTTGCAGTAATTGCATCAGTGTTTCTTGGAGGGTGGGTGTATAGTTTTCGACCAAGATTGCTTGCGGGACCTGCGGTGAATCGGAGCAACAGTCTATCTAGCGGTGGCAAACGCGCAATGCGGCAGGTGGGGGTTAACCTAGCTAAACCCTAAACCCTAAACCGTGGCTCTGCTACCCTAAACCCTTAAACCCTAAACCCCTGGGGCCGGCTGAGCTTTACCATGTGGGGTTATAAGTCCCGTAATATGGGTTATAAGTATAGTGACCCTACTCATAACCCTACTTAAAAGTACCCATGAACCTCCAAGTACCAACGCATGATCCCTATTCAAATTGTGTTTGAAGCACCTCTAGGCAGGCTTCGAATCCTAAACCCTGAACTTTAGACCTCATTAAATCCTAAATCCTACATCCCCTCAACCCCAAAACCCTAAACGCAACCCGCAACACTCTGAACCCTTGCCGCCCAAAGAGCTGGTAGTGCTGGACAGAGTGCGTGGCCTGCCGGGCGAGGCCCCTTTAACAATCCCTGGGTCGAGGGGGACTTACTTGGAGGGTAGGGGGACTTAGTAAGTAGGTAGTAAGTAGACTTTTAAGTACCCTAAAAGGGAGCCTAATTGGGGTTATGGTACTTATAAGTTCCTAAAATAACCAGTTACTAAGTCCCCCGACCCTCCAAGTAGGGGTGTTTAGGGTTTCGGGCTTATTGGGGGGTTGACAGGTGTTCAGGGTTTGGGGCTTAGGGGGTGTAAGTTTTAGGGTTCAGGGCTTAGGTGGTTTAAGTTTTTAATAACAATCCAATGTTTTGGGGTGGATATAGGGCCAGGGTGATTTAATCAGGTTCCTTACTTAGGTGTTCTTGTCATGCCTAGATATATCCTCAGCCCCATACCCTATAACCTTAAACTCCTAAACCTAGGCAGCCCGAGAAAGCAACACCTCACACAACACGGGGCTCTTGTCAGGAATCTAATTTACGTGAAACCTCACTATAATTACTATAGATCCGTTTATGGTAACTTAGATTAGATTTCTTAACAAGAACCCAGAAGAGGGCAACTGAGAAAAAACAAAAAAAAACTCCGTTGAAAGCAACAATTCGCGGAGACCCCGAACACCTCAGAGGACCTGAACCATATAAACGCTCAAACGACGCGCGACAAAAGTCCGAATCCAAAAAAGCACACACCGTGAGAAGACTGTAGGGTGCATGGCTTATGCTCTTAGGGTTGTCATAAGATCCCCATTCGGGCCCTAAACCCTAAACCCTTGAGACTTCTTTCTGGGCGGATGTACTGCTTCGGGCATGCGGATTAACGAACCCCCAGTCAAAGGCCCAAACCCCGCGTCCTTGTTAGGGTTCTTTATATGGGTGGTTGTCAAAATTAGGGTCCCTTTTTGGGCTCCCTAAACAATAGGTGCCGTATTATAATAGGGACCCAAAAAGGGACCAGGTTCTTTAATGTTCTTCTAGGCGGGGCTTTTAAAGCCTTTGAAAGACATTAGCAAATAAGATCCTCTTAAGTCCAATAAGGGAGAATGAAATGTCCCAAAGCCCTACCTAGTGGGTTCTTTATATGGGTGGTTGTCAAAATTATGGCCCCTTGTTGGGCTCCCTAAATAATTGGTGCCGTATTATAATAGGGACCCAAAAAGGAACCATAATTTTGACAACCACCCATATGAGCCTTACTATTTTGGGGTTGCGACCAGGGTCTGGGCAGTTACCAGAGTAAGGAGGCCCTTGCACGTATATACTGCGGAGCCTTATTATTTTGGCAACTCCAACCAACTTCCTTAACAAGAATTAGTACCAAAAACCAACCTAATGGTAAATTGGAGTGTCCGAGAGTTTAGGGTAAGGGTTTAGGGTTAAGGGGTCAGGGTTTCGAGAAAGGGAGGTGACTCCTTAACTTCCGGGCTTGGGGGGGTCTCGGGGCTTTGGCGGGCTTTGGTCCTCCGCGTAGTTGGGGATTATCCTCTCACACTCGAACTTCCCGTCACATGATGGTAAGCAGTTGGAAAGAATGAAAGCAACTCACTTCGGCACGACGTCGTCACTCAGAACAGAACCTGTATTATGTTGCACAGGCACGACACCCCTCTGCAACATAGCCTAATAAGCGTCACACACGTAAGAACACCCCGTCGCAAGCCGACAACACTGACACTCGGTCACATCGCAGCACTCAGCGGCCACAATGCACAGCTCCGGCACTGGCAGGGAAAGGACAGCTATTTATTTTCATGCCTGGACGCTGCGAGGAGCGCACAGAGGTATTGAAAGCACTTCTTCAGGCTTTCAGCGGCAGATTGCTGCCTTCTGCAACCACCAGCTTCCATGTACCGAAAAGTCAAGATCTCGAGCGCCAAGCATATTCGGCTCGCCATAAATTAGGACGAATGTTGTCAGACTTGTCTTAGAAAGAGTGCTTGTTAGACTACTTTCTCCGTGCAAATATCATCTTTTTGCCGCTTGTCTGACTTCCGGATAATCGGATATGGTGGTGCTCACACCAAAATGCCAACACTCTAGGATCAGAAAAGGAATCCGTAAACTTGCATCGTAGCACTGGAGGGCTCTTGACTGATGCTTCCTCCATCTTGACTACAGGCATTTAAAGGACTAACCGAGCGCGCGTCAAACACAGACGCGGTTGAGATGAGCTTGATTTTCAAGCTCCCTTTGTCAATTTAGGGGCCTGTTTCCGATCATTAAGTATCTATGGCCTGCTAAACTCAAATCCCTCTATTAAGTGTATTCAGGCCCCCAATTGCAGAGGCCTTGCTTCACGAAGCCGAAGGCATCCGAGGACAAGACAGGATGCACTCTGCACGACCCACGCACTTGCAAAGAACAGGTGGGTGGCTGGAGGTGGGTGGTTGTCAGTTCTGGTCCCTTTTGGGGTACCCTAAATAATAGGTGCGGTATTAATGGTAGGGACCCAACAAGGACTATAACTTTGACAACCACCCAGGTATCAACATGACTTTCTAGGGCAGACATTTGAGAGCAATGTAGACCCCTTGAGAAGCAACACCTGTTTTTTACAGGACCTAGTATGAGCATCCCTAGTGCAATCCCTATTGTATATTCCCATGGGGAGAGGGGCTTAGCAGGCTTAGCAATCGGGGGTCTACATTATATGATTCGCTCAAGTCCTCCGTCTGTCTTCCAGGTCATCCAGGCATCGGCCAGTTGTTGCGAAGTCTTCTTTTTCAAAAAAACGCAGGAGCCTGAATCCTTAATAATGGACTGAATAGGGTTTGGGCATGTTTTACCATGTCATTACCAAGTACTCCGCCACATGCCAACTCCCATGTTCCCCCTCTATCTGGAGGCTCGGAGGGGGAAAGCAAACGGCAGATAGAAGCTAAATGGACGAACAACATGACGGCCGGCCTGTTAGAATAGAAAGCGGGCCCAATCAGCACCATGAATGCGAGGCTGCTAACAGCTCCCCCGACTTTGGGGGTGTTGTCGCCCATCCGGGGAGTGCACAAAGTCAAAGCACTGGTTGCTTTCACAGATAATGAAAGGAGGATTTTTGCCGGTGGCCCCCAGATATTCGGGCAACTCCAGATTTTGCAAAAAACGCGGTCTTGAGGCTAATCTAGCCTTTGTCACGGGGCATCCACGGGCCTGTTTTGTTTAGATTCAACCGAAGCTCTGGATCCTTCGCCCCGGACGCCCCTGCGTGCACGTAGGATTTCGTAAAGGGCCGTTGAAAACATCTGAGCCACTCGAAAGCCGATTTCACCCTCTGCGCCAGAGCCAACCCATTCTTGCTGCCGGCACATCGGCCGAGCCGCCACGGAAGAGTCGGACCTTATGCTCCAAGTCTGCGGAGGATGCTGACACGGCCTTCAGAAACCCCTTCATGCGGATGTTGTGATGGTCATGCAGAAGTCGATTTGGCGGGCGATTGTGGTCTGTGTCATCTGCCCATGATCGCGAGAAGAAAGAGTGGCGTGAATCGGTCCCGGCATCTCCATCCTCAAAATCCACCATTTCCTCGAGTGTGGATGGCATGCAAGTACTTGAACGAGAATCCAAAGGCGACTGCTTACCTGCCGTGACAGTGAGATATTCCTCGGGCTCGCAAGGCTCTTCGTCCAAAGCATGCTCCTCGGGCTGCACGGCCAAGACGCTGTGGAGTACGTCGATTCCAAGGCTCTCTGGTTTGCAAGGCTCCGGCAGCTTTGCAAGGGCCTCAAAAACGGGGACGACTCTAATCATGGTGGAAAATCAAGGGCTCCAGATCCTTCGACACCTCCGAGCCAAAGGCTTACCATACCCGCAGAACAAGAATTTTCATTAGTGCAAAAACAACACCACCTGGGTAAATGTAGGGGCCTGAACAATTACTAATACTATGTTTTTTTGGGGGGAGGTTCCTTATTATACTTATAGTGGGCATGGGCCCCAAAACCCTATTCTAACTCTTAAGCTCAAAGCGGAGAGCTCTCAAGGCTTGCAGAGTTCCAGAGGAAGTTTCTCCAGCTTTCATTACAATGATGGTGTCTTGAATGAAGGACTGTGCTGAGCTCAGAAAACCTGACCCCTACACCCTATAAACCCTATACCTGAAACCCTGAACCCTAAACCCTGCTCAAAACACGAAATGCCTCATCCTTGGAATGCCTTTACTTTAAAAACTCGCAGTCCTTCGAGGCCCATCCCCCTTCCCAGAAGGCGCCAACTCCGCAAGGTGACCACACGAGGAGTCGTGGAGGCTGGCCCCGTTCTGCCTTCAGGGCAGTCTTCTCTCAGAAGGTTCAAGGCTTTGGCTCCGGGGTTTTAGGGCTTTGGGTTCAGGGGGCTTAGGTTTGTATAGCCTACTTGGACGTTCAGGGGTTGTTATAAGTGGGGTTATAAGTCCCCTAATATGGGCTGTAAGCATAGTTACCCTACTTATAACCCTACTTATAACTTATAACCACCTATGAACCGCCAAGTAGGCTTTTCAGAAGGGGAGGTTCAGGGCTCCGGCTCAAAAGGTTTAGGACTCAGAGTTGAACCTGCATCAAAGGAGCAGGCGACGACAGAGATGCAGCGAGGGCTGTAGGGTTGTCTACAGATGCTTTGACCAAGGGCCCATGGACAAAGAAGCTCTAAAATCAAGGCTTGCAGCTTTAAGCCGTAAACCCTGTTTGAGTTTTTTTAAGAGCTTCCAGGATTGGCAGGCAGCAGGCTTCTCATATTCACCTTTTCTCCTCTTCTCTGCCAATACCCTACGGTTTCGCCCGGCCTTTAGGGTTTACGGAAAACCCTAAATTCCAAACCCTCAACACCTCAAAACCCTACCCTAAACCGCCGGAACCCCAAGGCCCGGAAGTCCTGAACCCCCAAACTCCCAGCCTAAGGGTGCCTGTACCCATAGAGTATACCTTAAGCTACCAATTCCATACTGTTGATGATACAAATCCTGCATTACCTTAATGGCCTTAGACTATGGGAATTATGGTATATTCCTTATAATGGGTAATGCAGGATTTCTATCATCAACCGTATTAGGGCCTATAACAAGAACCAACAAAAAAAGGTAGGTGTTGATAGTTGAAGGTATACTTTGGCCCTAAAGTACTTACATAGGGAGTACTCTTTTCACTTCTCGGCTTCGGCTTCGGAAACATAGCTTTCCCTTCCCACACAGTTTAGGTCTTAGGGGTTTAGGGTTTAGGGGTCTTAGGCCTTAGGGTTCCTTTAAAGGGATCTATAGGGCATCCTTTAAACAGGGCTTTGTTTAAAGTGGTTTTTAGGCTTTAGGCTTTCTGTGGGGCTGTGGAGATGCTCAGGCCCTCGTAGCCTTCAACGATACACGTCTTCGCCAGTTTAGGGTTTAGGGCTTAGGGTTTAGGTTTTAACCCTAAACCCTAAACCCCTAAACTCCTAAACCCTGCAACCCTAAGCCCTAACCCCTGAACCCCAGACCCCTGAACTCTAAACCCCCAAAAACTAAACCGCTCGGCAAGTCGTACAAGACAGCTGGCCTAACTTGGTCAATGACACGGCTATTCTTGTGACAATGGAAGTGCTGCAGGATTTGTAACCGTAGAAGCAGACAGTGCGGGCTTGCTATATCGCAAGATTTGGGGCCCTATACGCCCTCAACAGATCCAGGCTTCTGGGGCTGCAATCTTTGGGGTAGAGGGTTTAGGGGTTTAGGGTTTAAGAAAACAGGACTTGCATTGTTTGGGGTAGCTTAAGGGATTGGGGATCTGACTGAGTTATGTTTGCTTTCAGTCAGGGCCCCTGTTCACGACGGACATGAGAAAGCCTTACTTATAACTTAGACAACATGCGCCCCTGATACACCTGGGACACGTTGGACCCTTTTGCTCTGTATACTAGGATGCTTACCACAGTGATCCCCCAACAACCCAAATGAGTCACTGCCATGGTATCCTAGATCCCAGAACAGCTGTCCTGAGCATGATACACCTGGGTCGGAAGAACGAGCCCCTAGAAAACAATACCAAGGTTGCCCCTTTGCTATATCTCCGCGTTGTGAAGGAGACTCAGCGGTACTAGTACGAAGGATATACAAGCGTCTGTTGGGGTGACAATGCAACACCAGTGCTTAGGCCCAGGCTAATCTCGGATGCGACGGAAGCCGTCGAGACTTGTCTCTGCACGCCCATCAAGGGCGCAGTGCCTTGTCCGGATGAACATTGAAAGCCTAACACTTATAGGGACTTAGGGCTTTAGAGATCTCTGTGCTTAGGGCTTACGGCTCGGAATGTATGGGTTTCGTCTCTTCAACTTTCAGGGTGTGCCGGTTTAGGGCTTTGGAGCTTCGGTCCTGGCAACCCTCCGTCAACTCTGGACCCAAGAGTACCCTAGGAATAAAAAGGGTGCCCTGCTTATAAGGGAATCCGAACCCTAAAAAAAGGAATAAGGGCCTACTCTGGGTCCTAGTCGCGCTTGGCTCCCCGCTTATGACGGTGATAGTCGGTGCTGCCTTTATGATCGCGCTAATTGTTGACTTCCGTGCCCCAAATGTTGAACAAGTAAAGTCTGGCCAGGGCTAGTTCTGCTTAAACATGTAAAGGCCACCTATAAACCCCAAAATCCTGCTGCAAGCCCTTTCCAGAACCAGTGGCAAGTCTTCCGACCTCCAGAACTCTAAACCCTGCACCCTACACCATGTAACTAAACACCTAAACCCTGCTAGCTCGAGTACCCCTAATATGCCCGGTATAAACCCCTACAAAGCCGCCCCTAAACATACCTTTTCTATAAAACCCTGTGAGGCGGCAGAGAAACTCTCTACCCAAACGGCCCTAAGTACCAACATCGTAGAATATATACCCCCTTAGAACCACGATAAGAACATCATTTTTACAATTCTCTTGGGTTTGATATGAACAAAACAAAAAACCCCTAAGAAGACTATAGGAATGTGGGTGCCTATATTAGGAAGTACCATTATGGTTTAGGAAAGTATCCCCCGTAGAGTACAACAAACCTTTGGGCTTTGAGCCCCCACACAACCCCTAAACCTGTAGATCCCTTATAGAGCCCTTATAGATCCCTTTAAAGGAACCCCTAGACATCCCTTTCAGGAACCACCTAAGAATCCTACCAAACTCCCCCGCCCCCGCCGGAGCCGCCTGGCAAACACTAAACCCCCTAAACCCGCCTAAACCCTACACCCCTAAAGCCCTAGAGCCCTAAACTCCTAAACGAATAAAGCCCTAAACCCTGAACCAATGAAGCCCTAAAGCCCTGAACCCTCAACCCCCAAACCCTAAAGCATCCCTTTTGGAGCCCTCCTTGTGGATCCCTTTAAAGGAACCCCCTAAAACCCTCAAAACCCCGCAGGCAGCCGCCTGGCTGGAAGGTGGTCCATGCCACGGTGGAGGGCCAAGCCGGGAGGACCAAAGGTCGAAGCCGCCTTCTGGGTTTGGGACTCTACAGAAAAAGGCTATAATATTTACTTTAATATATGCAATGAAATACATATATATATATATATGTGTGTATATATGCATATATGCATATGTATATATATATATATATACAGACATATACATATATGTACGTGTCTGCAATCCGTAGGATGTGTATATATATATATATATGTAGGTATGTAGGTTTGTAGTATACCTATAGATACACTAATAACCAAGCACACTAGGCTTATATCATAGTAGGTACGATAATATGCCCAAGACCGCCTTTGGGGTGTAGTGTCTCAGGGGTGTCGGGGGGGGGGTTGCGGTTTAGGGTCTAGGGCTTAGGGTTGAGGGGATTCGGGCTCAAGGTTGGATACCTACTTGTCGGGTATCATGGGGAATCGGAACTAAAGGTTAACCTTTTTGGTTATATAAGGGTTATACAGGGACTATACTACCCAAAAAGGGTTAAAGGTTCCCTACTCTACTACTAGGGTTGGTAGGGTTTATAAGGCTTTAAATGGGGCTCTAGGGGCTTAGGGTTGATTTCCAGGACCCTCCTTGTACCCTCAAATAGGGGTATATGGTCCCAAATAAAGGGCATTTAGGGTCTAATAGAGGGTAGATGGAGGGTCTAGGATAAGGGTTACACCAAACTCTCTTAGGTTGTGTGGACAGAGGTTTAGCTTCTCCAGCGGCCCGCAAGGGCACGTAGAAGAGTTCCGTAAACGGTTACGGTTTAGGGTTTAGGGTTTGGGGTTTAGGATAAACTAGAAGGGCCCCCCCCACCCTGTAATAGGGACTATAAGGATTATATTAGGGCCCTAGTATATTCCTATTATACCACTATTACAGGGTGGGGGTCCCTTCTAAGGGCCATAAACGTGACATTAAATGATGTTGAAACCTGAAATCCTCTCAACTTCGTTGGTTAGCCTTTGGGATGCTGTAATTAGGGGCTACAATGCCCCCCAAAGGGTTGAAGGTTACCTACCCTACTCAAAAAAAAGTCAAAACAAAATTCGCAGAGTCGAAACTTTCCGTGAGGGATGAGACTCGCTACATGTCTCGTGATATCCGCACCAGCGACCAAACCTCGATTGTTTTTTTGCTCCGTGGCTCTGCGCTGGATCCCTGCACAACCAGGGTTCCGATTTTATTTTTGGTCGAGGTTTACCTAGACCCACAAAAGTAAATAAAATAATGGCCCAAAACGCTATAAAAGGCTGCTATTCTACATACTTTGAGGGTCCAGGTAGGGTATTGCTCAGAAGACCCCCGAATCGGAAAGTTGTCAGGGCATCCTCGCGGGACCGAGCCCACCTCTCCACAACCAAGCCCTTAAGCAACAAAAACACCCTCTCCTATAATACCTATCTCAGATTTTTAAGAGCCTCCATCCAAAAAACCCTCCAAGAATGTATCAGGAGTTGGGAGTGCAACTTAAACACTAAACCCCACTACCAAAACCCAACTGCCAAAAGCCCTTCACCCTAAACCCCAGCACCCTAAAGCCTAAACCCTAAGCCCTGCCCTGAACCCTAAACCGTACGCCCGAAAACCCCCAAGTCCTAAACCCCAAGGCCCTAGGCTGCACGTGGCTCCGGTCCTTCTTGAAGGCTCAACAGCAGAAGGGCCTTGCCGCAAGGTCAGATCGCAAAGGAGGGTCGTTCTCGAAATTAGGTTGCTACAATACAACTATGATACGGAACCCTAAGTATGATATTGGTAAATGGGTAGTGCTCTAAATGAGGGTCCCCTGTTGGGCTCCTCTTTGCAAGGGTGCCGTTCTATTCGTGGTGCCTGAAAAGGGACCCTACTTGAAGGGTCGGGGGACTTAGTAACTGGTTATTTTAGGGACTTATAAGTACCATAACCCCAATTAAGTTCCCTTGTAGGGTACTTGTAAGTCTACTTCCTACCTATACTTACTAAGTCCCTGAACCCTAAACCCCATACTACCACTACCCCTTACTACCCCTATAGAGCCCTTTAAAGGAACCCTTAGAATCCCCTTTAAAGGAGCCCTTACGGAATCCCCTAAAGACCCTCCAAATACCTTTAGAGAACTACCCATAGGAGTCTCGGGCCCCCTCTCAGAAGGATCCTCTCATGTCTATACCACTTGGAGGCCCTTTTGACTTAGTAAGTAGGGTTAGTAAGGTAAGTTATGGGGATTATAATAGGGTTTCTGGGGGATACTAAGTAGACTTACTAAGTCAAAAGGGCCTCCAAGCACAGGTACGGCCCCCATATACAGCTTACAGTTTAGGGTTATGGGTTATGTCTATACCCTACTGACTCTAGAACCCTAGCAAAAATTATAATTTTAGCTGTTTCTTGGGAATTATCATAACAAAAAATTTAAAAATATTTCTAAGTACCCCTAAGTTACCTTAGGTACGGCCCCCATACAGTAAGAGTGTATAATAGGGCACCATTAATTAACGTCCTACTATATCTATATTATGAATATTATTCAAGTATTACTGAGTGGGGGCCGTACCCAGTCTATACCCCCTCAGAACGACCATAAAAATAATCTGCTTGATATTCTCTTGCTATATGAACAAAACAGTATTTCCAAAGGAGGCTATAGATTCAGGGTCCATATTCAGCTTTCCCTAAGGGTCCGAAGAACCCAACAATTAGGTCCTCGGCTTTTCGGATAGTAGTTATATGTAGGTTAGGATTTTGGAGAGTATATGGGTACTAGGAGCTTGAACCCTTGGGGTTTCCGGCTTTTTGAAACTACCATTTTGGCAGCTTGTCGTGGGCGCAAGGGCTTCGGGCTCAGGAATTCAACTCGGGATTTTCTGCCCATAGCTCATGCTCAGCTTCTTCGCGGTCTCGGAAACTCCCAGAGACTCCAATATCCCCTAATTAAGGAATATTCCTTAAATCATATTAGGGATCCTACTATAACTCAAGGTAGATTCCTTTATGAAGGGGTATTGGAGTCTCTGGGCTCATACTGCAACACACAGATGCCGCAATGAGACCACCTCCAGCAGCTTCACCCCAAACTTACGATTGCACCAAGCAAATTCCGATGCCCATGCCGCAAACCCAAAGCAAGCCCGCAGTACCCCGGAACCCCGAACTACGGCTTGCAGGCACGACCACTCGGCTGCTGCTTCTGCTGCTGCTTGCTAGTACTAAGTACTGATACCTATACCCTCCTTAGAACCCTAATAAAAAACATGTTCAATATTCTCTTGGATTTTATATCAACAAAAATGCAACAACAATTCCTCAAGAGACCAGGGGATACTAGTAGTCGTCTTTTGACAAAAACACATGCACATGTGCATGACTCAAGAAAGCCAACGCAAGCTACCTGAACCCGAATGATCCTTCAAAGCTTGTAGGTTCTCCCTTACCTCTAGACCCTCACACCCCAAATCCAACCCGAAGACCTCAAACGCCTGGGCCAAACTGCCTCAAACTACCATAACCTACTTTTTTGAAGGTTCTTACTGTAATTAACTCGTATAAGCAACTTATAGGGACCCTATAAACATGTAGGTTCTGGTGGGTTAGTAAGGTCTAGGTGGGGCTTTTAAAGCCTCTGAAAAATATTAGTAAATAGGATCCTCTTAAGCCCAATAAGGGAAAAAATAAAATGTCCCAAAGCCTAGAGGTGGATTGTCTTCGCCTCCGCTTGGAGCCGAGGCCGAACTTGCCACGCTGGCAGGCCTCATTTCACAACTACGGTTGATGATACAAATCCTGGGGTTCCTTTAAAGGGACCTTTAAGGGGTTCCTTTAAGGGATCCATAGGGTTATAGGGTTTAGGGTTTGGGGTTGATGATACAAATCCTGCATTACCTTAAGGGCCCTAAACTGTGGGAATTGTGGTCTATTCCTTATTATGGGCAATGCAGGATTTATATCATCAACCGTAGGATGCCCCGTAACCTAGGAATAAAAAGGTCGCTTTTTGGTATTGGGTAACTGTATAAGGAACCTAGGACTGCAAAAGGGTAATAAGGGTACTACTGGGCAGCCTAAACAATGGCACCTGGCTTAGGGGTTTTGGGGTTTAAGGCAATCTAAGGTTGGCTTCTTTCTCACATTCGGTTTCGCAGGGAACAATCCCTGAAAGAACCAACCAGCTGCACAATGCAACAGCGACCGAAGGCAAGCATGTAAAGAGTCTAGACCCCCTACACTCTTGTCTTTTTTCAGACGAAACCTTATAACCTTCTCCGAACCCGAACAAACCCTAACTGTTTACGCTTCGTAGTTGTTATTTCCATATACAGTTGCAAAGAAAGCTAGATGTCAGAATCGGGGCATCAGGACCCCGGTGAAGTTTAAGCGGTGTTCGGCCCAAACCTGCTGGCCACGGGCTTAAACTTAGAGGGTTTCTTGGATTAACCGTCCAGGTGGTTACTATAGAGGCCTTCATGATTACCTATACTATGTTGGGGGTTCTTTATTATATATTTATTTATTGTAAAACATGCCCCAAAACTTTAAAACCCTTTTCTAATAATAAGGCCCCTATAGTAAATTTCGCGGATTTTGTTTTCGGACGGGGTGTTTATAGGTGAGAACAAGCTTTCGGCTGCAAAATGATGGCAGGAATGCTTCCTTTAGACCGGTGTTCGAACTGGCGGAGGCGCTGAGAATTCATATCTGCTCGTGCATGTCATCCTGGAGCGGAGCTTCCTAAATCCTGAACCCAAAGCCTACATAAAAGGCCGTGAAGCAAAAGTAGACGGTGGACGGTAAGGTAGACGCCTTATCAAACACCGAGAATCAGGAGTTTAGGTTTTAGGGTTTAATGCTGAAGTGTAAAATGGGAGTTTCCTAAAATAGGGGACCCTAATATAGTACCCTACATAGAAGGATCCTTGTTAGAAGGACCCCCAAAATAAGGTACCCCTAATTTTCGGAAACTCCTAAATCTCTCTGCCCCCCTGGCTCCGCGGTCGCAGGATGCACCGTGTTGATTCCTGAAGGGAACTCGATGGCTCGGAGTCGGAGCGACTTCAGCAAGTTGTCGCTCTCTGAAACCTTCGTCAAGGACTGGGCTTCCTCGATCAAGTGCTTGATGAGACGTCACTGTGAACCAGCCGCATCTCTCACCTTTGGCCTCCAAAAAACTTGGTCTTGTAGGAGTCTACGGTTGTCCTTCCAGTACGCAAAGAGACGAAGGCGTAGTCGACAGCCCACGTCAGGGCGCCTTCCGCAACCCCTGTAATAACTACTTGGAGTCACAGTGACGTGTCCGGAAGCAATGGTCTTAATGTGTTTCAGCTGAGGCACATCCCCGGGCAGACTGGCTGTAAGAGCTTCGCGAAGCCTTTTGCAAAGACTTCACGTGAAAACTCCTTCTGGATCAGGCGAAGAATCTCAATCAATGCCTTGCGCACTTCTCCAATGACTCAAGTTGCACCCAGAATAAGGACTTCAAACAGAACTTGGAATCGTCTGCTATTGATAGGGACCCTTTGAAACAACATCAAACCAAACCCAGCAATCTGTAGCAATGAGGCACATCTCTGGTTGAAGCGCTTGAACGCTACGAGTGCCACGAGGATCGAATGCAGCCTCAACCCCCCCCTCAAAACATAGCAAACCGAGGCCGGAAACTCACCCTCCTAAACTCCAAACTATCTGCAAACATGCAGCCGTGGAGTCATCGAACCTCTTGGGGAACGACAGAGGCTTTAAGGAGTCATCCAGGGTACGTTAAGGTCCTTTGAGAATTCCTTTATCTACCAAGGGTTGAGCGCCAGAATTGCGCGAGGACGTTCTGGCTTCATGCTTCGCCGCGTGTCAGGATTTTGCGACCGCACTCTGTGGTTTAGGGCTTCAGGGGTCAGGGCTCCCGCGTCGGGGCTTCGTGGCGTAGGACTATGTCTATGTCAGTGGAACACCAATACGACGAGGCACGAAAGTTCTTGGGCATGGGGCCTAAACCCTAAAGTAAAAGCCAGAAAGTTGGAATGAATATGATTATCCTAAACCCCTTATGGTAAATTATAGGGTATCCTACCCTGAAACCATGGTCCAACTTTCTGGAGTTCCCTTTAAACCCATGTCTCAGACCCAACAAAACCGTTCGACTGAACCCCAGGCCAAACCCCCCCAAACCCCCGAAGCCCTGAACCCCCCAAGGCCATCTGAGATGAAACGACTCCAACATGCGTCTGGCAGTTGCAAGCCCTGGCCTACGGGCCTTCGATGTCTTGTTTAGTCGAATGCTCAGGCTCGATACCCTAAGGTGCAATATGAGAGTTCCGCATTATATGTATACTGTGACTATGATGAACCCGCCCAGAGACTCCAATATCCCTTAATTAAGGAATATGCCTTAAATTATAGTAGGATCCTTAATCTGATTTAACGTATATTCCTGAATTAAAGGATATTGGAGTCTCTGGGCGCCCCAAGCTTGTTCTAGTTACGGCCACTATACTAGGGTTTCGGGCATGGGGTCCAGGCTTAAGGCAGCTTGGGGGAACATCGGACAAGCATGGGGGTGGCTGTCAAAATTCAGGTCCCTTCTTGGGTACCCTAAATATCAAGTGCCGTATTGTAATAAGGACCCAAAAAGGGACCATAATTTTGACAACCATCCGAGGGACCAAAGCCTCTTGTGCTGATGCCGGAACCCAACGAAGAGTAGTCTGAACCAGCACCTTGCTAAGACTTATCTATACCCCCTAGAACCATAATAAACATGTTATTGTTCAAAATCCTCTTGGGTTCTATGTGAACAAAAATAAAACAAATAGTATATTTTGGGGGAGTTCCAAGCTAGGCATCCAAGCTGGGAATCTCAGGTTGAATAATCCAACTTAGAAGCATGCAGCAGCTTCGGGGTGCTAATGTTAATCTCTACTCCCCTTGGAAGGTAAGTAAAAAACTACTTTTTCGGAGACCCCTACAAAAGAAGACAGGAACCAAAAAAGGAACAAAGTAACAAAGTCTCCAAGAGCCTTAAAGTAATATGTATGTATTCCGCGCATTAGGGAAGGTCGATTAGGTTTTAATATTAGGTGGTTAGATTAGATCGACCCTGAAAAGCCGAAAATGTCAGGAATAGTCTCAGAAATCTTTCAAGCCGGAGAGTTGAAAGTATAAGCCCTGGACACCAACATACCATCCTCCCTACTGTACCGAAGTTACTTGAAGTTACACCCCTAGTAAAAAATGTAATTTTAGCTGTTCCTTAGGGAGTATAGGAACCAACAATTAAAAACGAGTTGAAAGTACCCCTACAGTACGCCTAGGACCCTGCACAACCAAGATGTGAGCCTCGCTGGACGGAGCGGTACAGCCTTTGTCTGGACGGGGGCGGGGGGGTAAAGGATGTCGGGGATTTCAACGAGAAGTCTAGGTCCAAGTTCGGGGGAAATGTTTTCATATATATATATATATATATAATATGTATATACAAATACTATTATACTTGGTGTGTGCGTCGACCCTCCCGAAAAATTTTAAGGGATCTGGGCCTGGGAGCCTCGCATATGATGATGACTGATGATGATGATGGTGATGATGATGTTGCGGCCCATGAACCTTGAACAAGCCTCGGAACCTGATGACATTGATGACAGATGATGACGATGAGGACTCCACGGGGCATGCTTAATTTTCCAAGCCTCGATGATGACTGGTTACCCTCAGTCAGGGAGTCTGTGTTCGACTGAATCTGCGACGGAACAAGACTCGCCGCAAGCAACCCAGCTCCCTGGGCTGAGACCTGTGCTGAGCCTGACAACCCAACGAACTATTCTACCTGGGAGCCTGGGAACCTAGGAACCGAACCTTTGCCGAGCCTCGTGATGATTGTCAGATTGTCATGTCACGGCACATGTCTCAGCCCAGCCAGGGAGGGAGTCTTGCGGCAGATCTTCAACCGCAGATGCATTCGGCAACAGTCGCAAAGCCGGACTGGTGAGGAGCAGCATCATCATATTATGATGATGTTTCTCCTAACCAGTCCGGCTTCCCGAGTAGCGGTTGAGAGCATGCCGAGCTTGCACACGCTCTCCTGCAGCCCGTGTCTGGGAACAGGCAAACAGGCAAAGAGTGTTAGTCTCCAGCAACCTTTTAGAAACTCTCAGACCAATCCGGCTGGACTACAGACAACTTGCAAGTCAACTCTACAAGCCCGTGGCACGCATATCCTCTGGGCCCCCTGGGCCTGGAAGCCTCGCATATGACTGATGACTGATGATGATGATGGTGATGATGATGTTGCGGCCCATGAACCTTGGACGGGCCTGGGAACCTGATGACATTGATGACTGATGATGTTGTGGCCCATGAACCTTGAACGGGCCTGGGAACCTGATGACATTGATGACAGATGATGACGATGAGGACTCCACGGGGCATGCTATTAGCCTCGATGATGACTGTCATGCCACGGCACAGGTCTCAGCCCAGCTATTCTACCTGGGAGCCTGGGAACCTAGGAACCGAACCTTTCCCGAGCCTCGTGATGATTGTCATGTCACGGCACATGTCTCAGCCCAGCCAGGGAGGGAGTCTTGCGGCAGATCTTCAGCCGCAGATGAATTCGGCAACAGTCGCGAAGCCGGACTGGTTAGGAGAAACTTAATTAATTTCATTTGCGATTGCCGAGCTGAACCTGGAAGCCGATACGACACGGGCTGAAGGAGAACATGCCGAGCTTCGACACGCTCTCCTGCAGCCCGTGTCTGGGAACAGGCAAACAGGCAAAGAGTGTTAGAACCCAGCAACCTTGTGAAACCTAAACTCTCAGACCAATCCGGCTGGACTACAACTTGCAAGTCAACTCTACAAGCCCGTGGCACGCATATCCTCTGGGCCCTCTGGGCCTGGAAACCTCGACTGATGACTGAAGATGATGATGGTGATGGTGATGATGATGTTGCGGCCCATGAACCTTGAACGGGCCTGGGAACCTGATGACATTGATGACTGATGATGGTGATGATGATGTTGCGGCCCATGAACCTTGAACGGGCCTGGGAACCTGATGACATTGATGACAGATGATGACGATGAGGACTCCACGGAACATGCTTCAAAATTCATGATTAAATTTTTATTATTATATTTTATCAGCCCAGGGAGCTGGGTTGCCAGCGGAGCAATTCAAAGTTCTGTCGAACACAGACTCCCTGACTGAGGGTAACAGACTGAGCCTGGCAACCCAACGAACTATTCTACCTGGGAGCCTGGGAACCTAGGAACCGAACCTTTCCCGAGCCTCGTGATGATTGTCATGTAACGGCACATGTCTCGGCCCAGCCAGGGAGGGAGTCTTGCGGCAGATCTTCAGCCGCAGATGAATTCGGCAACAGTCGCGAAGCCGGACTGGTTAGGAGAAACTTAATAAATTTAATCATTTGCGGTTGCCGAGCTGAACCTGGAAGCCGATACCACACGGGCTGGCAGGAGAACACCTCGAGCTTCGACACGCTCTCCTGCAGCCCGTGTCTGGGAACAGGCTAACAGGCAAAGAGTGTTAGAACCCAGCAACCTTGTGAAACCTTCAACTCTCAGACCAATCCGGCTGGACTACAACTTGCAAGTCAACTCTACAAGCCCGTGGCACGCATATCCTCTGGGCCCTCTGGGCCTGGAAACCTCGACTGATGACTGAAGATGATGATGGTGCTGGTGATGATGATGTTGCGGCCCATGAACCTTGAACGGGCCTGGGAACCTGATGACATTGATGACTGATGATGGTGATGATGATGTTGCGGCCCATGAACCTTGAACGGGCCTGGGAACCTGATGACATTGATGACAGATGATGACGATGAGGACTCCACGGAACTATTATTATATTTTATCAGCCCAGGGAGCTGGGTTGCCAGCGGAGCAATTCAAAGTTCTGCCGAACACAGACTCCCTGACTGAGGGTAACAGACTGAGCTTGGCAACCCAACGAACTATTCTACCTGGGAGCCTGGGAACCTAGGAACCGAACCTTTCCCGAGCCTCGTGATGATTGTCATGTAACGGCACATGTCTCGGCCCAGCCAGGGAGGGAGTCTTGCGGCAGATCTTCAGCCGCAGATGAATTCGGCAACAGTCGCGAAGCCGGACTGGTTAGGAAAACTTATTTTAGCCGAGCTGAACCTGGAAGCCGATACCACACGGGCACGGCATGCAGGAAACGTGTCGAAAGGCTTCGACACGCTCTCCTGCATGCCCGTGAACCTGGGACGGCGCGGAAGCGGCAGAATCTCTGCCGCTTCCACACTGTTTTTCTCCAGAAATTGTGACACCTAAAACTCTCAGACCAATCCGGCTGGACTACAACTTGCAAGTCAACTCTACAAGCCCGTGGCACGCATATCCTCTGGGCCCTCTGGGCCTGGAAGCCTCGCATATGACTCAGATGACTGATGATGATGATGATGATGTGATGATGATGTTGCGGCCCATGAACCTGGAACGGGCCTGGGAACCTGATGACATTGATGATCGATGATGACGATGAGGACTCCACGGCGCATGCTTAATTTTCCAAGCCGTTGAGCCTGGACCTGCAATTGATGTTCCGCGTGCACGCCGTGCATTCCCCGCAGCATCAATTCGAACCAGGTGTTTCCAGTGGAAACACCTGGTTCGATTGATGCTGCGTGTGGCGCCTGGGGCCTGAAGTCTGTTGCTGCTCTGTTGCATGCACCGGCAGTGAACATCCACGGAACGGCCACCGGCAAGGTTTCCATGTCCCCAGACTCCCTCAGCGACTCTGCCACGGTCATCTGTCCACCCTTAAAGGGTGGACAGATGACGGTGGCAGAGGCGAACCCAGGCGAACAACCATGGAGCCTGGCAGTAACCTTAAAATCTTAAATATTGGGAGCCTGGGAGCCTGGGAACCTATGACTAGGAACCAGTCTCAGCAACTCAGGCCACAAAGTCGGAGCGTCGGCTGGCGCCGGTGTGGGCACCAAAGCAGCCTGGCAACACGGGGAGCGACTGGGTTGCCTATCAGCAGTGACAGTGAAATTACATCATCCAGGGTCCTTTTAGGTGGGATGTTGGGCACCCACGAAGCAACCCTTCAATGCATAGAAAAGACCCTTCAATGCAACTTTTTTGAGAATCAGCGCGTTCAAGGGTCACAAGGTTGCATCCAAGGGTCCCTCAAAGACTAAGATGCTGCTGGATGTTGGCTGGGCACCCACGATAAAACCCTTCAATGCATCCAAAAGACCCTTCAATGCACCTCTCTTAAGAATCAGCGTGTTCAAGGGTCAAAAGGTTGCATCCAAGGGTCCCTCAAAGATGCTGCTGGATGTTGGGCACCCACGATAAAATTCCTTCAATGCAACTTTTTTGAGAATCAGCGCGTTCAAGGGTCACAAGGTAGCATCCAAGGGTCCCTCAAAGATGCTGGATGTTGGGCACCCACGATACAACCCTTCAATGCATCGAAAAGACCCTTCAATGCACCTCTCTTAAGAATCAGCGCGTTCAAGGGTCAAAAGGTTGCATCCAAGGGTCCCTCAAAGATGGCTGGATGTTGGGCATCCACGAAGCAACCCTTCAATGCTTCCGGGTTTAGGGTTTAAGGTTTAGGGTTTAGGGGTTTAGGGTTTAGGCTGGTTTAGGGTTTAGGGTAAAAGACCATTTCAATGTACCTTTTTGGAGATTCAGCGCATTCAAGGGTCACAAGGTTGCATCCAAGGGTCCCTCAAAGATGCTGGATGTTGGACACCCACGAAGCAACCCTTCAATGCATCGAAAAGACCCTTCAATGCACCTTCTCGGAGATTCAGCGCATTCAAGGGTCACAAGGTTGCATCCAAGGGTCCCTCAAAGATGCTGGATGTTAGTAGGCATCCACGAAGCAACCCTTCAAGGCATCCAAAAGACCCTTTAATGCACATGTTTTAAGAATCAACGCAGTCAAGGGTCACAAGGTTGCATCCAAGGGTCGCTGACTGTCAAGCCATTATGACCGCCATGTACCAGACCCTGCACTCAATCAAGTCAGGCTGGCCAGACGGATGTCGAGATTTCGGGCGCCAACTGCAGCAACACCACTTCCTTGCCATTGTCAGTACAAAGACCCTTTAACTTCAGCAGAAGTTTCAATAGACCAATTGCATCCAAGGGTCTTTTTAAGCGGAATGTTGGGTACCCACGAAGCAACCCTTCAATGCATCAACAAGACCCTTCAATGCACCTTTTTTGAGAATCAGCGCGTTCAAGGGTGACAAGGTTGCATCCAAGGGTCTTTGTAGTAGGGATGCGGGATGTTGGGCGCCAACGATACAACCCTTCAATGCATCCCAAAGACCCTTCAATGCACCTTTATTGAGAATCAGCGCGTTCAAGGGTCACAAGGTTGCATCCAAGGGTCTTTGTAGGCATGCGGGATGTTGGGCACCCACGAAGCAACCCTTCAATGCATCGAACAGACCCTTCAATGCACCTCGGAGAATCAGCGCATTCAAGGGTCATCAGGTTGCAATTCAAGGGTCGATGCATCACCCGTCAAGCCATTATGACCGCAGTTGGCCAGCCTGTACGCAGGCGCCCGTCCCACTGCAGGAGGACCTGGCGAGAATAATGGTCTAAGTACGACTCAAATGCATGAGACTCACCGGCTCGCCTCGGCGCGGGTTTGGAGGAGCCTGCTAGCCGAGAATCGTCCGCTGTCCTGGTCAGAGAAAACATCAACAAGTCTTGACAAAGACGCGCTAGCAAATCGAGCTGCATCGGCTACCTCCCGAAATTTGATTCCCGTGCAGCCAGTCGGTATTGTCATCGTCGGCTACTGTACAAGCTAAGGTTTCAATGGCCCACACAGCGACAGTCGTGCCAGGGAGCGGACAAAGTAAACTAAAAAATCACCAGCTCACAGCTCCAAGCCTGGGAGCCTGGGAGCCTTGGGAGCCTTTGACTCCGGGCGAGAAGTGCCACGATCGCCTGAGACCTCACTGCCGGCTGCCCTTACCACCTCCGGCTTCTGCTTGGCCTTGGGCACAGGGTTGTGCTTCCTCTCGGGCACCTTAGGCTGGCATACGAAAAGTTAGTCAAAATGATTATTTTTTTAACTTAAATGTTACTGTTGAATATGCCAAGAAACTCCATCAGAATATGAAAACAAACCGGCAGGCACACGGCCACGGGCTTCAATCGCCAACCTGCTCCTCGAAGGGTAGTCCGGGAGAATTGCACGAGGCCCGAATACCCTCACTGCTTGGCCGACCCCGTATCGCCTCACTGCTTCATCTTGCCCAAGCCCCAAATCGAACGTCTGATCGAGGACCATGGCCAGGGCGTTCCACTCTCCTGCAGTCATCTTCAGCAGCCCTGCGTCAGAGTCAGAGTCGTATGGAGTGGAGCGACAAGTCGAAGCCTGAGCCTCGTCGAGGTGCTTCTGCTGGATGGCCCTTCCATATTTGAATCCAGCCTTCCAGGCCGCCATTCTCACGTCGAAGGTGAGCTTCTCCCTATCCTCTAGGCTGGGGCCCGGCGGCAAGGGCCTTTCAGCCAGTACCCCTCAATGACCCTTGGATGCACACAAAACACCCTTAGATGCAGTGCCTGGCCTGATCGTTGCATCCAAGGGTCATCCGGGTGCATTGAAGGGTCCTGTCAAGTTTTGGTGTGTGCTTTGCTTAAGGAATACAGGGGGTACAGGGGGCTTTAGGATTTAGGTAGTTTGGTGTCCAGGGTTTCGAGTGTAACCTGGGTTTCAGCAATTATCGACGATCAAGAACGGGGTTTAGGGTTTACTTTCATTTTAACTTATTATTTAATTAAAGTTACTTAATTTAAAATAATTTTGAAATTAAACTTTAACCCTAAACCCTAAACCCTCATGGGGGCTGTTAGGGGTTGAAGCCTTTACTGGAGTGGGCATTTTAGGGGTACCAGGCTTTAGGGAGCGGGCTATGGGCAGGGTGTTAGGCTTACGGCGGGGTCATAGGCGTTCAAAGGGATTTTAATGAATCGACTGCAGCCGAGTACCGTAAGATGGTGATAATCTTAAGGGTTTAGGGTCTGGAATTTAATAGGGTCCAGGGTTTAGGGTTTAGACGATTTATGGCCTACTTTCAACAAAAACGTTGCTAAACCCCGCCACTACCTCTTTAATCATTTTTGTGAGGGGTTTGCCAAACAAAATCCTTCGGAGCCTTGGAGCCTTGGAGCCTAGGGGCCCTCGCGGACGCGTGACGCGTGCGTGACAATGTGTTTCTGTCACGCTATACGCGCATGTACGCGCTTCTCTGAGGGTCCGTGGACCGGTGCGCCGGCTCACAGCCGCTGCGCAGTCTCCATGCGTTTGTGGTCTGAAACTTCCAGTACCGCATGGCTGTGGCGTTGCCGTGCTGCCATGTGCAGCCCCAGTTTGCCGCGACCGGCAATTGTACTCGTCGTATGGCCTCCAGGATTGGGAACGCAGACGCTGTGCATTGCCCCGTGGAGTTGTTGCCATACCACGCTTAGCTCGTCCTGATTCGAGCAGCGTGTTCATAGGGCTGAGCCCCGCGGCGATGCCCGATACGGGACATGCCTTTGTGTGAACTCCGGTTTAGGATTTAGGGATTTAAGGGTTTAGGGGTTTAGGGTTTTAGGGGTTTAGGGGTTTAGGGGTTTAGGGGGTTTAGGGGGTTTAGGGGTTTAGGGGTTTAGGGTTTAGGGTTTAGGGGTTTAGGGGTTTAGGGGTTTAGGGTTCAGGCTTTACAGGGGTTTAGGGTTTTTTTGATGCGATGGCAGAGGGGTTTAGGGTTGAGGGGATTAGGGTTAAGGGTTTCGGGGCTAAGGGTTGCAGGGCAACTCCGAAGCAACAGGGTTTAGGGTTTGTAAGGATTTAGGGGTTTAGGGTTTGTAAGGATTTAGGGTTTAGGGTGTGGCTTTAGGGCTTAAACACTCGCAAGGGTTTATCCCTAAACCCTTAACCCTAGGCCCTAAACCCTAAAGCCCAAACCCTAAATCCTTACAAACCCTAAACCCCTAAATCCTTACAAACCCTAAACCCTAAGTCCTTACAAACCCTAAACCCTAAATCCTTGCAAACCCTGAACCCTAAATCCTTACAAACCCTTAACCCTAAGTCCTTACAAACCCGAACCCTAAATCCTTACAAACCCTAAACCCCTAAATCCTTACAAACCCTAATAAGCCTGAACCCTAAGTCCTTACAAACCCTAAACCCTAAATCCTTGCAAACCCTGAACCCTAAATCCTTACAAACCCTAAACCCTAAACCCTAAGGCTTAAATCCTCACAAACCTCCCAGCCCAAACAATCATACCACTAATGTGCATCCAAGGGTGGCTTCAACTTAGTCTAAGTTGAAGCCACCCTTGGATGCACACAAAACACCCTTGGAAGGCCTGCTCGGCGGCATCTGCGCATCCAAGGGTGCCGGAGGCGCATCGAAGGGTCCTGCGGTCGTATGGTATTTAAGTAAGGATTTAGGGTTTAGGGTTTGTAAGGATTTAGGGTTTAGGGTTTAGGGTTTGTAAGGACTTAGGGTTTAGGGTTTGTAAGGACTTAGGGTTTAGGGTTTGTAAGGACTTAGGGTTTAGGGCTTGTAAGGATTTAGGGTTTGGGCTTTAGTTTAGGGCCTAGGGTTAAGGGTTTAGGGATAAACCCTTGCGAGTGTTTAAGCCCTAAAGCCACACCCTAAACCCTAAATCCTTACAAACCCTAAACCCCTAAATCCTTACAAACCCTAAACCCTAAGTCCTTACAAACCCTAAGTCCTTACAAACCCTAAACCCTAAATCCTTACAAACCCTAAACCCTAAGTCCTTACAAACCAATCCTGGCTGGCCTGAGCACGCAAGCCGGGCCGGGATGAAGATCGCCTGCCGCCGGGGGGGGGGTTCTGGTGTTTATCGGGCTGGGGGGTGTTACTTGACAAGCTGACTGAAGAAAGCACTTACTTTTTTTCCATGTGTGCTCGCTGTCGGCCACACTGCTGGAGGGGCAGGCAACATCACTAGACTTGACGTTGCTCTGCACATGCCAGGATTCTGGCAAGCTGGACAATGCCAGGATTCCGTCGTGGCTGGCTGGCTCATGAAATCATTGGGCACAAGCTGCTTGTCCCTCTGTGCGTTCGGCCAAGATCCTAAGCCTAGGAGCCTTGGGAGCCTGGGAGCCTTGGAACCTTGAACTTGAGTGAAACAAAGCTATAATACATTTACACATGAATCATATCACTTTTGTATTATTGTCATTAATATAAATCATGGCTCCTCAAGACATCCCAGCCTTAGAACCTAGGAGCCTAGGGGCCTGGGGATCGCCTGTGCAAAACAAAGCCAGCCAGCAATGAAACAGTCAGCAGGCTTCACTGATCAGGGTTCCTGGTGCCTGAATATTTCATGGCCAAGTCGACCTGTCGCCCCCATTTACCGCACCGGCAGAGGGTGACCGTGTACGGCCTGCCAATGGCATCCAGGTGCCGCTGAAACTTCATCACCAAGGGCACCCGCTTCCACAGGATCACGCGTTCCTGGGATGGAAGGTTATCAGTCAAGTTAATACTAAACTATTTTATTTAAAATCGCCCAGGCGCCAGAGTGTAGCCATCCAAGAAGAGCCCGAAGTCGTCCCCATCGCCCAGGTAGGCGAAGGTCACCTCCCTCTTCTTCGAGAAGCGGAAGTCCTCCATGGTCTCGTCCAGATCGCCCTTGATCACCTCACAGAACGGCATCTTCGTCTCAGTGACGAACTTCTTCGAAGCGCAAACCGTCGCTGGGATCAGGCCGATGGAGTAGAAATAGCCTTGATCGGTCGCCCACAAAGACTTGGATCCGTACAGCGCCGCCATCTCAAGGCCGTCGGCAGGGAGTGGCGTAATGAAGTGCCCAAACCCGGCATCCATCCGGGCAGTGTTGGTCATCACCTCCGACCGCCTTGGATTTTTATCTAATTAATAAATAATTTAATCATAACGGAACGGCACAAAATACTGAGCCAAGTTGCCGCAGGGCTTGGTTGAAGACAGCAAGCCGCACGCCGCACTTGTACAGCTTGTTTTCATACTCCTCGGTGAAGCGCTCGCGGAGGAAACTGTTTTGGAGCATCATCTCGTTCCTCTCCTCCACGGATGCGAAGGTCTGCGCAGCAATGCCTATCGGAGCAGATCTTGGTACCGCTGACAGGAACCCGCATTTGTTCAAGAACATGGAGGCAAAGGCCAAGACATCCTGGGCGTACGATGACACCGACAAGAGCAAGCCATCCGTCATGATCGGCAGTGACCATCCTGCCCACTGGGGATCCTGGTCCTTGGTTAAGTCTGGACTCAGTCGAATGAGTCATATATAAAGTCAAACGATGCAAACAATCTGTTACTCCAACTTCGATCTAGCCTAGCCAGGGTTCGAAGCGATTCAACATACATCCTCGCGCAGCCCCGTTTGCTATGTATGGGAACAAGAGGATGCGGACCACCTTTTCGTCAGGCGCATAGAGAAACTGATCCAGAAGCTCCCGGATGCAGCACGCCACCTCAGTGCAATGAATAATAATTACATTCATTCACAGATTTAAGTTAATTAATAACTTCATCAGGCTCAGGTACAACAGAGTACACCTGCGGCGTTGCATTCTGCGGCGGCATGGACGTCGCGATGCTCTGCAACTTGGGCATAACCTCCATGTCTTCCCACGGGAAATCTGAGTTGACACGATCTTCAGAACAATTCAAATGAAAAACTAAACTACAACCTACTATTATTATTAATATGATTAATTATTATTAAAATGATTACTAAATTATTTAATTATTATATTATTAAATTAAATTTTAATGTTATTCTGCCGAGGTACATGCTATGATGCCACAATTGTCGGAAAAACTGCCGTCTGGGTAGAATGAGCTGCGATACGCATTGAACCCTGCCAGTGCCCACGTGAACTGCTCACTCGTGTCGTAACGGTCTCTCAGCAGGTCCGGCGCTTGCTTCAGGTGCCTGGAGGATCTATAATAATAATAATTATAATAAAAAACTGATTAATTATAATTTCAAAGCAATAAACCAAATAATTAATGTAACATCTAACTTGAACTCCCAGTCGTTTAAGCCAATGTGCATATAGTGGGACTGGAGATCCGTAGCCTTGTAGCGCAGCATCGCCGGTTTGATCATGGACTGAAGGACTTGTGGGATGTTCTCGCCGACATCCGACGAAGTGGCATCGTCACTGGCCCTTGCCAACGAAGTCGATCCCGAGCCAGGCTGCTGCTGCTGCTCCTCCGGCTCTGAGACCATTGTGAAGCCCTCCGACTCCGCCGTCTCGGACTCGGCGGCTTTGCAGCCGCAGCTGCGGCGGTGTCCGTGGACGCGGCCGCCTTCGCTCGGAGCTTCAACGAACCCATGTCCGAGCTGCTTGACATAAATGCTAACCCAGGAACTGGTCTGGCTCCTGATTCAGGAGCCTGAAACCTGGGAGCCTGAAAGAGCCTGGGAGCCACCGTGACAGGAAACGCAAGTGAAAGCAGCTGACTGTGATTGCATGTGGTGCACGGCAAACACTCCAGGCATGCATGCAACACTCCGCAGGTGCATGCAAAACTGGCGGCTTGCCTTCACGAAGAGCCGCGGCGGCCGTCGGCAGGTGTTCAAAACCTCAGTGGAACTGACTGAAATCTGGGAGCCTAAAGTGCCTGGGAGCCTAAAGTGCCTGGGAGCCACCGTGACAGGAATTTCAAGTCAAAGCAGCTGACTGTCATTGCATGTGGTGCTCGGCAAACACTCCAGCGGCAACACTCGCAAGTCAAAGCAACTGACTGTGATTGCATGTGGTGCTCGGCAAACACTCCATTGGCAACACTCCACGGGTGCGTGCAAAACTCGCGGATTGCCTTTGCAGAGCCGCGGCGGCCGTCGGCAGGTGTTCAAAACCTCAGTGGAACTGACTGAAACCTGGGAGCCTAAAGTGCCTGGGAGCCTTTAAAGTGAAAGCTGCTGACTGTCATTGCATGTGGTGCTCGGAAAACACTCCAGCGGCAACACTCGCAAGTCAAAGCAGCTGACTGTGATTGCATGTGGTGCGCGGCAAACACTCTAGGCATGCATGCAACACTCCACGGGTAAATGCAAAACTAGCGGCTTGTCTTCGAAGAGCCGCGGCGGCCGTCGGCAGGTGTTCAAAACCTCAGTGGAACTGACTGAAACCTGGGAGCCTAAAGTGCCTGGGAGCCTAAAGTGAAAGCTGCTGACTGTCATTGCATGTGGTGCTCGGCAAACACTCCAGCGGCAACACTCGCAAGTCAAAGCAGCTGACTGTGATTGCATGTGGTGCACGGCAAACACTCTGGGCATGCATGCAACACTCCATGGGTAAATGCAAAACTGGCGGCTTGTCTTCGCAGAGCCGCGGCGGCCGTCGGCAGGCGTTCAAAACCTCAGTGGAACTGACTGAAACCTGGGAGCCTAAAGTGCCTGGGAGCCTAAAGTGCCTGGGAGTCACCGTGACAGGAATCGCAAGTCAAAGCAGCTGACTGTCATTGCATGTGGTGCTCGGCAAACACTCCAGCGGCAACACTCGCAAGTCAAAGCAGCTGACTGTCATTGCATGTGGTGCTGGGCAAACACTCCAGGGGCAACACTCCACGGGTGCATGCAAAACTGGTGGCTTGTCTTCGAAGAGCCGCGGCGGCCGTCGGCAGGTGTTCAAACCTCAGTGGAACTGACTGAAACCTGGGAGAGCCTAAAGTGCCTGGGAGCCTAAAGTGAAAGCAGCTGACTGTCATTGCATGTGGTGCTCGGCAAACACTCCAGTGGCAACACTCGCAAGTCAAAGCAGCTGACTGTGATTGCATGTGGTGCACGGCAAACACTCTAGGCATGCATGCAACACTCCACGGGCAAATAAAAAACTGGCGGCTTGTCTTCGAAGAGCCGCGGCGGCCGTCGGAGGAAACCTCAGTGGAACTGAGTGAAACCTGGGAGCCTAAAGTGCCTGGGAGCCTAAAGTGAAAGCAGCTGACTGTCATTGCATGTGGTGCTCGACAAACGCTCCAGTGGCAACACTCGCAAGTCAAAGCAGCTGACTGTGATTGCATGTGGTGCACGGCAAACACTCTAGGCATGCATGCAACACTCCACGGGTGCATGCAAAACTGGCGGCTTGTCTTCAAACTTCGAAGAGCCGCGGCGGCCGTCGGCAGGTGTTCAAAACCTCAGTGGGGCTGACTGAAACCTGGGAGCCTAAAGTGCCTGGGAGCCTAAAGTGAAAGCAGCTGACTGTCATTGCATGTGGTGCTCGACAAACACTCCAGTGGCAACACTCGCAAGTCAAAGCAGCTGACTGTGATTGCATGTGGTGCACGGCAAACACTCTAGGCATGCATGCAACACTCCCGGGTAAATGCAAAACTAGCGGCTTGTCTTCGAAGAGCCGCGGCGGCCGTCGGCAGGTGTTCAAACCTCAGTGGAACTGACTGAAACCTGGGAGCCTAAAGTGCCTGGGAGCCTAAAGTGAAAGCAGCTGACTGTCATTGCATGTGGTGCTCGGCAAACACTCCAGTGGCAACACTCGCAAGTCAAAGCAGCTGACTGTGATTGCATGTGGTGCACGGCAAACACTCTAGGCATGCATGCAACACTCCACGGGTAAATGCAAAACTGGCGGCTTGTCTTCGAAGAGCCGCGGCGGCCTTCGGCAGGAAACCTCGGTGGAACTGAGTGAAACCTGGGAGCCTAAAGTGCCTGGGAGCCTAAAGTGAAAGCAGCTGACTGTCATTGCATGTGGTGCTCGACAAACGCTCCAGTGGCAACACTCGCAAGTCAAAGCAGCTGACTGTGATTGCATGTGGTGCACGGCAAACACTCTAGGCATGCATGCAACACTCCACGGGTGCATGCAAAACTGGCGGCTCGTCTTCAAACTTCGAAGAGCCGCGGCGGCCGTCGGCAGGTGTTCAAAACCTCAGTGGAACTGACTGAAACCTGGGAGCCTAAAGTGCCTGGGAGCCTAAAGTGAAAGCAGCTGACTGTCATTGCATGTGGTGCTCGGCAAACACTCCAGTGGCAACACTCGCAAGTCAAAGCAGCTGACTGTGATTGCATGTGGTGCACGGCAAACACTCTAGGCATGCATGCAACACTCCACGGGTAAATGCAAAACTAGCGGCTTGTCTTCGAAGAGCCGCGGCGGCCGTCGGCAGGTGTTCAAACCTCAGTGGAACTGACTGAAACCTGGGAGCCTAAAGTGCCTGGGAGCCTAAACTGAAAGCAGCTGACTGTCATTGCATGTGGTGCTCGGCAAACACTCCAGTGGCAACACTCGCAAGTCAAAGCAGCTGACTCTGATTGCATGTGGTGCACGGCAAACACTCAAGGCATGCATGCAACACTCCACGGGTAAATGCAAAACTGGCGGCTTGTCTTCGAAGAGCCGCGGCGGCCGTCGGCAGGAAACCTCAGTGGAACTGACTGAAACCTGGCAGCCTAAAGTGCCTGGGAGCCTAAAGTGCCTGGGAGCCGCCGTGACAGGAATCGCAAGTCAAAGCAGCTGACTGTCATTGCATGTCATGCTATAATATGATTTTTGCTCTCGTCCTGCCCCCCCCCCCCTGAGGCTGCGGCTGCGGCTGCGGCCACAGCCGAAGAGTGATCACGACGAAGTCCATGAAGACATGGCGGCACGGGTTAGGGGTGGGCCTTGAGCCTGGCAGCCTGGGAGCCTTGGAGCCACCACCTACTGTATGCTGGGGTCTGACCGAGCCTGGTGCATTGTTCTGGGTCTGTGCATGCATGCTGGGGTCTGACCCAGCCTGGTGCATTGTTCTGGGTCTGACCGAGCCTCGTGCATTGGTCTGTGCATGCATGCTGGGGTCTGACCGAGCCTGGTGCATTGTTATGGGTCTGTGCATGCACGCTGGGGCCTCGGTCGGGGATGCACGGGCATCCCTCACCCCCGCAAGATGTCAGTGGTGGGACCACAGACATCTTGCGGGGGTGATGTATGTCTCTATCCATGCACGCTGGGGCCTCGGTCGGGGTTCATGCACGCACATCCTTCACCCCTGCAAGATGTCGGTGGTGGGACCACAGACATCTTGCAGGGGTGAGGGATGTCCGTGCATCCCCCGACAGGCATCAACTCCAACCAGGTGTTTCCACTGGAAACGCCTGGTTGGATTGATGCCTGGTCTGACCCCTCGAGCCTGAAGGCTGCAGTTGGTTGTATGCAATGAACCCCACAAAACACCAAAAAATTAAAAATCCCCGAAACGGCCACCAAGTATATATATATATATTATCATTGCACAATATAGTTTGGGGGTTCGGGACTTGGTGTCTTCTTGTTCTGTGTAGTTGTTGATAACGCTTGTCAGTTGTTGTAAGCAGGCTCTTGAAGGGTGGTGCTGGGCACTTCGAGTTTTAGGATCAGGGAAGTCATCCAATGTCCCCGTTGCAAAACAATGCCGCCCCTCGTTGCGGAAGCTTTCCGGTGTTCCGTACATGATCAGAGCACTCGTTTTGCTAGGACTCGACTCGTTTATACTATGAAGAGCCGGCAACAAAATTTGCGTGTAGAGCAATCAGGGTTTACTTAGGGAGCTCATATCCACCCAACAGTTCACAAAGGCCGATGCTTTCTCCACCGGTTTAGGGTATATCTATGACAGGCAACACTGGTCCTGAAACTACAACGCAAACTCCCGGATTTGGAGTTTCCGGGTGTCAGCAGTCTTAAACACAACGCTTAACATTTAAAGTAAGATGACTAGTGAGGCTTAGAAATTTCTAGAATACTCAAGAGATCTCAAGAGGGCACGCCACATGCAAAGCCATGCAGACGCGTATTTATACACTGACCCATCCCCGATCTACACCCGACCCTGAACCCGATACTCGAAACAATAATCTGTCCCATATGCATATAAATCCCAAACCTCAACCCGAAAGCCTAAACCTAAACCCCTAGACCCTAGACCCCTAAACCCTGGACCCCTAAACCCCTAGAGCCTGAACCCCAAAGTCCTAAACACTTATACCCCTAAACCCCTGAACCCTAAACCCGAAACCCTAAACCCCTAAACCCTAAATCCGAAACCCTAAACCCCAAAGCCCTAAACCCTCAACCCCAAAGCCCTAAACCGTGGCCAACGCCCCATGCATGAAAGCGGCGGGCTCGGCGTGCAGGGCGCAGTCTTTGCCTCGCCAGGGACCTGGGCGGCGTCCCAGCTCGGGCTCCTACCTTAAGGACGAAATGAACCTTAAAAGGGTTTAAGGTTCATCGGTTCATATACCATATAGGGATTCATAGTATATGGGTATAGGGCCCTTACTTTTAAGGGTCATTTGGTCCTCCAGGTATTGAAGGGTTCTCTGAAGGTTACCACAAGGGTTCTAGACCATTGCTTTAAAGGGTCCTACTTGGAGGGTCGGGGGACTTAGTAAGTAGGTAGTAAGTAGACTTATAAGTACCCTAAAAGGGACACTAATTGGGGTTATGGTACTTATAAGTCCCTAAAATAACCAGTTACTAAGTCCCCCGACCCTCCAAGTATACTATTCCTTTAAAGCTTAGTTGCTGAATTCATAAGCCCCAAAAGGTGTACGCTTTCAGTTTTATAGGTGGGTTTTTTATCCCCAAAAGTGCAAAGTGTATCCACTCAGCTACGAAGAAAGGGTTCTCTAAAGGCTACTATAAGGGTTCTATACCATTCCTTTAAAGGGGCCTGTGCTATTCCTTTACAGAGTCCTATCCTATTTCCTTTGAAGCGTCCTATACTATTCCTTTAAAGGTAAGGGTCTGGGGTTAAGGTCGGTTCTTAAGTTAGGTTGCGGGGAATAACCGTCTGGATCCAAGACCAACAAAGAGATTCAATAACTGAGCTTGAACTTATGTTACAACAAATTGAGAACGAGTGTCTCGCAAGCGCTCTGACTATCGAGGCAACACCGAACAGCATCCCGTCCATCCATGCAAGATCCATCCATCCACACATCCACACATCCATACATCCAATAAATCCATCCATGCACCCAACCATCCATCCATCCATCCATGCATCCATCCATCAACCCTCCCCGCCACCCCTCGACGAAACACAGTTCCTCCATAATCCCTTCTCGGAACCCTGCCAAAATCCTATGATAAACCTCTCCCGCCCTTTAAACCTCCCATGAACCCTTCCATAGACCGTTCTACTAGCCCTGTTCTGAATTCTAAGCTTGTTGATGCACTGCTCCAGAAATCATTCTGTAAACCTTTCCGGAAACCCTTCTACAAACCGCTCTTGCCCTTGTTCTTGGGTTCACGGGCTGAGCTTTCATACGTGCTTTCCTGTGGCCTCATCGGCTGTTAGAGGTCAAGCTAAAGCCCTTAAACTTACGTTTGGTTAGTAGGGAATGGAAGCATGGTAGTAATGGTAGTTGTAATTGTACCCCATTCCTCCATTCCCTACTAACCAAACGTAAATAAATCCTGAACTTGTCCTCAACCTCAGGGGAGCGTATGGGCCGAGATCCTAGCAGATTGCAGCCTTGCCGGACCCTGTCGCACGACGCAAGAGCTGTTCAGCCTTGCAAGCCCAGAGACTCCAATATCCCTTAATTAAGGAATGTACCTTAAAGTTTTATAGGATCCCTAATATGATTTAAGGAATATTCCTTAATTAAGGGATATTGGAGTCTCTGGGTGGGGAGCTGTAGCGGGCTTTGGTTCGACTCGCCTGGTCCTGAGCAGGGAATGTGGGAATGGGCTATCGGGACTATTAGGGTTTAGGGTTTATAAGGGAGCTTCAAGAGGACTATCGTAAAGATCCACTGTAGTTACCTATATATTATAGGATCCTGACCACAAAACTTGTTAACCAAAAAAGGAACCACAAAGGACTAGCATACGGATCCATTTCCCCATTCCCTACTAAGAGTGTTGTCTAGTCTTCAAAGGTCGTTTTTGATTCAAGGGGGTGGGACGGTGTGTTTGTCGGCTCGGGGTGGGCTTTGGCTTTAGAGTTTCAGTGCCTAAACCCCGCGCCTTAATTTCACAGGCGCGCAGTCTCTCGCACACGCAACGCAGCAGAAACCCGAAATTGAAAAGGAGGAAACGAAGGCCTGCCTGCAGGTGGTGACTCCACTCTCAGACCTGTGCATAAGTTTAAGGTTTATCGTTTAACCCGGTACATGCACCATAACTCAAAGAGGGTTTTGTGCAGGCGGTTTATTGGGTGTCATAGGGTGTTCATGGGCTGCAGATTACACAAGGCTTTGAAGCTTATAGCTCAAAGATATCGGGGCTGTAAGACACTGACAAGCTGGTCACAAATAGCGCGCCAGAATGGCGCCAAAGAAAGTACATTGGAGTCTATAGGTGTGTGTGTGTGTGTATGGGTGCGGGTCCCAGTGGAACGAAAGACTGCATCTCGGCGACTTTTTCTGCTGATAGCAGATTTGACAACAAGCCTCGAAACTATATCACCATGACCATGACCCCACACCTTTGAGTGAAACGCCTGATGCCAACCTTCAAGAAGAGCAGTTGGAGTTGAGGCTGCGTCGCACTACAGCACTCCAAGACGCTATGAACCTGGAGGCACATATGTGTAATGTAGAAGCCTCAATAAGTAGAATTGGGGTACGTCATATATACTATAACCGTAACCGTATAAGGGAACCCACAAGTGTATTGGTAATTATTAAGGCCCCTACCTTACGACCTGTCGGGCTGATGTTGTCTCCTAGTGCTGGTCCACACTGTCTTTGTCTAAATAGCGGCTAATATGGGGACTGGGATAGCCGTCAGCTGGAGAGCTTCACACTAGAAAGTAATCTGACACCGATGCCGAGTCGCTGACAGTGATCATTTTTCTTAAAGTTGGTATGCCCCTCTTTCTTCAAAGCGGTGCTGGCAGTTTTGCCCTCAACTTAGTGAAACATCCGTAGTCGTAGAGGACGTAGTTGTAGAAGTCGAAGAGGACATCCCGGCACCGACAGACACGTCCCCAATGTTCCAACGACGTTCACGAGGACTTCGAGATCGATCTGGATCACCCGGAGCATCGGCAGCACGCCCTTCACGAGGAACTTCAGGACGAAGGCCTTGTAGTTCAAGAGGAAGTGTACATGGGTCCAACCAAGCTGCCCCCACACCCGCCGCCAGTCCATGAGCGACCACCTGTGACATCTCCCGCACGAACTCAGAACTCAAGACCAAGAGTTGTTCTCTTTCAGCATCATCCGGAAGACGACTGATTTCACCAGCACGGCTCTCGAGAATGGCGCACACCCCACGCATGGCGTCAGTCATAGTCCGAAGAGTGTGAAGAAGAACGCCGACATGCCAGTACACATCCGGATTGTTTTCACGTTGTTCACGGAGACGTCGAAGGAGTTCACCCAAGGCCCGAATGGAGTCGCCGCCCACAGAGTTTTCTTCCAAAGTCATAGCTTCCTCAACATTCAGCACCTGCATCAAGCTGTTTGTATCACCCGGGCCTTCGTCAGCTGCTGCCGGCAATGTCCCATCACCCACAGCATCAGTGCTCGAAGCAGCACCACCACCATCACGCAGCGGGCTTCTTGAGCGACTTCGAACCGACAAGGCAGGCACACCCCGCAGGTGCTCTGGAAGGGTCTCTGGGTCCAGCCAAGCATCCGACACCCCGTTGTGGAGCTCCAGAAGGTAGGCACGCGCTATACCCACGATCAGTGATCATTTAGGGCTTGGGGTTTACAGTCAGGGTCCAAGTTCCCTACCCAGACCCCCGGGAGGATCTAGAAAGTAGATCCCCTAATTAGGGTCCCTATACTACTAAGGATACTTTCTAGGAAGCCCATTAAGGGATCTACTTTTTGGATCCTCCCGGGGGTCTGGGTAGTATATAATCCCCCGAGGAAAGCCGTTCCCCCCAAGTCAGCCTTGCATGGCCAACTGGGGAACGATGGCACGGGCGTGCTTGGAGCGAAACGACTCCCACCTGCGCTTCAGGGTTTTGGGGCTTAGGGTGTTGATCTTTGAATCAAGGGGCCGTGCAGGGTGCAGGGTCACTGGTTTGGGCGTGGCCCCTATGCACCAAACCCTCAATCCCCCAGCCCGACCTGTACGCCCGTTTCCATGCAGAAGAATCTAAGCTACAAAGCAAACAGCACAATAGCTCAAAGCCTCGAAAGCTTCATCGTCACAGATCAGACAGGTCTCCAGCCCTGAACCCCGGTCCCAAGTGCCTGAGAAACCTGTACAGCCTGAGCCACATCGACTCCCAAAGCACAAAGCTTGGTTGAGACAGCTTTAAGGTAGTTCACCATCTGGCAACCGCATGAAATCTCTAGAGACACCTTGAGCTTAATGGCCTTCGGTAGAACAGGCCGCTGGGGGTACTAAGGAAGGTATTGGCAATTATTCAGGAGTTTAGATAGAGCAGGCTGGGAAAGACTTAATAGTTCAGCAATCGGGTTCACAAAAGGTCAAACATTCTGCAGCATGTTTGGGGTTTAGGGGTTTACGGGTTTAGGGTTTGGGGGTTATATAGGGTTTAGGGTTTAGGGCTTTAGGGGCGGTTTGGGGTAGGCCAACAAGTTTAGAGGAAGCAGCTTGTTGGTTCGTTGGCTCCGCCTGACGCCAGCAAAGGATACTTGGTTGTCCCATATCTTCATGTAGCGGAACGAAAGGCTAGCCTGTGGGATAGTATAGGGATTACAACACTCCGAAAATGCTAAAGGCTACCTGCCCTACTACTACGGATATTTGCGGTAGGAGACTTACTAAAGCTGTCATTAAAGCTGCTTTGCATTGAAGCCCTCAAACGTGCCTTCCTTGACGCTGGGACGAAGGTGATCCTTAGTCAGGGATAGAAGCGGAAACGGTAAAGACTTCACTCACCGCGACTTGGGTGAAGGTGCAGCATCCTGAACCCTTCACAAAGTACCTACATACTGTTGATGGACAAAATCCTGCATGACTTTAAGGACCCTAAACTATGGGAATTATGGTATATTCCTTATATTGGGTCATGCAGGATTTTGTCCATCCACAGTAGTCGACTGTTGGGTTTCTATGCTCGGATTTAGTATTCTAATGTATCCCCCATAACAGCATCTGGGACCATAGGAACCTGACTACATGTCAGGAAGCCTATATTACTAAAGGCCTAGAGTTTCTTAATCAGGTTCCTACATTCGGGTGGGGTTGAGGAAAACACGGGCTTGACCAGCACCCCTGTGTATTGCTAATGGGGGCCACGCTTTACAGTTTAGGGTTGAGGGTTTAGGGTTTTGTGTTTATAGGGTCAAAACACCCAACTCCACTGACGTGCACCAGACCATTTGAAGACTAAGCGCGCTTTGCGTGCGCTTATAGCGGACAACGAAACTGAGCACGCTTCGGTGCATTGAACGCACGAGATGTGAACATGATCCCCGTACTTTGAGCTCCAGCTATTGGAAGCTTCATTCCCAAGATACTGATCTGATTCATCCGTGGGTCTTTCCCGGCGTGTCAGCGCCGGATGTTACGTACCTTTGAAACTGAGGTATGCAAGAGTCTCGGGAGGCTTTTGGAGCGTTTCGCTCATGTTTGGGTTAGAGAGGAGAGGGGCCTTAATGATTAGAACTGGGTTTGGGGGTAGATCATGGTGCATACTCAGTATAATTATGCGGGGATTATGGACTGTAAGGGGATACTTTTACAAAAGCTTCTGACCCACTATGTGTTTCCCGAGGGCTCCTGTTGCCTAAACAATTGCTGTTGGGTTTTACATGGTATGGTTAGTACTCATTTTTTACGTAGATGGAGCCCTACAGCAGGTCTTTGGGAGGGGCTACTCAATGTGAAAGGGGTTCTGAGTCTCAAAGGGGTAGGGTTTGGGTTTGTTTTGGTTAAGGCTGTATGCTTTAGGGGTTGAGGGTGGGGCGGGTATAGAGGGCGGTATGGCGAGTATATGTGTAGCCACCCTCTATACGAAACCCCTTGTCGCCGTCAGTGCAGCTCAGAGCCGGTCCAAAGTCACTCATCCGACCGACCTTTCTCTCTTCGAGGTTTGAGGTCGGCGTGCAAGACCTTTCGTCCGTGAAGGAACTCCAGTCCCATGACGATCTGTCGCAGAAGCTCCCACGCCTTCCTGTCGCCGGGCGTCTCTTGGCAAAACTCGTGCATGGAACAGTTGTTGAATCTGGCTCACGCCGGTAATGATTTAGAGCTACCAAACATAAACCCTCGAACACGACCGCCCCAAGCCCCAAACCTTAAAAATCCTGAAGCCTAAACCCTACAAAGCCTAAACCCCAAACCCTCAGCCCTACCCTCTAAACCCTACTTGGAGGGTCGGGGGACTTAGTAAGTAGGTAGTAAGTAGACTTATAAGTACCCTAAAAGGGACCCTAGTTGGGGTTGTGGTACTTACAAGTCCCTAAAATAACCAGTTGCTATGTCCCCCGACCCTCCAAGTAACCCCTAAACCCGTCCAAAACCACGAAAGGTTGAGTCGCCTAGCTGGAGAGTCCCATACTTGGAGGTTCATGGGTAGTTATAAGGGTTCCTTTAAAGGCATCTATAGGGATTCTATAAGGGTATAGGGTTGAGGGCCTTATAAGTAGGGTTATAAGTAGGGTAACTATACTTAAAGCCCATATTATTAGGGGACTTATAACCCCACTTATAACTAGCCCTGAACCTCTAAGTACTTCAGAAATCCTGGGGCCTGAAAGTCTGGTTCTATTCGAAGATCTCCAATAACTGGGCCTGGAAGCAACCAGGGAGAAAAAATCATAAACTTTCACTTGGGAGTACCTGGATTGCACCAGATAAACTTGGGGAGCTGAAACCATGACAGGACGTCGAACGCTCTAATGTACCCTCAGGCCCAAACCCCGAACACCTTACTGTAACCCTAAGGCTCTAAGGATTCATTATAAGGCCTTTGGGCCCAAAGACCATACTATATAAGGCTTTTGGGCTATGTTGAGCCTTACGGTAACCTTCTGCATTCGGCCCATCAATGAATCGGAAGCCCAAATCCCTCAACCCTAAACGCTAGACAACGCTGCAGAACCCTCTCGAACCCTCCCTCCGTCCTCACTGCTCGCTGCTCGGGGCTCCTTGGTTCCAGGGTCTGGAAGACCAGGTTCTACCTACAGCCTCCATTGTGGTTCTTTTTCTGGGTACGTAGTCTTCACAACAAAAGAAACTAGGGTTCCAGGCCATATTTATACGGGGTCAAAAGCCTCAAAGCTTTTGAGCTAACTGGGTGTAGTTCAGGTTTGTCATGATTGTGGATGCTTAAAAGGCTCTGCGCTGTTGAAACCAGGGACGATAGAGGACACTCAGCAGTAAGTACTCGGCATGCAACTCGCACCAGAGTATTAGGTTTAGTACTTGTATTAGCACTAGTACAGAATTGGAACTAGTACTAGCATTGGCATGTTTATCTAACTTTACCAACGAACTGTAGGAATGATGCTGGTAATTATTTAAGCCCCTATACTATCTTCAAGTCGGCCTAAATCCCGGCTGCTTGGCTGCTTGGGGTGTCTTGAAGTCGGGACTCGCGGGTTCTAGTTCTAGTTCCGTCAAAACAGGGGCACGCAGGTGGACGTCTTCGCTGAACCTTTGTCGTATACTCACTCTAACCCCTGGACCCTCAATCTTAAGCCCTCAACCCTGAAGCTATCTTCAAGCCGTAGGAGTGTACCGTACGGCCAAGACTTGCTACAAACGACCAAAGAAAACAGGAATGGCTGAAATCCTCGACAGCTAAAGCCCTAAACCCCCAAACCCTAAGAGTCTCCAACCCGAAAGCCCTGAACAAAACCCCATAAACATGTAGATCCCTCGTAGAACCTTCAAGTGAAACCTACCGGAACTTGAAAGGCTGGCAAACCCAAACAGAACGGGTATGGGCTCCCTGTTCTGATCTGCTTATCTGACCTTTCGGTATGAGGTAAGCCCTAAACCCTCGAAGACCTCACGATGCGCCTCGGCGAGTAGGCAGACACGCGCCGTCCCTGCAGGGGTTCAACTCAAGCGCTTTGGCCGGCAAGGACTTATAGGCGGGTCTAGGGTTTACGGTTTCGGTTTACGGGCAGGGTTGGGACTTACACTGTGAACCCCAACTTGCTGGTACTACTATAGGGTTTAGGGACTATAAGACCCAAACCCTAAACCCTAAACCCAACTAGGTGCCTGTCTTTAGGGATAAAGGCCTCCGGATATTGGTGGTTTAGGATTTTAAGGGTTTAAGGTTTCGGGCTCTTTGGGTTTAGGGCTTCGGTGGTCTAAGCTTTTCGGGGTCTAGGATGTAGGGTTTTAGGCGCAGGGTTTCGTCAAAGCGGTTCAAGATTCTCCCTGAGCGCTGGTTTCGTCGAAGATACTGGTTGATGCTTGGAGTTTAGGGTTTCGTGTAGAGGCTTTATGGCTCAGGCTTACGGGGTCAGCGCATGAAGGAGATTTGAAAGATACGCACTTGGCCGAATCAGGCTTCTGTTGCAATATCGCCCTTGTATCCCCGATCAAACCATATCTGCTTCCTTACATCTCTGTTGGACCGCTGGTTAGCCCGTGGTGCGTCCAGCGCTTCGGTTAAGACCTTCCGACACTAGACACCCCAAGGCTCACACGCTAAAGCGCAGGCCGACAAGCTCCGGCTGGTATCCCTGCAAGCAGAGCTTTGTTGCAGAAATCCTTCTTTTCCAGCCTTGAGCCATTCTCGGGCACCTGCTGAATATACCTACTTGTCGGGTATCATGGGGAACTAAAGGTTAACCTTTTCTGCTATATAGGGATTACATAGGGACTATACTACCCAAAAAAGGTTAAAGGTTACCTACTCTACTACTAGGTATACATATTACGACGTCTTTGCCCTGTCTGCTTTCCTCCGAGGCTTACACAACGTGACCCCGGGGGGGTCGGAGTAGAGCACCGGGCTCCATTGCTGGAGCCCTTAAATCAAAGGGGAAAAGGAGGGACCCTTACTGGGGACCCCTACCCTATAATGGGCTATATAATGGGTATATAATAGCTATATTAAGTGTATTTACCTAGGGGTCCTTATTAAGGGTATTTACCTAGGGATCCTTATTAAGGGTCCCTCCTTTTACCCTTGGATTCAAGAAACCCGGTGAAGGGAAAGAGCCCTCGAAGGAACCCCTGAGGGCCGCATCCGAACTACCCTGCCCTCTGCCCCACCGAATCCTTGGTCAGAAACTGTAGGGTCCCAAAAAGGACCTAGACCCTCCATCTACCCTCCATTCGACCCTAAATGCCCCTTGTTTCGGGCCCTTTACCCCTATTTGAGGGCACAAGGAGGGTCCCGGTAGACTTAAGCCGGCTTAGGGTTGAGGGTTAAACCTTAAGCCATACAGTAGAAGCCAGAAAGTTGGAATATGATTATCCTATGCCCTCTATGGTAAATTATAGGGTATCCTACCATTAATCCATATTCCAACTTTCCGGAGTTCCCCGTAACCCTGAAAACCCTGAAACCCTGAAGCCTGAGGCAGAAAAAAAAAAAACACTCCCCCCCACCCTCCACTCCAGAACCCCATCCTTTAGGGTTTTGGGCTTAGGGTTTTGGGTTTTGGGTGAAACCACAAGCTCCAAAACGTGAAACCTGAAATCTTGAAACCCTCCTTGAGCCCGAAAAGCTGAACTTAAAGCTCCCCAAGACCCCAAGCCCTTTACCCCGCACCCTAAATCCTAGACAACAGGCCTTAAACTCTGAACCCTATATGAATCCTAACCCCCAAATCCCAAACCCTAATCCTTAAAGTCTACATACTAAAACCTAAGCCCTAACGATCTTGCGGTCCGCTTCGCGCCTCAGCCAAGGGTCGCGATCTTGCGGCAGGCCGCGGGCCGAGGTCACTCTGCACCCTGCTACTTTCCCAGAGGGTCCATATACTTATGGAATTAGGGCCCCAAAACCATATCAGGGACGGTCTTTGACACCTATTTCCATCATGGTAGTGTATATGGACCCTCTGGGTTCGAGGGTGTTTCATGATTTTCATGAAGGAGAAAAAGGGTTTTCGTGAGATGGTGTGCCTCGTCTTTCACAGTCGACAAGAAGCGTGGCACGAAAGCAAGGAGCTTTCGCACAGAGCTTTCGGAAAGCTCTGCATTGCGCAGCTGCCCGATGAGGTCATGGAGATCCTGGAAGCTCATCGTGCTTGGATCCGAGTCCAACTTCAGCAGGTCGACGGCCTCCTTGTTGCTGTTCTGCCACCGTCTCAAGCGGGCCTGCAAGTCCGAGGTGCCGTCCTGCTTCTCGAAGCCCGGAATGGCCAGACCCACCGACACCACCGCGAAGGCCTCGAGTGCTTTCTCATCCGCCGCTCGGGATGCCAAGATCTGATGGGCCTGCTTCTGAAGCTCCTTCAGCAGGGCCACCTCGATCTTGTCCCAGAGTCCTGGACGCACCTCTTTTTTGATCACTCCGATCTCGTCCACCATGTTTCTTCATCTGCGACAGACTCCAATCTCCGGCGATCTGCAGCTTACAGGTTACTTCGAGGGTGTTCGATAATGTTGATAGAAGAAAAGGGTCTTAAGTGTTACTATAAGGATTCCGGGTTCAGTTTAGGGGTTACTTCGGGCGTGCTTGATAGTGTCAATAGGTTACACTAAGAGACGATTAGACGAGGGTTTCTCGAAAGTGATTCTTCAAGGGTTGTGGATTTATTCCAGGGGCGTTTCGAATTTTACATGTGTTTTGGGGCATATACTTCGAGGGTGTTTGATAGCTAGAACCTCAAAATCCTCTTAAGCGTTTCCATATGCAAGAGCTTGGGGTATACTTTAGTGTAAGTGCAAAAACACAAACCCAAGCAATGCAACGAATGCAGCAACATCAGATTCGACAAGGCGAAAATCCCATCGGGAAAATAACGTCTCCCTTTGCCGGGACATGCATCGTCCAGGTGGGTTTCCGATGCACATCCAGTGCTTCGCGGAAAAAAAGAACCCTAGACCCTAAACCCTAAACCCATGACGGACCCCCACCTTGAAAAAGTTGTACTTTCCTGGCCTAGGCTCAACATAATTCGATTGCCAAACACACGTTCATTGAATGTATTCGCATTTTGTGGCAAAAGGAGTGGGTCCAGATTTGTTGGTGAATCTTTTGGTAACTATCCAGGCTTCTACCTACGTTACTCCGAGAGTGCTTGGCTTTGAATTTGTATACACAGATCACGGTTTAGGGTGTGCGGTTCAGGGTATACATAGTCTCTGGATAAACATATGTGTGTGTATATTTATATATGTATGTATACATAAATTCTCTTTTGTTTATGTGTGTATATGTATGGCATATAATGTGACACAAATACAAAGAGAGAGAGAGAGAGAGAGAGAGAGAGAGAGAGAGAGAGAGAGAGAGAGAGAGAGAGAGAGAGAGAGAGAGAGAGAGAAACAGAAAGAGAGATAATATGTTTGTATATGTATATATACACATACATGTACATATACAGACAGCTGTTATGTATATGGACAGATGTGACAACGTTTCAACAGGTCGTTCTCAAAACCGTGTGAGGCAACCTGGGAGGGGTTTACAGTCTCAGGGCTGCTGGGTCTGAGGTTCAAAGGGGAATAGGAGGGACCCTTAATGGGGACCCCTACCCTATAATGGGCTATATAATGGGTATATAATGGGTATATAAAGGCTATATTAAGGGTCCTTATTAAGGGTCCCTCCTTTTCCCCTTTGAGAGGTTTTTCGGCTTGAACTCTTACCCTAAGGGTCCAAAGGACCCAAAAAATTAGGTACTCGGGTTTAGGATAATAATCGTGTAGGTTACCCTTTTGGGGAGTATACGATAACTATACTGAACTTAGAACCCTAACAAAAATTACACTTTTAGCTGTTTCTTAGGGATTATAATAACCAAAAATTACAAATAGTTCTAAGTACCCCTGAGGATACTTGGGTCCTTGGATCCTCTCGTTATGGTAGGTTTAGGATGGTTTTGGGCTTCGGGTGTGCAGGTTGCGGGTATCCCGTGCGACGTAGGGCTTAGTTAGGCTGCTTGCACGGTGCCTTGGTGTAGGAATTTTAGTGTTTAGTACGAAAAGTCTGGGTCGAGTCTGATGGCGTGGTTTCAGGGTTTACGGTTTATGGACCGAGATTCAGAAATTGTGGGACTGCAGGACATGCCATCTCCTACAAGGCACCGACCCTAATTTCTACAATATACATGCTTGCAGAGGGGACCTTCACAAAGCGCCTCCTGATTCTGATTTTCTTATAGTACGCATGTCCTCTGAAAGGTGCTGAAACTCACTGCTTAAGCACGAAGCGTAAGCTCTAGATAGGTCCTACACCACTAACTAAACACTGACACCTACATAATCGCGAAATCCTAAGCCCTGTAATAAAGCCTAAACACCCTTGCACCACAAAGTCTGCAGAGGTCCCAGAACACCCTCCAAGCCCCAGATCAAGTGAAGACCATCAGCCAAATCGACAAGGCTTGGATATCCCAGAATTCCCTCTTTTAGCAATTCAGGGCAGCCTAAAACTTAGCCATAAGGTGCCCAAAAGCTTATGATGCGTTGGCTTCTTCCCCTAAACCCGTAAACGCTGAACCCTAAACCCTACTTCCCAATTGCCTTGGGGTGAGTTGACCGAAGCTTTTCTCGCTGCCAAGCATGGCATTGCAAGGAGTGCTTCGAATATGAGCCCGCGATTTACTGTTGTGGGGATTCTTCGGTGACTGTTGGCCTGCCCTTTCGAAACCCTAAACCCTAAACCCTAAACCCTAAACCCGTGGATCTTTATCGGGTTTCACAGCCTGACGGTTCGATCCTTGGGGGTTGACAGGGTTTGGGATTCAGGACTTACCTATAGTCTCCATTGTAGTTCCTTTTTTTGGTTTAACCAGTTTTATATTAAGGATCCTAAAAGGTAACCCCAAAAAGGAACTACAATGGAGACTATAGGTAAGCTTGCAGGACGTTTCATCTGCTTTTGGGCACAGATTTCGAAGCGTCCTGCCAGCCTTTCTGATAAGACATCCAAATGGCCTGCCTCCCAACTCTGCGGTGGAGTGTTAGGTCATTAGGACGTGCATAAAAAAAAAAAGAAATCATATTAGGGAGCCCCCAAAAAGGTAGGTTCCTTAGGGTCCAGGTAAGACTTCATGGTTGAGGTTTGAGTCTTGGAGCAGCTGCAGTGACCAAGCATTGTCATTCAAGTTGCATTCGCATCGTGCAACAAACCCTAAACCCTAAACCCCTAAACCCCTAAACCCTAAACCCTAAACCGCTACTATCGCAGAAGCTGTCATATAAAGTATCCCCCCAAAGACCACCTTCATCGAGTCCATAGAGCGCCCTCGGACAGGACCCCCCCTAAACTTTAAACCTCTAAACCCTCAGTCCTTTCCCCCTTAAGTTGTTCTTCGGCCTTCCGAAAAAAAGGCCTCCTTTCTGTGGTCCATATTTAGAATCCTACAAGGTAATCCCAAAAAGGAACTACTATGGGGCCTTGGGGTAAAGGCCCTAAACAGGGCTGAAGGGCCTATAGGCTTAGTTGCTGAATTCATAAGCCCCAAAATGTGTACACTTTCAGCTTTATAGTGGGTAATATGATCCCCAAAAAGTGTCAAGTGTATCCACTCAGCTACTAAGTGGGTGTTTCCGGACATAGGGGACCCTAATGTAGTGCCCTACATAGAAGGGTCCTTATTACAAGGACCCCACAATAAGGTACCCCTCATTTGGAAACTCCCAAGTAGGGCCAGCTACTAAGAAAGGGTTCTCTAAAGGCTACTACAGGGGTTCTATACCATTCCTTTAACAGGGCCTATACTATTCCTTTAAAGGGTTCTATAGACCATTCCTTTAAAGAGTCCTATACTATTCCTAAGTAGGGCCTCGAGAGGATCCTTAGGTTGCTGCATTTTCTCCGGCCTGGGGCCTTAACTAGGATACCCAGTAACCTAAGATTAAAAAGGCCTCTCTTTTTGGTATTGGGTAACTTTATAAGGAACCTAGGACTACAAAAAGGGAATAAGGGTACCACTGGGCATCCTAGTTAAGGCCGATCCAAAACCCGAAAACTCTCATCACGCCCCCGAAGGCCTCGCGGCGTTCGAGGGCTGTTTTTCTTTGAGGCGTTTAGGGTTTAGATTTCCCTGTTCAGGGTTTAGGGGTCCGGGTTCAGGGTTTAGGGATTAGGGTTCCTGGTTCAGTGTGCTTTTTCAAATTTTTGGGAGGACAATAAAGAAGAACACACACACACACACACTCACACGAACGAACGATTGCCCCTCCGAAACCGAGAAACGTGCCCATTTGTGAAATGCAGGCCCCACAAAAAAAACCCTTGCCGTCAGGGCATACGGTGTAGGGTGTAGAGACTCCCGCGCACGGCTTCCAGTCCGAAATGATTTAAGGCGACTGATAGCTAGGATCAGCTTTTGGGGAAATATCGGGGCCTTCTTTGAGGTGTAAATTATACCTTAACCCTGAATAACCTACCTTTTTAGGGTTCCTTATTATGATTTCCTTGTATAAGTCCTTAAAAAGGTAGGTCCTTCAGGGTTAAGGTAGGGTTTAAGATTTAGAACTTAGGGTTCAAGGTTCATGGCTACGTGATACTTACGGGCTGAGTATCCTAGCACAAACGAGGTTATCCTTTTCACCGGTAAGTTTATATGAACCCGAACCCCAAAAGGAAAAAGGCTACCTACTCCTAACTGTGTATATATACATGTATATATATATATATATATATGTATATATGTCTATATATACATATATATATATATACATATACATATATATATATATAATATGAGGGAGAATGACAGGGGCGCCCAAAGCCGACAACCTGAACCTCAACCCACACCTCAAATCATGAAGCCCTACATCGCCCTCCTTGAACCCCGACCACACCCTGATGTAAAGAAACCTGCTGGTGCGGCAGCGCGTTTAAACGACTGCTCGCGACCTGCAATTTAGAGGCCTTATTAATCAAGAGGGTTTTGGGGCTTCTCACGATGCCAAAATTTAGAGAAACTAACTTTAACCTGGTCTGAACTTTCGGGCTCCTTTCCAAAATTGGCGTTGGGCTTGAAGGGCTAGTTTCAAGCAAAAGACATTCAATCCCAAAAGCCCCAACACCCTAGATACGTACCCTAAACCCTAAATTAGCGGGGTTTTAGTGATTAGAGAGTGGTTTTGGAGCATACTATGCTGGGTTGGCTATAAGGAGAGGCTGCTACCTTTCATTCAAACCCCATCCCTGATAACTCCGTAGAGACCTCGCAGGACGAAATAGTTTGGGCCTTTGCGGAAGTCTTGGAGATTTTGAGGCTAGGTTGGGGCTTCTTTGGGGTTTAGAAGATGGGGTTGAGGGCTTGGGTGTTTCTAGAGGTTAGGGCTTGGGGCTTGCAAGGCAAGAGGGATCATGAAAGGGGTTCTGGTTAGGTCCGAAGCGTTGCGGTTTAAGAATGGGGGCTATTAGCTACTGCAAATAGGTACGGCGGGCATGGAGGTAGAGCGATTTACACTTAAATTTTTGACTGAGGAAGCCCGGTTAGCCTAATTGCGGCGAGTTCTTGCATTAATTCTAATGAAGAATCCTACAAAATGAGGATCACTCCTTAACAGACCCTTCGGGTGCTGGCTGACAATGGAAGACTTCCCGTCAACTTCCGGAACTGTTCACTCCTTTTGCTTTCTGACTTGCCAGCAGCAGTCGATGGGAGCATGGGCCCAAAGCAAAGTGAGCGTTGCATCTGATATTTATGACTCTGGAATATTCATCATATAAGGACCCCTGAACGCAGTGGTAGCTCTGACAGAAACCCATGTGCCACGTCTCCGAAGCAACCACCTGCCCAAAGCTCCACTCAATGGTCAAGATATTGTAGGGTTTAGGGTTGGCACAAACGCAGGCCCCAGGATCGACCCTTGTGAAGGGTTAAGGGTTAAATCGCCAGGTTGGATGGGGTGAAGGGAATCCGTAGACCCGACACCTAGGCCTAAACCCTTCAGAACATTGGCGAACCACAGACCCAACCAAGTCCCACACCCTAAACCCTTCCAAACCCCTAACCCTAAACCCCTAAACCCTAAACCCTATAAACCCTAAACCCTAAATTCCTAACCCTAAACCCTAAACCCTAGACCCTAAACCCTGAACCCCTAAACCCTACCCCTAAACAACAACCCCATTCCGACGCTCACTTTGCCCGCCGCTTCTGCGAGGACAGCCATACTCTCCACGGGGTCGGGCAACAAGGAAAGCACCGGGCTTCTAGCTCATGGTTGGGATAGGATTAAACATTAATTTCTTACTCCTTATTGGGTTTAAGTACCCATAAAAATGTAAAATGTTGCCCAACTATGACAAAGGCTTGGGGTCAAGGCTCTACTGTTTGGGTTTAGGGCTTGTAGGGGCCTAGGATTTTATGGCAGCCTGCGAGGGGGGGGGGGGTATAAAAAACTCGAGAAACAGAGCACCACAAAAGGTGGAAACCATTGGACTGCTTAAGCAACGACGCTAGCAGCGTGATGTCAACCCAGAGACTCCAATATCCCTTAATTAAGGATTATACCGTAAATTATATTATAGGCATCCTATTATAATTTAAGGAATATTCCTTCATTAAGGGGCTTTGGAGGCTCTGGGTAGCAGCATGATGTCAAGAGTATGGTGGAGCTATGCTCCGAGCGGCGGTGGTGGTGGTAGCGGCGGCGGCTGTGGTCATCAGGGTGTTAGCAACATTAGTCGTCCTCGTCACCAAAAGCAGTATACTAGGATACCCAGTAACCTAAGAAAAAAAAGGCCTCTCTTTTTGGTATTGGGCAACTTTATAAGGAACCTAGGACTACAAAAAGGGAATAAGTACTAAAAGCAGGAATTATAGAAAGCTGCAGCACAGAATCTTGGGATCCTGCACCTGCAGATAACACCTGCTAACCTCCCAGGCTTTCAACACGTGAAATTGGCTGCAAGGTCCGCCAACTGCCCAGAGACTCCAATATCCCCTGATTAAGGAATATGCCTTAAATCATATTAGGGATCCTATTATAATTAAGGTATATTCCTTAATTAAGGGGTTTTGGAGGCTCTGGGTGCTTGCAGCCGTGTCAAGAATGGACAACGCATTGCGGCGATTGCGGCGGACGAAGGACATACGCAAAGGTTAGCAAAATACCACGAGAAGAGCCGCTGGGTCAGATTTGTCTAAGGCAAGCCGCTTGCCAGCAGGTCTTTAATTAAAAGTAAACTCAGGCACACCGATTCTAGAGAGAGAGAGAGAGAGAGAGAGCGGCTTCGTGATGGGAACAAGTACGGTCATCAAAGGAAGTCCATTCAAGTTCGTTTCGGCGTTGAGTGGTTTTTTCGGCTTCATCAAACAAGCGCCGAAGTTTAGCTCGAGCAACTGATGCGGGTGGGCGAAATTCTAGTAGTAGCAGCAGCAGCATCAGGAGGAGCAGGAGCAGGAGTAGGAACAGGAGCAGAGCAGGAGCAGGAGCGGCAGCAGCAGCAGCAGCAGCACTCCTCCGAATCCTGCAACGACGACGACTCCTAGGACTTCTACTCTGACTCCTACTCCTAAGTTCTGCTGCTTTCGGTCCTGCTCCTGCTCATGACGACTGCGACTTCTATTGCTACGGCTACTACTAGTACCGTACTGCGTCAGTAAGACAGGTGGTGACAAAAGAGAAAACATGATATACACATTGATGGTCCCTTTTTGGGTACCTATTATGATACGGCACCTAATATTTATGGTACCCCAAAAAGGGACCTTAATTTTGACAACCACCCAAATGGAAAACATGATATACACATTGAATTGTTCGCAACCGCAGCTCTGACCAGCGACGTTGTCGTCTGTTTCGATCTTGTTGTTGTCTAGGTTGGCCCTTTAAAGCCTCTGAAAAATATTCGTAAATAGAGTCCTATTTAGCCCAATAAGGGAAAATATAAGATGTCCCAAGGGCCTACGTAGTTGCTCATTTTGGTGTAATCTTGGTGTTATCATTATCTTCGGCTGGCGTGGCAAATTTCGTCACATTTCGTCGCGCTCGTCTTCCGTGCACTAGCTCTTGTTTCTTGGGCAATACTGCTGGTAGTAGAAACATTGGAAGGGACAGCAGCCACAGCATAGACAATCTTTCTGCTCCTTTTCGCAGTCGTGCGATCGGCGTGGTCGTCGCCACAGCGGCAACAAAACCAACAGTCAGCATCTGCCTCTACATCAACACCACCAGCATCTCCATCACCACCACAAACGCTATCTACATCAGAACCGTGAACATCATCAACAAGAAACAAACAACACGATTTGCCTGTCAAGAACAGCTACGCCGCGCAGCTGGGAATGCCACGAAGCACTGGGGCAGTGAAGGAGAGCCAGGCTAGTATGTAAAACAAAACATCTCTCTACCAACCCAAAGGGTCCAAAGTACTTATCTAGTACAGCAGAAGCCCAAAAGTTGGAAACCCATATCGGTTTCCGACTTTATGGGGCTTACTATCAACTTTAGGGTTTCTATATCAGGAAACTCAGAACATGATTTGGGGAAGTATCCCCCGCAACAGTACCGAGGACCCTTTGGGTTAAGCCGTCGCAACATAGGGGCCTCAATAACTAGAATAGCGCTAAGGGCCCATTATACCATAGTTCTAACAAAGAACCACCAGAATAGTATAGGTAATTATCAAGGCCCCTATAGTAAGCCGTCGTAACCTTCTTCTCAGGTAGCTCCGGCATCTGGAAGGGCTGCGAGGTCCTTCTAAGAGGAACCCTAAACCCTAAACCCTAAACCGTGGTGGTGCAGGGCGGGGGAGCTTCAGAGCCTCGGTTTAGGCTTTGAGGTGCGGTTCAGGGTTTAGGTTTGGGTCGAGGGTTTCGGGTTTATGCGGGTTTAGGGTTGGGAGTTTAGGGCTTAGGGTTGAGAGTTTAGGGTTGAGGGTGTAGGGTTGAGGGTTTAGGCTTGAGGGCTGTGGGTTTACGGTAGATAAGCATCCCCCGATAATCGATGCGGACGTCTGATGTTTGGCCTTGCGTTTCCGTGATATCTTTAAGGAAGGGCCCCAACAAGCTCTGAACTCTCACAAGTAACCTCTTAGAGCCCTCGTTTCACCCCAGAGGATCTTCTACGAAAATGTGCAGAAAAAGCCCTCCCGGAGAATTCCAGACAAGCTGGCAGTACAATACTCCCACTACAGCACGCCCTAGACAGACTCAGTGAAAGCAGTAACGTCAACCCTGCTGGAATCGCATGAACCTCCCGGCCGAACTCCAAAGCCGTAAGTGCGCGAATATGAAGCACCGGTCATCAACCCGAAACCGTCAACCCGAATGAGTATAGTCTCTTGTTGAAAATGACAGTATATGAGAGTATATTATCGAAATAGTATGAAGACGAAATCCCAAACCCTGTGGAGAATTCCTCGCAAACCCGGCTCGCGGCATTGCTGCCCTCAGGTGCGGTACCCTGAGCACAAGGCATCGATTCATGTTCCAGTATGTCGTCATGGGATTTTAACCAAGCCTCCTTGCGCTCTAAACGTGATGTAGTGTCGTTTACGATCTTAAACTATAACTTACTCTAAACATAGCAAAACACACACTTTCGAAGATGCCATCTAAGATGCTTCACACATTGAGGGGTGTCGGAAAGCCTGGAGCAAATCTAACAGCGAGGCATTTCGGGTCTAGGGGTGTGTTGCACATGAGATATTGCATATGCCAACGAGTCCAACTACATATGCAGTCCCTAAAAGTATATACTAAACCATGAAATAATTACTTGGACCCTTTGGCATACAAGGCTTGTCTAAGGGCTTTAGTAGCTTCGCTCGAAATCCCCGCCTCTCCGCGGGTTCAGGTTCAAACTAGTCGTGCCGGTTACCGGCTGCGGTTGGGTGGCGTAGCCGTGGGCACATCCGCTTGGTGCAAGCCCGAGCTGATGTTGCTCGCTCCTCTGAGATGGGGCCGAAATGAGCACCATGCTCTTGCATGCGCAGCTCCAGCCGTTCCATCAACTCGTCCCGGAAGGTCACAAGCTCCTCAACGGATGTCGACCGGCGAGGCCAGATATGGAGGCCGAGAATCTGCGTCCGCCACAGCACAGAGCGGCGGAGCTCCTTTGGCCATGGGTTCTTCATATTCCCGCTCAGAAAACGCTGACGCTTCCCACAGCCGGTACAGACTCAGGGCTCAGTGTCACGACCAGGGTATTGCGTTGAAACACCCAGTCTCTGACGAATCCCGTGTTCCTCGGAAAGGGGTTGATCCGGACAATCACACGGTTGTCCATATGTAGGTCCAAAGACCTACGGCCTCATGCCGCGGCGCTAGGAAGTAACCTGCCGAAGTGTTTGCCGCCAATTACTTCTTGAGCCAAAAAGGAGGGTGTTGGGTCTAGTAGGACTCAGCCAAAGCTCGCTTTAAATTCGCACAGCCATGCGAGAGCAACGATTACTAGGACTGCTTCAAAGGTTTCCGGATAGGCTTACAAAGAGCTTCTTATAAGGCCATTGGACTCGAACCTCAGCACCACACTGGCAGGTGTGCACTGAATACAACCCCATTCATGTCGGCGTGGTGATTTCGAGGTCCGAAAATTGGGACTTCAAACCCCAAAACCGAGGTTATGTATGCTATATGATATGCATGTATGCACAATCAAGCCGAATACTTGGCGAACTTGATTGTTGTGGAATTTCGCAACCGTGGCTGGAACGGTGTTCCCGATCCCAGCGGCTACCTCCATTATTCAATTTCTCGGCTAAGTAGGTTTTGCGCTTTTTGGAATCCAGGGCTTAGGGTTTAGGGTCGTCCATTCCTGACCCGAGATCAAGCCATATCCTGCACACGCAACTGCTGAGCCGTCAACTCTTGAACCGCGCACTCCAACACCCAAAACCCTCAAACCCCGAACAAGCCCGATAACACGAAGCACTGTAAAACCTCTATAGCTAGATCCGATGAACAAATCCCTACAGCCCCGTAAAAATCACGAGAAAACCCACGCGCTTAAAACCCTAGCAGAATCCCTAAACCCTTCACCCCTATCCACCCTAGACTCCAAAACCCCGGACGCCTAGGCCCTCAACCCTAAACCTATCCCATCCCCGCTGAACCCCAGACTCTACCCTAAACCCCTGACAGGCCTCTTCGCCTTCGGCAAAAGGTAAATTTGCGTTGCCTTCGTCAACTCCTCTCCGAAGGATGAGTTTCTGTAAGGGGTAATGCTAATGTTGTAGGGTTATGGTATGGTTCCCTTGCGGGAACTTTCAGAAATTATGCTCAAAAAGAAAGCTTCAGGTTTGCGTGCAGGGCCATGCTTAGGGCTGTTGACAAGGATTCTTTTTGTAGTGGTGCTCTATAAGGGCTTTGACTCACTCTCTCCATTGGACTCGCGAGCCTTTGGAATCCTGTTCCAGGGCGTGTAGCCGAGCTTCCGAATTATGCGGAATTCAGTTCTAATGCGCTGGGGAAACACACAGTTCCTCCCATGACGGAGCGACAAATGCAAAGGGCTTGGTTCTAACTTTACTTTCAAGGGCATGTAACTGTCGGGAAATGCTTAGACACCAACTCATAGTTGAGACTCCACCTAACCGGCCCAAGCCCAAACTTACTGCGCACTAGCTCGGCTAGCTCGTGGAAATACAGATCCTTAAACCATAGCAGTCGTTATAATGATAGAGCCCACAGGGTCCTCCACAGCGGGCTTTGGGCCAACAGGAGAAGGTAGCTGGGGACTAACAAAAGACATCACCCTCAAAGCCGAACGCCTCGCGACTAAAACCCCTCAAACCCTCGAGCCCTGAAGCTTGAACACTACAACCCGTAACGCTAAAACAGACCATTCAAAGCACTTAGAGCTTTCATACCAGTGATAGCAACAGCTCAGCAACAACACCCACCATACCACTACCAATTCTTTTTTAGCGTTATGATGATCAATATGAAACCAAGTTTTTATTATTACCAGGATTACTCAAGCTGCTATGATTGCCAGACTATGACTGTGCTTAAACTCCCAAAACCCAAACACTAAACCTGAACCTTAAACCCCAAACCCTAAGACCCAACAAAAACACATAAGCAAAACTTAGGACTTGGGATGGGGATATCCCAGACAGATCCCCTTTTCATGTAGCCCAATAAGGTAGGGATATCATGCTTGCGCCCCTGAGTAAGGAAGCCAAACCATATGCAATTTTTATGAACCCTACTAAACCCTGAACCCTAATTAAACCTTACACCCTAAACCCTAAACCTTAAACCCTTGACCCTCAACCCCTAAACCCTAGACCCTAAACCCCTAAATCCCTAAACCCTGAACCCTTAAGGGAGCTCCTTCAAGGCGGTTGGCCCGTTCATGGCGGCCTCGCCGGTGAAACTTCCTCGGCACCGAGGGCTTTATTTCGAACTGTTTGGCGTTCCTTTACTCCAGAAAGTTGGAATATGGTTTCAGGGTAGGATACCTTATAACTTACCAAAAAAGGTTTAGGATAATCATATTCCAACTTTTTGGCTTTTACTTTAACGGGTTGCTAAGGGTTTGGGGGTATATTGTACTAAGGGGTTCCCTTCAGTGTTCTACAAGGGCTTTTAGAGTTTAGGAGTTGAGGGGTACGGACTAATCTTGGAGCCGTATATAATTAGAGGGGTTCCTTTACAGGGATCCTTAAGGGGTTGTACAAGTGACCTGGGCTTTATTTCCTGGCTATCTCCGGGCTCAGGGTTGGGGATTAGGGCTGGGCTTTAGGGTTTAGGGTTCAGGGTTTAGGGTTTATTTCGGACTAATTCAGAGTTTCCAGTACCCCTTGCTTGAGGAATATACCTAAGGGTTCCTTACAGGGTTCCCTTACATGTATGAGGGTAAAGGTGTATTTCGGAACCAAACCCGGAATTCTAGGCTCCTTATTTAAAGGGCCAGGGTTGGTTTCAAGCATTAGGGCCCCCTACCACCGACCCCTCCCCCTAACCCCCTCAAGGTTCGTATGAGGGAAGCTTCGGCGGTGCAAAAGAACTTCCGTTGGCTCAGACATAAGCACCGACAGCAATCAGGGGGCCACAGCCCGTGAAAGCTGTTTCGACTGTGAGCCACAGCTTTAATTCAATGGACAGTTCGAGTCGCGTGCTGTTCAATCGAATCCTATGTGAACTCAGCAATGACAGATTTCACTTTCCATCGGACATGGGTCAATCTCACGCCCGAGGCCCGAAGGTGGATCAGCTTCACAAGCAGGAAAAGTTCATGGTTCAGGTTTACGGGATCATTAGACACAGGCTTTGAGGATGACTAGAGTCTACAAGTGGCGAGTCCAAGGGAATAGCCTTGCTAATCCTTCAGACCCATATCGCAATGCCCCTCAGTGTGCAATCAGCTTCCTCCAGAATCCTCCATCCCTGCCACGACGCTTTGGGCCTTGCCCCAAGTTCACCCTAAACATAGATCCTAAACCCGAAACCCCAAACCCTACTAGACCCTAAACCCGAGACCTCTGAACCTATCATCTTCGTGCCCGAAACCGCGCAAACTCTCTGGACCCCTGAAAACCGAAAAAAAAAAAAAACGACAGAGCTCGACCCTAAACCCTAAACCGCGACCCTCAAACAACTCATGGCGTCTGCCAGGCCACCTCATGTGCAAGTAAAGAAAATGAGGCTGACTAACTTGCCGCGCCTGGCACGTCCCAGCTGCTCGGGAGGGGTCAAAGCACTATTGTGGTGGCTCTAATTACTTAGAACCCCAATTAAGGTACTTATAACCATACTTACTAAGTCCCATGATCCTCCCATTACAGAACCCTTCCAGATCCCTTTGAGGAACCCTATTATTGAGTTGATGGACAAAATCCTGCATGACCCTAAGGACTCTAAACTATGGGAACTATGGTATATTCCTTATAATGGATAATGCAGGATTCTGTCCATCAACCTATGATAGGGTTTGGGGTGTTCCTTCTACTTAAAGTATGATCTACCCCAAAACCTAGTCTGATTACTAAGTCTCTTCAGTTACACCGACTGGAAGGGTTCAATGAAGGGTAGAGGGCTGTGGGATTCCGGCTAAGCGAATTAAGGGTTTGGTGACATTTTCGGGCTTCGTTGGTTCCGGGTTGCTGCGAAATCACAATCGAACATCAACGTAAAGATGACCTCCTTAGCCCCAAAACCCAAATCCCAAAACCCCCAAGGCCTGACACGGCGCTGAGAGGGATTTCCGGTCTACGGCTTGAAGTTGAGACGGGGATACCCAGTAGCTGTTCAATCTTAAAAGGGCTCCCGTTCTGGTGGAACCTATATCAGGGCAAAGGGCCCACTGGCCACTGTGAAGCCACACGCCGGCTCCGCGACCGGAGGAAGCTTTGGTGTGTATGGTGCAGAGTTTAGGGGTCTGGGGGGTCTAGGGGTTTAGGGGCTTAGGAATTTAGGGGTCTAGGGCTTAGGCTTACGCCCCAGACCTGCAACCGACCTTCAGCCCAGGCCCCCATCTCGCAGGGGCGAGGAAGAGACCGGTCCATGACCAGGGTTCACGAGGTAATCCCCAAATACCATCAACTCCCAAAATCCTAGCGAAACCCCAAACCCAAACCCCTAAACCAAAAATCCAGAAACCCAAACCCCAAAATCCAAAAATCCAGAACCCCAAACCCCAAAATCCAAAAATCCAGAACCCCAAACCCCAAAACCAAAAATCCAGAAATCCAGAACCCCAAAACCAAAAATCCAGAAATCCAGAACCCAAAACCCTAAAACCCCTGGAGCCCTTCCCATAAAAGCTCTAAACCCTAAACCCTCCATAGATCCCTCCATAGATCGAAGCCCATCTGAGAGTTTCCGAAAATAGGGGACCCTAATTTCGTACCCCAAATAGTAGGATCCTTACTATAAGGACTCCATAGATCCCTTTAAAGGACCCGGCGCCTGCTCCGGGAACGGAGAGCTGACAGACACGGACCTGTCAAGGCCGCTTAGGGTTCCAGGTTTAGGGCTTTAGGGCTTTAGGGTTGGGGGTTGAGAGGTTTTAGGGTTTAGGGCTTTAGGGTTTAGGGTTTAGGGCTTTAGGGCTTTAGGGTTTTAGGGCTTTAGGGCTTTAGGGTTTTAGGGCTTTAGGGCTTTAGGGGTTTTAGGGGTTGAGGGTTGGGGGGTTGAGGGTTGGGGGGTATGGGGTTGAGGGTTTTAGGGTTTAGGGTTTTAGGGTTTAGGGTTTTAGGGCTTTAGGGGTTTTAGGGGTTGAGGGGTTGAGGGGTTGAGGGTTTGGGGGGGGTATGGGGTTTAGGGTTTAGGGCTTGGGGGGTATGGGGTTTAGGGTTTAGGGCTTGGGGGGTATATATTTGGTTGAGGGTAGTTATAAGGGGTCCTTTAAGGGTCCCTTTAAAGGGATCTATAGGGATTCTAAAAGGGTTTAGGGGTTTAGGGCTTTAGAGTTGAGGGTTTAAGGCTCAAGGTTTAGGGCTTTCGGGTTTAGGGTTTAGGGCTTTAGGAGCTTTGGGTTTAGGAATTTAGTGTTTAGGGGTTTAAGGTTTAGGATTTAAGGCTTCAGGGTTTAGGGATTAGGGTTTGTTTCAAAGGGGGAAAGTAGGGACCCCTACCCTATAATGGGCTATACTATGGGCATATACTAGCTCTATCAAGGGTATATACCTAGGGGTCCTTATTAAGGGTCCCTCCTTTTACCCTTGGAGCTTAGGGTTTAGGGCTTTAGGGTTGAGGGTTTAGGGCTTTGGGGTTGAGGGCTCGGGGTTTAGGTTTAGGGCCAAGGTTCAAGGTTTTGGGGCTTCCGGGCTTTAGGGTTGAGGGCTCAAGGTTCAAGGTTTAGGGTTTTAGGGCTCTAGGGCTTAGGGTTGAGGGTTAGGGTTTAGGGCTTTAGGGTTGAGGGCTCAAGGTTCAAGGTTTAGGGTTTAGGGCTTTAGGGTTGAGGGTTTAGGGTTCAAGGTTTGGGGTTTAGGGCTTTAGGGTTTAGGGCTCAAGGTTCAAGGTTTTGGTTTTTAGGGCTTTAGGGTTGAGTGCTCAAGGTTCAAGGTTTAGAGCTTTAGGACTTTAGGGTCCCGGGTTTTTAACCCGGAATAACTTACACTTAAGGAATTATATAAGGAAATCATATTAAGGAACCCCAAAAAGGTAGGTTCTTCAGGGTCCAGGGTTTAGGGTTATGGTTTCAGGTTCAGGCTTCATGGTTCAAAGGGGCGAGAGTCATCAATTGAATTGGCGTTCGGTGTGTCTTGGCGGATTTCTGCTAAACTGTTGTACGGATGTTCATCGACGCACACCCTAAACCCCGAAACCCAAAACCCTAAACCAAAAATCCAGAAACCCAAAACCCCAAAACCCCCAAACCCTAAACCCCTAACCCTAAACCCCTAAACCTAAACCCTAAAGCTTTGAGCTCTAAACCGCAAAGGTGTACCCTTGGCCGAAGCTCGAATTCTCCCCAAGCGGGAATCCTATGCCCAAGCTGAAGTTTCAGAGAATCCGGGACTAAGGCACCCAAAGGAATAGGGTTTAGGGTTTAGGTAGTCACTCCGGCACCTATAACTTTTTGGGTGGCTGTCAAGATTAGGGTCCCTTTTTGGGTCCCCTATTGTAATACGGCACCGATGATTGAGGGCATTCAAAAAAGGGACCTTAATCTTGACAACTACCCACGCTATGCAAACCCTAAACCCCTCTTGGGGGAAGGCGAACCCACTCTTCTTCAACAAGTTGCTTACCTTGTCTATAATATATTCTACCACAACTGTTCACCTTGTCTATAATATATGATACCATAACTGCACCAAGGAACCCTAAGGAATAATCTTGGGAACCGTTTTAAGCCCTATATTAAGCGGCCAAGCCCTAAACACTAAACCCGACATCCTAAACCCTAATTAGACCCTAAACCCTCAACCCTAAACCTTATTATTACACCCTGAACCCTCAACTCCTAAACCCATTTTAAGAACCTTTATAGGAACCCTCTAAACCATATAAGCCCCAGGCCCTATAGATTTCTAAAAGAGCCCTTGTGGATCCCTTTAAAGGAACCCCAAGATCCCTTTAAAGGAACCCTAAGACCCTAAACCCTATGGATCCCTTTAAAGGAACCCCAAAAGATTCCTTTAAGCGGGTCCGTAACCCCGAGCCTGGCAAGGAGATGCTTCCTGGATTCGCCGGGCAGGCGCAGCATCGTGGGCGGCAGATCGCGTGGCTGGACCTGGGATTTAGGGCTTAGTCTTTAGGGTTTAGGGCTTAGGGTTTAGGGTTTAGGGCTTAGGGTTTTGGGCTTAGGGCTTAGTTTAGGGCTTTGGGTCTAGCCCTAAACTTTAGGGCAAGGGCCCTTTTGGGCCTTAAGGGTGCGTACTCTTTTGGGGACCTAAAACGGGACCCTAAGAAAAGAGAGCTACCCACATGTAGGGGATTTAAACGGTTTATGGGCTTAGGGCTGCCTTAAAGGGATCTTTGAGGGTCCCTCTAGAGGGATCCATAAGGGCTCTATAAGGGATCCATAGGGCTTAGGGGTTTAGGGTCTTAGGGTTCCTTAAAGGGATCTCTGGGGGTTCCTGTAAAGGGATCCGTAAGGGATCTATAAGGGATCTATAGGGCTTGGGGATTATAGGGTTTGGGTTTTAAGACTTGCAAAAGGAGCCCTTTAAAGGCTTCTATACGGGTTCCTAAACAAGAGTTTAGGGGGTTTCGGGCTTCAGGGGTTTAGGGCTTTAGGGGGTTTAGCACTTGAGGGTTGAAGGTTCGGAGTTTGGGCGGTTTAGGGATTGGGGTTTTAAGGACTTCCTGGGCTTCCAGGGCTTATGGTTTGGGGTTTAGCGCATTGGGGTTGAGGGTTTAGGGTTTAGGGGAATTTAGGGGGCTCAGCTCGTTGAGAACCGTGCCAGACAGCCAGTAAGCTACGCCCATGGTCATGGTTTAGCAGCTTAGGGTCAGCCGTAAACTAATGACCACTGCTTGACATCCTTTACCTTGGATTCATAATTTCCCTCAATATTTGGGCTGTACGGCGTTTCGGGCACTTGCTCCAATCGAGGGCTCTGCGTTCTCGGTGGCGCGAAGATGGCATTAGCTCGTCTTCATGGCTTCTCTTGCGTTCTCGCTTTAGGGCTGGCTGGGCGATGGAGTTTGGGGTATTGGGGTTAAGGTTTGAAGTCTGGGTCTTTTCTTTTTTGTCTTGGTTCTGTAGGCCTTAGGGGCTCTTATGGAGTTTGTGAGTCGAGGTTTAATTTAAAAACTTTGTGGCTTACGGCTTGGGACCTGGAGTTGGGCTTTTCCTCTGGGGATGTCGGCTCAAGGCATGATGAGCGGCTCTTCGTCGCTTTGCCCTTCATTCCAAGACAGCTTCGGGTAGCCATCCTGAGCCTTTGGACATAACTCCCGAAGCCCTAAACCCTAAACACCTAAATTAACTAAACCCCAAACCCTAAGACTCTAAAGCCTGAAGCCTAGATCTTGATCGGTGAACCATGAGCTCCAAACCCCCAACTGCATAGTCCTGTAACCCTGCTCACGCACCCGCGTCGCACACACACAACAACAAAAAAAAACCTTGCATTTAGGTCGCAAGCAAACGAGAAGAGGATACAAGAGAAGCCGCGAGCCTTGGGTACTGGGTACTGCCCCCAACACAGCAACAGTCTATAATAGGGCTACTATTTCGGTGCGAATATATCTAGATTATCAATATTCTCCAACTGTTACTCTGTAGGGGCAGTACCCAACCCACGCCAAACAAAATCCATTCCCCTAATCCCTTCAAAGAGCCAGACAGTCTACTAAGAACCCTAAACCCCCATAGAGTAACCCTTAAAGTAACCCTCAAAGGAACCCTGAAAGGAACCCTTATAGTAACCCTCATAGGAAGAGGGGCAATACGGCCGGCGGCAAGGTCTGAGGCGTAGTCGATTAGACCAGCCTCTAGGAATCGATTCAGTCGTCATATGGGCGTTTCCATGCGGGGGTACCTTCCATATAATAACGGTCCTGATGAGGGTTTAGGGTTCAGGGTATGAGGGTTTAGGGTTATAGCGTTTAATGTAGGAACCTGATTAAGAAACCTTGGGCTTTCATTAGGGCTCCTCATATGAATGCTACTGTTTTGGGGTTATAGGCCCAGGGTTTCTTAATCAGGCTCCTTCATTAGTCATATAGGGGCCTCAGTAATTAGACTGGGGCTTTGGGAGAGCACTCTGTACTTATAGTACTTACTTCTAGTAAGGAGCCCGGAACCCTGAACCCCTAACCCAGAGGAAGAGTACTCCTAATTACGCAGGGGTTCCACACGGCAATCTCAGGGCTGGGGGTTCAGCCCCACACAGTCTCCTGTCACGGTAATTTCAAACCATAAGTCGTTGAAGAGAGGCGCTTGACATCGATGAAGGCTAACCTTCCTAAACCCCTAAACCCTAACATCTCTGCACTCTGATATAGGGGCCTTAATAATTAGAATAGGGTTTTAGGGGCCCATCATACTTTAATGGATAATAAGGAACCCCAAAATGGTATGGGTAATTACTCAGATCCGTATGGTAAGCCCCAACATCCCTGAACCCTACGGTTGATGATCTAAATCCTGCATTACCCAGTATCAGGAATATACCTTAAATCCCACACTTTCAGTTTAGCGTCCTCATGGTAATGCAGGACTTATAGCATCAGCCGTATAAGCCCAGGAACCCCTTAAAGGTACCATTATAGATTTATATCTTCAACCGTATGTAGACAACGTTCTAGTATAAGATCCACCAAAAAGCTAGTCTATTTTTAAAGGCCCCTATATTATGCAAATAACAATCGATTGAAATCCCCGCCTGCAGCGCCGGCCAATCCAGTGGCCTCGCGAATCCTGGGATCCAACAGCCGGTCTGGGTCTCTTGTGCCTTTATCGGGCTTAAGAAGGGTTTAGGGTTTGGGGTTTAAGGTGGGGTTTGGGGTTTAGGGTTTAAGGTTTGGGGTTTAGGGCTTAGGGTTGGGGTTTAAGGTCTCTGTCTTTGTGCCTTTATCAAACTTAGGAAACCTTGTAGCATTTGAGTATCGGGCTCGAGAAACCGTCTAGCTTCACGGTTTGAGGCTTGAGGGTTAGTTGGAACAGCACTGTATCGTTAACGAAGGCTTTAAAGAGATTGGTACCTCATTTCGGTTTAGGACATGCTTCGACAGGACTCTTGGAGGGGCGCCCTTCGACGATTTGACAGCGGCCTGCACAGGGCTTTATCAAAGATATTCAAGAATTCGGGCCCGGTGCTTGGGGTTCAAGATCTTGGGCGGAGTGAGGGGTATGAACAAATTGTATGCCAGCATATACTACAACATATCATATTCTACCATAAATACACTATAACATCTCATAATACAACATAACATACCATAATAATACTAGTAATAAAAATACACCATGATGAAACCATCATATATCATAGTATAACATACTAAATCCTCTACAAGAGCTAGAAGTTGGAAGTTGGGTGTAGGGCTTGAGGCTGAGATTTTAGGGGTTCCAATCTTTCGAGCTTCCGGGGGTAAGCTCTGAAAATTCACGTGGGTGGTTGTCAAAATTAGGGTCCCTTTTTGGGTCCTTAATGTAATACGGCACCTAGTATTAGGGTATCCAAAAAGGGGCCACAATTTTGACAACTACCCACGTGCTTCTAGCCTAAGTAAAGCGGGAATCGGATGAAGGAACGTTCCAGTTTCTGAAGAACCGTATACCAGTTGTGGGAAGTACTGGAGCTGGATCAAACTTCGAAAATGGGTGCATGTCGGAACGGACCCTCCGTGATGCTGCAGCACACTGCTGTAGGCCGCCCGCCTCTTTCTAGAGAGCCGCGTGAGCCGGACAAAAGAAACACTGCAACGGGAACATATCTCTCAGCTCCAGCTCACAGAGCGCCTTTGGAACTACAGTAGCAGTGCGACATTATATGTGAGTTTCCGAAAATAGGGGACCCTAATATAGTAACCTAAATAATCGGATCCTGATTACAAGGACCCCCAAATAAGGTACCCCCGAATTTTCGGAAACTCCCATATTAAAGTAACGCTTAGAGTAGACCCTTTAGTTGACCAATTACAATGTTTAGGGTTGCAGATTGGTCCGAGACTCGCATCATTGCTGACATCCGAAACGCAAAGCCCTATACCCTAAATCCCTAGCCTTTCTTAGTTGCTGAGTTCATAAGCCCCTCAAAAACTGTAGACACTCAGTTTTCTAGTGGGTGACATTATCCCAAAAAGTGTAGAGTGTATCTACTCAGCTATTAAGCTTCTAGGTTGACCCTTTACAGCCTCTGAAAAATCTTCGTAAATAGGGTCCTACTATGCCCAATAAAGGAAAAAATCAAATGTCCCAAAGGCCTACAGAGGCTTTATTGGTCCAAGATTCGCTTCAGGGTTGGCATGCCCAATCGCATCTCGGCTTGCTGCGACCGGCGCACGAAGCGGATGTGAGCCTCCTGGCAGCAGGGAAAGAAAGCAGGGTTTAGGGCTTAGCTGGGCTTTGAAGTAACCAGGGAGAAAAAAGTATAGGCTCTTATTTCGTAATGGCTGCCCTGAAGTATCAGGTCCCCCAATAAAGTATTAAAGTATGGTACTCCAAAGCCCAGTTAGTGGTCAGGGATTAGGGTTTGGAGTCCGGGATTGAAGATTTAGGGATTTGGGAGTTGGGGTCTTGGCATGGTTTGGGGGGTTGGGACTCTGTATGTACCACGGACTTAGTAACTTCAGAGTCGACCTACTATAGGGGCCTTCCTTAATAATTAGAATAGGGTGTCGGGGCCCATTACACTATAATTATAATAAGGAATCCCCAAGATAGTAAAGGTAATTTGAAGTGTGAGCCTGAGTGCTACATCAAGCGTGCCGCTGGTGGCCATTTGAGGTTTGCATTCGCGTTCCCAAGTTTCCTTGAATCCTCAATCGCTTCAAAAATACACACTACCTAAGCATCCCCGACAACCCGAAGCCTATGGCCCAGGCTGGGTAGTCTCCTTGGGTTCTGTTTGTGCTCTCCTGTGGCCTTTCCTTGTGGTCTGCTTGTGGTCTTGGCTGGTGGCCACAGTCGGGGTGGTCTTGGTCGTCGTGGTCGCCGAAGTGCTGTATCACGGGTTTGGGGATCTCGGACTGTCTGCAGGGACACTACCGGGTTATCATGATATGGCACACGGCTTTACGACGTTGGGACTTGAGAGTAAAGATTGTTATGAATCCCCCTACAAACCAGCCTAAACCAGTAAACCTGACCCAGCCAGGCAGAACCATGCCAACCAAGCCCAACTTGCGACATAAATCAGTAAGCTACATAGCTACAGCTACCTAACAGGTGCTTGAAGGGCTTCAGACAGCTTTGAATCAGAAAAACAAGAAAGCCAAGGACCGTTCATTAATTCAGCGGGTAATGTAGGGGCCTTAATAACTAGAATCAGGTTTTGGGGCCCATTATACTAAAACTATAACAAGGAGCCCCCAAAATAGTATAGGTAGATTATTAAGGCCCCTATATTAAGCAGGGAGGCCATGCACCTCGATGTCAATCAGCTGCTTGCTGACATCCAGTAGCAAAGTCAGCTCCGCAAGCTCGTCCTTAGTGCTGGTTCAGGGGTTTTAGCTGGAAAGCTGTTCACCTTCTCAGTGTGGTAGGACATGGTAGGACTATACACACCCAAAATGCTGCGTGGATACCTACTAATAAAACCCCCAAACCCGAAGCCCTTAGCTGAAGGGCCGGATCATCAACCCCTTGCACACTTGGCACAAACCTGCTGCGAGTGAGCAGCAGGCTGTTCAACATTTAGAGTCCCTCAGGGCCATGTGATGGCTTTGAGGCCTTAACTTGCCAACCTCTGTATATTTCGACCATACCCAACGCAGTACCAAACTCTGACTTACACAACCATGCTATCTTACCCACACTCTCGAACCCCCGTCCACGCGCGATTGTAGAATTCCCAAGCAAACACGTCAGAGGTTTAGCCGATTAAGGTTGAAGGGTTCTTCACGATTTAACGGGGTTTGGCGTGGCTTTGCGGTCCGTCGGGTGTGTTCTGCTACAAATGGGATGCGTAATGAAAGTCCCCGAAACACTGATGCTTCAAAAGAAACCACTCCAAACCCCTAAACCCTATGAACCCTAAAACCTAAAGCAAAGAACTGCCTGGCGTCGTAGGCCTCAACAACTTCGCTTTCGCTGCTAGCTGCAGATCGTGCACGGCCTGTGGAACCCTAAACCCTAAACCCTAAACCCTAAACCCTAAAGCTTCAATATGAAGGGGGTGGGCGGCGGGGGCCTGAAGTTCCTCTACGGGGGTTCTATCCAATTTTCTTAGGACTCTTTTAGAGGGTTCGTTAAAAATTCTACATCAGGGTGTCTTTAAGGGTTTGGAAGCTTTCATACAGGAGCCTTAGGCATCAGAACAGCAGGTTTTGTGAGGGTTTCATAGGGTTCGCTTAAAGGGCTCTTTAACGGGTTCTATAGGGGCCTCGGTTTCTTGATATCTCTACTTAAACGCTAATCTTAAAACTCTCGTGGGGGCTCACACCGCTTTTTCTTCGTTATGAACTCCGGACAGCAGACTGTTTCATCAACAGAAGAACTGGAAGCCTCTGAACCCTGTACCCTAAATCCCAAAACCCTAAACCCTAAACCCTAAACCCTAAACCCTAATCCCAAAAAAGGCCACAAAAAATCGAAAGCCCGGAAACCCCGAAACCCGGAAGTCGCGCGAAGCTGAAGTGAAGGTCCGGGTAGAGTCGAGATTCGAGGTTGAGGTTGGGTACCGCCCCCATATACAGTAACAGTCTATATAATATAGGGCTATACTATTAAGGGCCTTATATATCTATATTATGATTATTATCCTATAATATGGCTATACTATTAAGGGCCTTATATATCTATATTATGAATATTATCCAGCTGTTACTGAGTGGGGGCCGTACCCAAGGTTTAGGGTTTAGGCCCTGCCGTGACTGTGAGTTTACTGTAAACCTACAAGAACCTACTTTTTTGTAGGGTCCCTATGTATTCCATATTAGGGTTTCATAACAAGAACCTACAAAAGTAGGGTTTGGTAGGTTAAGGTATCCTTAAGGGTTCAGGTGCCCATGTAGTATATACTTTGGCATCAAAGTACTCCCCAGATAGTCACTTTTAGGGCCAAAGTATATACGATACGGGCACATGGACCCATATAGGGTATTTGAGCGCAAAACCGCTTAGTTCGAAAAATCTTAGGCGCTAAGCCCGACACTGTGTAAGGGTGCCTTTTACGCTGAAATAAAGTCTCTATACCAAGTCTTCGAAACGACTCTTTAGAGGTTTTAGGCCCCGGAGTACGGCCTGCCTAGTCAGACAAGGGTTTGGGGGCTCCGCATTATACTGATATGAACGGACCCTGTGGGGCAATGTTCAACCGGAGAGTTTTAAGAATACTCCCCACTATACACACAGAAAGCGGAACCTGCAACATTTACCAACAAAGGCAAGGAGGGAAATGCCTGAAGCTCGTTCCCGAACTCTGTAAAGACTCGTCGTCTACACTCTCTGATACATGCCCGAAAAAGCATAAAGATTTCCGGTGCCCAGGCATCCGGGCCAATCGATCGCGAATCCAGGAGGCTTTTGGGTATAGCGTCCTCCAGAGTTCGGTTAAGGCTGTAGGATTAGGTACAGGGTTGAGGATTGACGGTGGAGCAGCTGAAAGTGGGCGGCTAAGGTTGAGGTCCCAAGCCCGGCAACAGGCTTGGAGGCTCCACATTGGTATTCGTAGTCTTATTGTTCTTGTTATTCTGATCTTCCAGACGATCCACACAGACGCAGCTAAGAAATTCGGAACCCAAGGTACCCACCAACATCCAACATCGCAAAGATCCCTCACCTATGCACCACCCACATTTACAGGATGTGCACCACGTGATGTAGACAGTAAGTACGGCTGGTCAGAAGCATAAGCCACAACACTAGCCACCTTTGAACCCCAAGTAAGGTGTATACCTGCATCCCTATCTGCAAGCACCCTCGAAACTCCAATGCGCACGCCTGCGTGGCATCCGGCTGAACGCGAGCCTCTGCGTCTTCGGTGAGTGCTAACCTGAGACGAGGGGTTGAAATTGAAGTTAGGCTTTTGAGGGTGGACTCGGAGGTTCAGGGGTAGATATATGTTATAAGTGCGGTTATAAGTCCCTAATATGGTTTATTAGTACGGCTACCCCACTTATAACTACCCATGAACCTCCCAGCAGTGCTCAAAGATTCTGCGAAAAATTGACAGAGTTGGATGCTCCGGGTTCCAAATATGCCGAGATCTTGGACCATCCCCGACATGAAATCCCGAAGCCCTACACACCCTACACCCTAAATACCCCTAACTCCCAAATCCTAAACTCCTAGGTTTTGGGTTTAGGGTTTGGGGTTTAGGGTTAGGGCTTTCAAATCCTAAACCTATAAACCCTGATCCCCTAAAACCCCGAACGCCAAACCTGCGAAACCCCCATAAGCCCACTGCAAAGCACATGAAACCCCCTGAAACCCTAAGCTCGATGTCACCCGAATCGAAGTCTAGAGCAAAGAGTAACCTAGGAATAAATAGGGTGCCCTTTTTGGTTTAAAGGGGGTTTTAAGGGAACCTGAACCCTTAAAAAGGGAATAAGGGCCTTCTCTAGCTCCTAGAAGTCCGGAGATCTCCCCCACCCCTGGGGCCAGGTAGCAGGTGGTGCAGCGAATCAGTGCCGTAAAGTCTGGGCAGGCATACCTCGAAGTTGATGGGTGTGGGTTTGGGTTTACATGGGTTTAGTTTAAAGGGGCTCAATGCTGTGAGTCTAACGTAGTAGCCTTGGTAATTAGAATAGGGTTTTGGGGTACATCATAGTAATGCTACAGTAAGAAACTCTAAGGAACAATATGGATAACTATTCAAGCCCCTGCATGAGAGTCGTGAGTCCCAAACCTTGCATGATGAAGACCCTGAACCAGCTCAGTGATCTGCTACCCAAAGGGTCCAAAGTACTGGTATAGTAGAATGTAGGGTTTCTATATTCGGAACTACTATTATGATTTGGGGAGGTATTCCCCATAACAGTACCTAGGACCCTTTGGGTTAGGGATAAAGCAGGGCCTGCTTCCCTCATGGGACCTGTACTGAAACTCGAAATCAACCGCAAAACCCTACGTCTAAGCCCTCAATCCTAAACCCTCAACCCTAAACCCTCAAACGAAAACCCTGAACCCTCGACCCTGAACCATGAAAGAATCATCAAGCAAATCTTTGCCTGGCCCCAAAAAAACCTACCTTCTATAAATGACTTATTAGAAGGAAATCACAATAACGGGCCCTAGAAAGGAAGGGTTTTAGGGTCCCGGTAGTAACTATTCCATCATAAGCCCCTAACCGTATACCCCTAGACCCCTAAACCCGTAAGCCCCTAAACCCCACCAGCCCCCAAGTACCCTTTAAAGGGCTCTAACCATTCTCATTCAGAGGTAATTTGGGACTACAATAAAGGGTAGTTGGGGGGCCTAGGTAGTCACCAAGCCCTAGCCAGACTCCCGTGCTCTAGACCTGTGGAACGTTGAGACTGTCGTTTAGGGGAGTCACGGGGCCTGTCACTTTGCTAAATGGCAGCCTACAGGCCAACTGTAACAATGACAACGATAACACTCATAACAACATAGTCACATACAGTGAAAATACTGTATAAGAACCCCAGACCCATGCAGTGCCGCACGCGACGAAAGTACATTCCTTTTAACCGAAAGATGCACAACGAAGTGTGAAACAACGCAAATGCCGGGCTCAGCCCCCGAGCCACCGATGCTGATGTTGGGCGCTCGGCAAATGCGAGAAAAAGCGAGGCAAAGACAGAGAAAGGGGGAGAGAGGGAGGGAGAGAGAGAAAGAAAGAGAGAAAGACAGAGAAAAAAAAGATAAGAGAGAGAGAATGGAAGTGAGAAATACAAAGAGGGCAACACACAAGTTCAAGTGCAACAAACGAATTCCAGTGCGGCAGGTGAAAAAAGGCCACGCATTGACGGAGCGCATCCCGAAGGACTCCTTCCCCAAGGCACAAGAAGAACAAACTAAATACGATAACCACAGCCACCAACGCCAAAACCATTGCACAGACGGAGCAAGTCACTCAGCGGTGTATGCCTGTATCTGATTACTCAGGAACCGAACCTAGCAGCACGATCCAACAACCAAGCCTAGGAGAAAGAGTCCACGGCCCGTGAAACAAAATGCGATGGACAGCTAACCAACCACGAAACGAAGAAAGACCTATCTCCAAGAAACGACACCAGTTCTATTCCAACAAAGCCAAATTGCAGAACCAAAAATGACGAAGCTGTCCATCGCGGGAACCCATGCGGGTCGGTGTGTCTCGGCATCTGGAAGCAAAGCTTCGCTCCGACACACCGACCCGCAAGTTGCCACGTTTGCGAGACTGTAATTTCCTTAATGACAGCCAGCCATCATTCCTAGACCAACCCACAAATAAGAATCAACAAAGGTCTATGCCAAAGAAGGAAATTAACAGTCCCGCAAAAGACGTGCCCGGCCCCCCCGGTCGCTCAGTCCGACTACCGGCAACGCAAGTAGAGATGTCATGTCGATTCGTATTGCCGTCACCATGCACTATATTATATACTGCCACTATTATTGTTACTCCTATTACGAGTATTAGCACTAGTATTATCACAGCTACTAAAAACATCACATGCGCACACGCACATATATACAAGTCGGACTGAGCAACCAAAGAGTTTTTTTTAAGAAAGAAAATGGCAGTTGGCAAACGGCCGAGACCCCGCGATGTGAAACAATTAATTACCGCTCTAATAGATGGACAAGGATACATACAAAGTTACATACATAAATGGATAAATGAACCTGTAACATTACACACCTACTTACGCGGCGGTCTCTGGAAAAACTTGGCCTTAGCTTTCGCCTTGGCCTTTGCCACCGGGCTCGCCTTTGGCGAAGCCCGTCTGATTGTATTAACAATCCGGGTGCGTGGAATCGGCTGGTCACAGCGATCGCTCCGGATGGGGTAGCCTGCCGGCGGCCGGGGAAGAGAAACCAAGACCCGCAAACGCAGAACCGTCGAGCCCCAAGTTGCATACAGCTAAACCCCCGCATCCCGAAATCCCTTGACCCACAAAGCACGTTAACCCCGAACATGAACCCCGCAGCCCTCCACAAGAACCCTTACACCCCGAAGCCGGAAAACCCGGCCTTGCGACTTTTTATACAGGCACTGACCACATTCGCCGCACGGAAGCCGGCTGGTATTGTACGGCGCCTTCCTGTCGCGAGGCGAGCAAATTAGCGCAGGACACGAGCGAAAAGTCGAACACGGACGAACCCCGGTCTCGACTTCTTAGTCGGGCTGTCATTCCCCGACTCGGCGCTGTCCGGTGCCGCAACAATCACCTAAGTTTGAAGACCAGCCAAAGCACATAAAAGCGCAAGTACAGCCACCTATCCAAGAATCTGGAACGTCAGCGGATCCACTGGCGCGCTCCCTACACCGACGGCGCAGCTAGTAGCTAACACAAGAGCAACAAGGATAGTCCATTTCAAACATGCGTGCCACACCACTGCACACACACACACACACACACACAGACACCCACACCCACGCCCACACCCACACCCAGACACACACGAACGCCGAAACCGCAATGCAAACCAAACAAGCGGCAGCGGGGCCAGAGGAGGAGCTGGCCAGTTCCTTGCACCAGCAACGAACAATACAACGAAACTACAAGGGCGGACCACACCACCAAACAAACCCTAAACCCCAACAAACCCGAGACCCTAACAGACCCTAACCTCCAACAAACTCCAAACCCCGACAAACTCTAAACCCCAGCACACCCCAAAGCCCAAACAAACACTAAACCACACCCCGCCCCCCAAAGAAGAAAAGCAAAACAAATCCCAAAACCTAAAAAAAATGCCCCAACCCTAACAAACTAAGATCCACACCAGCGGCACCAACGGCTCGGCTGCCCGGAAATCCTGCTCTGCCTTAGACACATACATCACTCCACGCGGAAAATTTTCTCTCCTTCTCTCTCTCTCTCTCTCTCTCTCTCTCTCTCTCTCTCTCTCTCTGTCTCTCGCTCCCTAAGTGTGTAGCTCCCTGCATCCCCACCCTCGCGCTCCTCCTCCGCCGCGAGGAATTCCTCCCACAGAGCCTGAGCGTCCGCGTCCTCCGGCGAGATCATCACCTCGAAGGATCAGAAGACCGAAGCCGGGCACCACACACGCTGGCACGCAAAGGCACCCGAGCACACACAGGCACACACACACACACACCCACACACACACACCAACGCACGCACACACGCACACACGCACACACGAACAGCGAAACCGAAATGCAAACCAACCAAGCGGCAGCGGGGCCAGAGGAGGAGCTGGCCAGTTCCTTGCACCAGCAATGAACAATACAACGAAACTACAAAGGCGGACCATACCACCAAACAAGCCCTAAACTCCAACAAACCCGAGACCCTAACAAACCCTAACCTCCAACAAACCCCAAAACCCGACAAACCGTAAACCCTAACAAACCCTAAATATGAAAGCAAGGAAAACCCCTAAACCACACCCCGCCCCCCCCCCTCCCCCACCGCCCCAAAAAAAAACAAGAACAAAAACAACAAATCCCAAACCCTAGAACAACACCGCAACAACCCGAGATCCGCACCGCTGGCACTGGCAACTCCTGCGGCCACACCGCCAGTTGTCCCTTAGACACATCACTTCATGCCACCAAGCCCAACCATGATAACAACTGGTCCAAGCTGCCGCCAGGAGCTCGTCATGACGAGTGGCCTGCGGAGACTTACAAGCTATTCCCCTAAGAAGCACAAACAACAAAAAATGACACTGAGTCGCCCACGTTATTTTCTGGCCATGCGGACTCCGCCGTCGCATCCGAGTCGGAGTCCTCGGCCGGAGACACAGCCCGTACGGAGCAAGAAAGTGCGACGCGGAGATCGAGCAGCAAGAGAGACAGAGAAAGAGAGAGAGAAGGAGAAGAAGAAAGTGAGGAAGGTGGGGACAGCAGGGCGCGAAGAACGCTTCTTCCCAAGGCTCCACGACATAGCCCCCCACCCGCCAAGCAAGACAAAGAAGGCGGACAACCAGCGACGAAGCAACAACAAACAAAATCCAACAAAAAAAAGCAGCCGCGCGACGGGCGCCGGCGCGGCATCGTCGGAATCGTCGGCCTGACACACAGCCCGTACGGAGCAAGAGAGAGGGCGCGAAACCGAGACAGAAAGAGAAAGAGAGAGAGAGAGAGAGAAAGAGATTGGAGAGTGAGGAAGATGAGGACGGCAAGGCGCATAGAGGGCCAGCACCCAATCCTCAAAGATGCCGTTGTCCACCTGCCAAACAAGACAAATGAGGCGGGCAACCCAACGACTAAGCAACAAAGGAATCAGCTCTAAATAAACCGAGCATCGACTTCGCCCGCGGGTGGGTGTGCCTTGATAGATCAAAACCGCGTACACATGAACGAACGAAGCTGCAATCGCAAAGGCAAAAAAAAAACGAGAGAGAGAGAGAGAGAGAGAGAGAGAAAGGAAAAGAGCGAGGAATGGAGAGAGAGGGCGAGAAAGAGAGGTGGGGAGAGAGAGAGAGAGAGAGACAGGGAGAGAGAGAGAGAGAGAGCAAGACTACCCAAGGCGGAACTCACCAGATTCAAGTTGCCTCAATATTAAGAACCTTAGGGTACCCTAGTTTTCAGGTGAGGTTCTTAATTTTTTGGGTGCTTTCCCTCACCAAGGAATTTTAGAATCGAAAACTAAATTTCCCAACCATCCACATCAAGAAACCCTCTGCCCGAACATGGTGATTGTATGATGGCTGGAAATGACAGCATTCATGCCGCAGCGCATTTAGAATCCAAAAGTAAATTTCCAGCCCTTCCTCCCCACACAACGGAAGACACTGACCAGCACAGCAACCCCTAGCCCGCAGCTCGCATTCCACCGAAACAGAGCTTGCCACCAAACCGTGGAAAGTTAGAATTGAAATCTAAATTTTCCACAGCCTCCTTGGGCCTCACACCGACAGCATCAGGAAATTTAGAATCCGAAAGTAAATTTCCGGCCTTCCTCCAAACCACAAGAACTCCTTGCCCAGTTGGTGACGTGAAACCCAGTCTAGCACAGCTCCCCCGCAGCGCAGTGGTTGTGCATAGGCCCTACTGCTTGAAGTTTTTGTTTCAATCCCCAGGGGTGTCATGCAGCTGCGGGCAGCTTGCCCGCAGCTCGTATTCCACTGAAACAGAGCCCCTTGCCACCAAACTGCGGAAATTTAGAATTGAAAACTAAATTTTCCAGACCCCCATGGCCCATCCACCCCCACGGAAATTTAGAATCCAAAAGTAAATTTTCTGGGGGGTCTCTGGCCATGCCCTCTGCCCCGAGTCCTTTCGAGGAGCTGTGGAAATTTAGAATTGAAAACTAAATTTTCCAGACCCCCCATGGCCCATCCACCCCCACAAGGAAATTTAGAATCCAAAAGTAAATTTCCCGAGACCTCGGTCCGGATAAGAACGTGGTTAAGAACCTGAGCCTACCCTAGCTGCTCGAATGGCAAAATCACATGTAATGGAAATTAAGAACCTTAGGGTACCCTACTCTCGCCGAACGGGGTTCTTATACAGGGTTTTCACTGTAGTAAATAGGTGCTTCAAAACACGGTAAGAATAACCGTACTAACCAGAACCAACAACACAACACGTGAGTTTTCACCCCTCAACCAACGACCCCCGAAAAACCATATCTTTCGCAGCTGGATTCCGTAGAGCCAGACTGTTGAACCGTAATTCGTGGTTGGGAAACACAGGCTCCATCCCCACGGCTTAGGGTTTAGGGCTATGCCACTCCAGTTATTGCTCGGGCTTTTGGTTGCCCAAACTTGTCCTCAGAAGCCGTGCGACATGGAACACGTCCACAGAGACCGTCCGCCCAGATGGCGACTTCCTCATGGGCTTTGCTGTCGAACGCTTGTATACCTTGGGTACGGCCCCCATACAGTAACAGTCTATAATAGGGCTACTATTAAGGGACTTATATATCTATATGATGAATATTATCCAACTGTTACTGAGTGGGGGCCGTACCCAATGTATACCAGGGTTCTGTCAACCTTGTACCTTGTTGCAGTGCTCTAGTTGTTGTACCCTTTAATTACGCGGGAGTAATTCCGACGCAAATCCTCTTACCCGTTTGCTATTTCACTACGCCGAAGACTTAAGAGAATCAACAGGTCTAACCTCACCCTCCAAAGTAGCTTCTAGACAAAAAGCTACCCCGACAGCTCGAGCTAGGGCGTGTACTTCCTTTGCTTTCGGGGCTTAGGGTTTAGCGCTTACGGTTCCGGGGTTTGGAGCTTAGGCAATAGTGTGTAGGCCTTGGCAGAGAACAGACAATACATGGGTAATCGGTAGGTGGATCCACTAGCACATCACGTGCTAACTAATGCGACCGCAAGTAGTTTTACTGGAACGCAACTAAACCCTAAACCCTCAACCCTGTAAACCTCAAACCCTAAGCCCTAAACCGTAGCTCCTTCTGTTGGCCCTATTAAACTCGGTTTCTTCAAAAGGTTCTAGAGTTACAGAGGGACATCGGAGTCGGGCGTCAGCGGCACCCGGAGACATTGCGGCGCACTCTGCTGCCTTAGCTGCAAAAGCCGTCTGAATGTTGAAGCCCTAGCCATAGATCATAAATCCCAAGTCCAAACCAAATCGCAACCATGAGAACATCGATGCGGTTTGCGCATGGTCCGGAACGGAAAACGAAGCCAGCACTGTTCCAACACTCCTGTGGGCTTACCCTAAACCCCACTGTAAACCCGAACAGGGTTCAGGGTCTCTTCTTGCTTAGGAACTCTAAACCCTAAATCCTAAACTTTAAACCCTAAACCCTAAACTTTAAACCCTAAACCCTAAACCGTGCATCCTCAACGGTCCCTCTTGTAACGGTGCCGGGCTTTGGGTTCAGGGATGTGGGGCTTAGGGTTCCATTCTTAGAAATACAGCATAGCAATAAGAGGGCTGTTTAAAGACTGGGGTTAAGGGTTTGTAAAGACTTTTGGCTTCTAAACCCCTAAGCCCAAGCCCTAAGCCCTGACCCCTAAACCCTAAACCCCCAGACCCCTAAAGGGAACTCCAGAAAGTTGGAATATGGTTTCATGGTAGGATACCTTATGTATCATAGAAGGGTCAGGATAATCATATTCCAACTTTCTAGCTTTTACCTTAAACCTTAACCCAAAGCCCCTGCATGCTTTCTGGCAGCTGCTCGGATTCTTCAGACGCGGTCTTGGGCGTGCTGCGCGCCAGGAACTCATCAAACATGCTGCGTGATTCCTCCTCTTGAGGTCTCGAGGGGATTAGGGTGGGGAATTTAGGGCTTAGGGTTTAGGGTTCAAATCAAGTTTTGGAAGACTACCTCCTCCTGTCGAGGCTTCAAGATTTCGGCTTTATGGTTTAGGGAAGCCTAAACGAAATGAATACCCTGAGCCCTTAGCTGCGAGACTCCTCCTGTCGAGGCTTCAAGATTCTGGCTTTACGGTTTAAGGTTTAGGGGAAACCGTAAAGGAGGCCTGATCAAGGTTCCCTGCTCTTGTTGAGGGTTCAAGTCAAGTTTTGGGAGACTAAACAAATTCAATTCCTTACACCTGTAAAGCCTGAACCCCAAACCCCCAAACTCGAAGCCCCTACACCCTAAAAACCTTAGGGTAAATGCAAGAACTTAAACCCTCTGAGCTCAGATACCTTACATGAACAAGCGCCAACGTGAGTAGCGCTTGACAGTTCATGGGAAGCTATCGGCAGATGGGGTTTGGGGTACAAGTTTCGAGTATAAGTACTTGGTGTTTCGGGCTTCGGCTGCTGCGTGCAGGGTTTAAGTTCGAAGTAGCTAGGTCGAGGCATTCACAGAGTATAGCTTCTGCCCCAGGGTTTAGGGTTTACTGCTGAAAAGCAGTATGCTTCTGGCTGTGGTCATTAACGGGATGACTACGTACTGGGAATAACAGTACAAGAGCTTGCCACCATAGATCTTGTTCTTCTAGCAAACTTTCTGCTGTAATTTCGCCATAGCCGGGTCCTGGAAATCATCGATCAAGTCCTGAAACCTTGCAGCTCTGGCCATGCGCGCAACATGGAGTGTGTCGGAGCCCAACTGTGCGCATTTCGGGGAACGCAAGGACAGACTTAAGGGAGAGACTGGCTTTCAAGCATATCTCAGCACTGTGGCTGGAGCGGAAGTTGGGGAATGACAAAAGCCCAGGGCCTCTGAAAAAGACATGGACCTCGAACAGCCTTGAATCATATCATATCTCAAGAACCTGTGTAGACTTTATGGCACATTCCTTAACTGCGGGCTTTAATGGGATTCTCTAGGTCCATCCCTGGCCCAAAAGACTAGTTCATGTATGGTGGAATGAAACTTACCAAAATCAGGTTACCTGCTCGACCACTAAGATCTGAACACAATTCCCACTCGTAACCTGAAGCACTAAGCCCACCCGTGAAGCCCTGGACCCGTCTTGAACCATGCGAGTTTGTTGGCCAGCCAAGAGACTACCAACACTCAAACCCCCAATAACCCCTATACCCGAAAATCCCTCCTCAAGAATTCCAAACCCAAAACCTTACCCACTTATAGAGCCCGTATAGAGCCTGTCGTCTAACCCTTACTACCTGTTCCAGAAGTCCCGCGTCTTCATTACCTACAACGTTGAGGTGAGGGTTTAGGAGCTTTTTTAAGTGATTTGCAAATACCCTCCCAGCAGCTCCAGGATCTGGATTGGTAAGCCTTCCTCCACTAGGCAAAGACATATTGAATCCGCCTGCAAGATAGGGCCATTATAGGGCCAAGGTTTCTTAATCAGGCTCCTACATTAAACCGATGCAGATGCTGAAAACTGAAGCCCTCAACCCCAAAACAAAGCTCCTCAACCCTCAAATCCTAACTGCTGGAATCTCCGAGCTGCTGCATTCCGACAAAATCCGTAGGTGTTTCGAGAATGCGCTTCAGGCATCCTTGCTCGCGATAGAGAGAGATTCCGGCGTCAGGGTTGCGGGATGTTGCGGGATAGGGGCTCAAGGCTTGAAATCCTAAACCCTAAACCCTAAACCCTAAAAATTTGAGATGAAGTGCTTCAGTCGTCGGGTTGAAGGGTTGAAGTCTTGGTTCAGTAGGGTTTCTCTTTGCTTGGGTTTAAGACTCGTGGCTTTGTTATTCAAGCCCAAAGCACCGAAACCTTGGATTTCGAACCCCGGCTTGCTGATCCTCTAGCTATCTGGGGCTTTTAGAGCCTTTGAAAAATATTAGCAAATAAGATCCTCTTAAGCCCAATAAGCGAAAATATAAAATGTCCCAAAGCCCTACCTAGCTAGTCTCAACAAGCTCTGAAACCTACAAACCCTAACCCCAAGACGTTCTCGGACGGGGTGCTTGAGGTTTAGGGTTTTAGGGATCATATGTTTAGGGTTTAGGGTTTAGGGGATTAGGGTTTAGGGATCATATGTTTAGGATTTAGGGTTTAGGGTTCAGGGGATTAGGGTTTAGGGATCATATGTTTAGGATTTAGGGTTTCGGGTTGAGGGTCTTGGGGTGTTTAGGGTACCTCAAAACCTTCACTTCCGCGGGTCAACAACATCCAAACCATTTATCATCGATGTGCGCGCTGAAGTAGTCTCTACGCTGTCTTCTCCAATAATTGAACACTTGAAAGGACCGTTGCAGGAACCCCTCATAGAACCCACTCGAGGATCAAACAACGCCCCAACCATGGCCTGCCACCAATCTTTCCTCTACTACATACTTGGGCCTCAAGAGTTAGAAGACGTTTCTCGAGTCTGCTTAATCCAAACAGGAGAAAGCACCCTCGGCAACAGTATTGGTGACTCTGCAGGCTTCTATAAGACAAACTCACATACCAGACCATCGTCTAGGAGGACCTGCTTCAACGGGTTTTAGGGTTTGGGGTTTTGTGAGGTGCACATCGAGCATACGTGCCAAGACAGCCCCACACCCCAAACCAGTGCAAAGCACCTGCACTGCCGGAGATTTTGAAGCTTCCATCCAGCAGTAAGTCTCCATCACAAATGCCTCGCCTCGGGCTGAGATGTTCAAGACTTAGACTTCAGCACCGAGCGGTGTAGTTGACTGCTCACGGTTTTGGCTTCAATCTTTGGGGCCTGTCAAACCATGGGTTCAGGGCTTCGCGTACAGTTTAGGGTTCAGAGTTTATGGTTCAGCTCTTTTTAAGCGCCTTTTGTCTTCAGTACCCCTACTACATCTATGCTGTGGGTGAGGGCATTCTCAGAGAAACGCAATATGTGGTGTTTGCCACGCTCTCTCCAAGGCCCTACATTCTGTACACACACTTACTGTTACTACCAGCGTAACGATTTCTACGATTCCTACGACTATTGCGGAGTGTTACCAGTGATGCTGCAATGACTCTTGAGCTCTGGCTGGAAATGCCGGAGGCCTCAGATCAATACAAACAAGTATGAGCTGCCGGTAATATAGACGCCTGGATACTTAGGGCTTAACTTATAAAGTTTAGGATGAATTTGAGTCTTACTTTATCTCCTAAAGTCGCAACCGAGTTTGTGCGGTCGTGCCGCAACATCTGCCGGAAGCCCGAGATCAAAGCATCGGCATCCTGCCGGCACATGCGACGCAGCGTTCACGAATGCCCGAAAGCCTACAACGTCACACCTAGGCCAACTTTACTAGGATACCCAGTAACCTAAGAATAAAAAGGCCTCTCGTTTTGGTATTGGGTAACTTTATTTATGAGGAACCTAGACTACAAAAAGGGAATAAGGGTACTACTGGGCATCCTAGTTTAACCCTCAAGACCAAAACGAGAACTAACCCTGATGATGTAGGAACCTGATTAAGAAACCCTGGCCCTATAACCCCCAATTCATTAGGATTCATATGAGGGCACCCTCATAAGGACCCAAGGCTTCTTAACCAGGTTCCTACATTAAGCGTGCTCGGGATGCTTTCTGAAGCACTCGGAAGCTCTAAACCCCAAACCCTAAACCCAAAACGAAGCTCCACCCTAACCTGCGTCTAGAACCACAGACCTTCGCCGGGGAACCCGCTCTCGGCTAACAACCCGAGCCTCAAACCCTCCTAAATCTATACCCCCCTTAGAACCATAGTAAAACCTATGCTTAATGTTCTCCGGGGTTTTATATGAACAAAAATACTAAAACATGAAAAAAGAATTCTTAAGGAGACTATAGAAATAATCACAACACCACTATCGGCACCCTAAATGCCTAAACCCTAAACACTGAGATTCGGGGCTTTATCGGTTTTCTAAAGGTTCTTGAGATAGGTCCCTTCAGGAGTTTCCTTGAAGGGCGGCTTGAAGGGTACCCTTTGAAAAAAGAGCTCGAAGCCCTGTACATCCATAGGCTCCGCAGCATCCTAGGAAGTGAAAAAGGTTCACCTTTTGGGTTTAGGGCTTAAAGGGTTTAGGGTTTAGGGTTTAGGGTTTAGGGTTCAGGGTTCACTTTTTAGTATTGGGTAGCTTTAACAAGAGGAAATGAAGAGGTTAACTTTTTGGTATTGGGCAGTCTCAGCGGAAACTAAAAAACAAAAGGGAACACGGGCCCAATGGGAGACGTACAGTTTCAAGCCCTGACCCAGCTAGGACGGTGTAGGGCTTTTGAGGTTTAGTCTGTTGATGTCTTCGGGATTTAGTGTAGAGCTTCAGGTTTTCGGATGTTTTCGGAGTCGGGACCCTGGAACTTGTACCAATGCCTTCAGAGGAACACGTTTTCAGCGAAAACCCGAACACAGCACCGCGATCCTTTGATTGAAAGGAGGCAGCGATGCGATCGCGGTTGATCTTTTCCAGCACCACAGGAACCAATACGTTCCTGTAGTGGTCACGTGAATTTCGTGGAAAATGGTCTTAGACCGCAGTGCCTCAGTGATCGAGACCTTAAACCTCAACCTGAGACGGCAGCCGCTGAGTACGTGGGCCATGAACCCAGAGACCCCAATAGCCAATATCCCTTAAATGTCTGGATAACATACCTAAAAATTAAAGTAGGAATATGATTTAACAGGTATGTTCCTTAATTAAGGAATATACCTGAAATTATAGTAGGATCCTTAATGTGTTTTTTTTCGAAAATTCCTTTGTTCAGGGATATGGGAGACTCTGGGAACCGTAAAGCCTGAAGTTCTTTGTAAATCGTATTTCTAGCTGGCCGTGGAGTTGCTATGATCACAAAGACCGAGAAGCTAATGAAAGAAGCTAATGAAAGGTTGTTCCCTGCTGCCCCGTTTAAGGTCAAATATATTATAGGGGCCTTAATAATTGACAGAGGCTTTTGGGGCCCAGTATACTATATAGTAAACCCCGTAAAGTTGGAAACCGGATTTAAGGCCAAGTATTGCTGGGATTCCCTATACATGACTCTTAAGGATTGAGGCTATTGGGTTTCCAACTTTTGGGCTTCTGGATTCCCAGAAAACAAGTATAGGTAATTATTAAGGCCCCTATATTAGAGTCCAGGGTAGAAGTTCTCTGGGTGATGGGAGAGGTGTTTAGCCTGCTCGGCTCTTCATGCAGGTAGAACCAACTTCTATGAACGACGATTGGAGGCAAGGCTTTTCAGCTCTGTCACCTAAACATCTCCACAGATATGCAAAACCCAAAAGCCGTTAGGGCAGCAAAGCTTCAGCACCAGCTGGAAACCCTGCTGGAAGAGGAACCAAGCGTTGATGGCTTCCACCCCACACACCTCCGCAAGCAGGCTCTTACACCCAAAGCCCTCAGCTTTACAACCTAAACTTTAAAGCTACACCGCAAGGATTGAATTTCACCCTAAGTCCTACACCCTGAACGCTGAACCCACAGCCCGAACCCCTAAGCCCTACGTTTAGGTGTAGAGTGGGACAAGATAATTGGGTTCGGCCACAGAAGAAGGAAAGCTGCTGCTCTACTTAGAGGATCACGGAACTCAGTGACTGGTTAAAAACATGGCAACCAGACTTCTCACTACGCACAACCCCAATTCAGGTGCTAGTAACCCTGCTTACCTGGACCCTGAAGAACCTTTCTTAGGACTTACAAAAGGAAATAATACTATTAAGGAAGCAAAAAAAGGCAGGTTCCTCAGGGTCCAGGTAACTACTAGGTCCCATGATCCTCCAAGTACAAGCCGCGGGATTACTCCACGAAGATGCTGGCAATTAGTAAGCCCTGAGTATGGGGATTGCGGCCCACCACTCCCCCTCCCTTTACCTTCCTAAGGGCCCCTATGATAGTACAAACGCCAGCCTCTGCCTGGATTCTTGTGGGGAGGGCGGCGCTACAGATTGAAAACCCTGAATCCGAAACCCCTGAAACCTCTAAAACCCCTGAACCCTCAATCCCTAAACCCCGCCCTCCCTTAGTAGGCCCGAGGTTAACCTAGGGTTTCAGGGCTCCTTGCTTGAATTTCCGCATAGAAGTCCTCGAAAATCCCAAGTCTCATGATATTGAGTACTTGGACCCTTTAGGGTCAGGAGGTTGAGAAGGAGTGCAAGTTTCAACATTCCGTGCTGTACGACTTTCGGCTCGGGTCGGCGGCTAGTTCTCATGAAACCGGGCCTCGGGTTCAACCAGCCACTCCCGGTTCTGGAGTATGAGGCTTGGGAAAAAGGTTTCAGGTTGAGTTGAGGGCTGACGGGAGCGAGGGTTGGAGGCTCGGGGTTTGAAGGGTTTAGGGTTTGTCGCTTAAGGACTGTAGGGTTTATAGTGTAGGAACCTGATTAAGAAACCCTGGGTCTTTATTAGGGCTCCTTAACTTTATCCTACCATTTGCCGGGTTTCATCTCAAGTTCCTGCATTAGGGTTCCGGCCCGATCCGGCTTTGGGTTTCGAGCTCGGGCGACCCCCGGTGCTCGTTGGAAACCTCAACCGGGATAGGGTTTAGGGTTTAGGGTTTAGGGTTTAGGGTTTAGGGTTTAGGGTTCAGGGTTTAGGGTTTAGGGTTTTAGCCGGTTGGCTGGCGTGGGCTTGTAGGACATGCCCGCGGCTATCTGAAAAGATGCTTTGTCTGGTTCGTCGATAGTCTCCAATGCCATACCTTTCCTTGGTTGCCTTGCTTCATGGTTATTGATTACAAAAGGGGCCTTAATAATTACCTATACTATCTTGGGAGGGCCCCTTATTATAACTATAGTATAATGGGCCCCAAAACCCTATTCTAATTAATTATTAAGGCCCCTATATTATTGTATCCTAGCTCTGAAGTTGCTGCTGCGGAAGAACACTGGGAGACTGTACCTGGGGTAAGAGGGCTTAGAGTCCGGAATCAAAACTTCCAACAGGTTTAGGGTTTATAGGGTATAGGTTTGGGGGTTTAGGGTTTGTAGAGCATAGGTTTTAGGGTTTACGGCTCTGTTTGTGTAAAGGACCTCGCATGGCGGCCTAAAAAGGTGGGATGAAGGTAGGTAAGATCAAGGACCCCTTAGACCAGGACTCTCACTTGGGACTACTCCCACCCGAAACCATGAACCCTAAACCCCAAACCCTAAACCCCAAACCCTAAACCCTACCTGTTGAGGCCCGACTTCGCATGGCCGCCTCCATTGCGGTCCAGACGTATGCGGCGAGGAAGAGCAAGGAAAAAGGAGCTGCAACTGCCTTGCAGGAACCCGGTTTCTTTACGGGATCACTTGGCCTTCCTTTAAAGGGATCCATAAGGGAGCTTATAGGGTTTAGAGTTTCGGGATCTAAAGTCTTCTTGCATTGCAACAAGTTGCAGGGTGTAGAGAGTTGCACGCTTTCGGGCTCTTGGCCCTTCTTGCTCTGCTTCTAGCCGTTTGCCTCGAGTCGAACTCTGTGGTGCAGCGCTTTAACCGGGAATCTGCTTGCAGCCTTCAACCCGGAACGGGACAACACCAAAGCCCAAGAAGACCCAGAAGACTTGGTAGGGTATCTCTACTTGGAGGGTCGGGGGACTTAGTAAGTAGGTAGTAAGTAGACTTATAAGTACCCTAAAAGGGACCCTAATTGGGGTTATGGCACTTATAAGTCCCTAAAATAACCAGTTACTAAGTCCCCCGACCCTCCAAGCAGGCCTCCTCATGAGAAATACAGAATGATGCTAGGATCGACCCTAGAGCATGTGGCTTTCCGAGGTGTAGGCTCAAAGCTTCCCACCGATGCATTAAAGGGGCCTTTTGATTAGAATGGAGACTCTAAACCCTAAACCCTAAATCCTAAACCTCCAAACCCTAAACCCTAAAGTAATTTAAACCCTATAGTCTTCCGCAAGAAATCCGACCCGAAAGTCGAAACCCTATAACTTGTTTGGCTGGAGTTGGGGTGAAGGTCCTCCTCAAACCCTAAAGACCCAACAGCCTTTTGAGGAGCATATCTTCAACTATGGAGGGATCCGCGTTCTAAAGTACATTCCTCAGCTAAGAGGCGTTTGCTCCCCTCCAAGCCTAGTGGGCTTGCTAAAGCTGACAGAACACCCTAATGTATGAACCTGACGTCCTGTAACCCCCAGTATTGCTTGGATCCATCTAAAGAACCCAAGGAAAACCCCAAGGCTTCTTCATTTGCTGAATCAGGCATGGCAGCTACAGCACCCTCTGCAATAACATGAGTTTAGGTTTCAGGCTTTGCAGGGCTTCCGAAGCAGTAGAAAACCGAAGCCCGGAACTCCAAACCAGCACTAGAAATCAGAACTCTAAACCATCACCAGGAACCCTAGTTAAAACCCGATACCGCAAACCGTCGCTAGAAACCGTAACTTCCACAAACCGTCACTGGGTATCCTCAACCCGAAACCATTCTCCGTTAGCTTTGGCGGTTGAAGTCTTATAAACTTCGGGAAACCTCCCTAAACCCTAAACCCTGAAACCCAGAAACCCTAAACCCTAAACTCGAAACCGTTCTCCAGGATGCCGTGTCCGGAAAGGTGATCCCCAACACCAGCTGCGCTGCCACCGACACCCCGGCCCGACCAACATACTCTTCTTTCCTTAGGGTTTAGGGTTTAGGGTTTAGGGTTGAGGGTTTAGGGTGGAGGGTTTAGGGTTGAGGGTTTAGGGTTGAAGGTTGAGGTTCAGACTTGCAAACCCCAAAGGCTCCATGTACCCTTTTGGTAGATACTTAGGCCTTAAAGTGGTCCCTATATAGGTACTTTAAGGCCTAAGTATCTACTATAAGGGTACATGGAGCCTTAGGCAAAGTCTTGAGGGTCAGATTTATATACATATGTGTCGTATTTGTACACAACAGGCTATGTGCATACACACTTTTACTGCCTTGTACATGGCGGATGGTTTTAGGTTTAAAGTTTTGGGTTCAGGGTAATCTGCCAATATCTATTTCCGTTTGTGTGTACAAATACATATATATATATATGTATATATCTATATATATATATATATATATGGGTGTGTGTGTATATGTACATCTAGAAAGATATGTCATCTGCAAGTGTCTATATATATATATATATATATATATATATATCCGCACATAACAGGCTTGGGGGTTTCTGGGTTAGGGTGTTGGGGCTGCGGGCGTGGGTTCGGGTCGTATGTGTGTGAGTACGTATGTGGTTTGTTGTGCATGAACCGAAAGACCTGCATGGTGTTGTACACGCTTGTGCCTGGCTACCGATCTGTCTACAATTCAAGTTATTACATATGTGCACATCTGCTTGCCACCCTACAGTAAAGCCCATAAGCCACCAAAGTAAACCCTGTAAAACCCCTCCCAAGGTGAACAAAAAACATTGAAAAAACCGCGGTGAGGCTGAAAAACCCTTGGAACCTTGCGCCCGACAAGTTTATGGATGGCGCCCTAAACACCTTCAAGGAATCCCATATAGAACCCTCGCAGGGTGCACGTATCGTTAACCCTGAACCTAAACCCTTAACCCTAAACCCTGCACCCTAAAGTCCTAAATCGAAGCCCTTAGGGACGGTCTTCGTTCGAAGCCAGTACGCCCTAAACCCTGCACTCTAAACCCTCAAGTGACGCCCTTAGGGAAGGTCTGCGGAAGCCAGGATACGGCTCCCATGCCAAAGAAATCGTGCCCCCGAGGGCGCCTTAATTGGTTGTGCGCGCAGCAACTGAAAACAAACAAAGGCCGAGGTAGGAAGAGTACCAGGGGGAGCCTTCACAAGGGTTTTGGGGGTACATCATGGTATAGTTAAATATCGAATGTTATGTGCTATGAAACCCCAAGGGTTTTTTTTAGCTGATTCGCTCGACCCATTTCAGGCATGAAGTACATGCAGAAATTGCATGTGTGTAACTACGTATCTGCGCGCATACCTGTATCTGTTCTTGCTCTCACGCGCATGCAGAGATTGTATGCGCACATTGTGGCAGGATGTCGAGAAGCTATGTAATATGGACCGCCTTAATTGTGTGGAAAAGGAGGGGCTGCAAAATGGGATACTGTTACGTACTCGTTTTTCAGCTCCCTGTGTGAAGCTTTTCATCAGGCTCCTTTGGGCTATAAGAAGGCTTAAGGTGCGCGATGCAAAGAATCCCAAGCTCATTACTGAGAGCTGCAGTGCATCGGCTTTGCATCGGCTTTCTTCGCTTGCTGTAACTATCCAAAACCCTAAACCCTAAACCCTTACGTATAGCCGGACTTACTCTGTCTTCTCGTTCCCCAACTCTACCCATTTGCGGAGGGCATAGTGTACATAGTACACCCTGTATTACACCATCTCAAGCCCCCAAAGTTTTCGAAGTTTGGCTCTAGACAAGAAACCCAACCCCTTAGGAATATACATAATTGAGGGGCAAGGGTTTTATTTTTGAATTTTCAGCAGGTTAAATCGTGAACAAACCTCTACCCGGGCGGGTTTAATACGTGTATATAGGGGCTCGAACACCCGCCTATGGCGACCCAAAACCCACATAGCCACACAGCTGCTTTCAAACACAGCTTGAAAACGCCTTCATGAAACCTCCCAGTATGCGCTGATCCGAAGTTCCCTAGCTCTCAGTTTCGGGGTTCGGGGTTTCGGGCAGGGTGTCCGACCAGCCCTCCTACCATTGTAGCGCAGCCTTGGACAGACCCCAAAGACAGTAATCTGCGGGATGTCGACGTCTCTGAGATCAGCCCTGAATTCGAAACACCTGCCCATTCATAACCAAATACTATACGAAGCTACACTTTGATTGGTTTCTGAAACCTAAAGCCCTACTATTTGGGCTCGTCGACCCGGGAGAAATAAAAAAATCACAAACTCCAAACCCTAAACCGCACCAAAGCACAAAGGTAGATGCCGACACAGGTGGCTCGCACCTCGAGGGGTGCAGAGTTGAGAACACAAACAGGGCTTTCCAGGGTTTAGGATATAGGGCTTAGGATTAGGGTTTAGGGTTTAGGGTTTAGGGTTTTGCGGGCTCTCTGCAGTGTAGCAACAGTATTGGGGATTGTTCAGGCTTCTATACTACGTGGCTTTCGCTGGAACACCTTTCGCGCCGGCATCCTAACTGTCTCCCAGAGAAGGCCCGAGGGGCCAGTGGGATTGAGTATTGAGGGCTTAGGGTTCAGCCATGGTAGGGCAAAAGTTCGAAATCCTCAACTCCAAAAGGAAACCCGAAACCCTAGCCCTAAACCCTAAACCCTAACCCTTAAATTGTAACCCCTGAACCACAAAACAAGATTCCAAACACAGAGCCATATGAGTTAAAGCCCACTAGCCTTGCAAGAAGTAAGCCATGGGTTTAGGCTGATATAGAGGCCTTACGAATGCAAACAAGGCTTCGGGGGCTCATCTTTGGAACTACAGTTAGTTGCTTCTACGGTTGATGATATAAATCCTGCATTACCTTATTAATAAGGACCCTAGACTATGGGAATTATGGTATATTCCTTGTTGTGGGTAATGCAGGATGTATATCATCAACCGTAGCAGTCGTTCATTAGGGATCTATGATAGTATGTAATATGCCACAGCCTTACCTTTCGCAATTCGTCAAGCTCCTGTAGAATACCGTCAACCTCAAAAAGGCGCTTGTATCCGTAGACGTTGGCCCTTAAGTGGTGATGTAGGAGCCCCTCTACATACCATTTGAGTTATTACAAAAACATATATATATATATATATATATATACACATATATCATATATATATACACACATATATACTGTTGAATATCTAGATATTTTTAAGTGAAAATATGTAAAGAAACAGAATAAACACATGTACACATACATAGACAGGTATGCTCTCGTCTGCTTAGGGTTTAGGGGTTTGGGCGTCTGAAGACTGAACGTGGGGGCAACCATTGGAACGCTAAGAAGCCTCCATTTCCAGGTCCAAACATCATCTAGGATGCCCAGTAAGCCAGGAATGAAAAGGGCTCCCGTTTTGGTATTGGGTAACTTTTCAAGGAACCTAGGACTACAACAAGGGAATTAGGGTTCTACTGGGCATCCTAGTCATAGGGTCCCGACAACCTCAAACTTTCACTTCTGAACCCCTCGGGTTTAGGCCTTGGGGTCGGTGGGTTCAAACAGAAAATACTAAGGAGTTACTAGGGTTTAGGGTTTAGGGTTTAGGGCTAGGTCTTTGGGTTTTGGGCTTCGATTCGGTTTTGTGGGAGCCTTGAGCCTCATTCGGGCTTTAAGGTTTAGGGTTTTGGCTCTACGAGGCATATGGCAATAGTAAGCATTGCAAATTTGAGGGCTGCGCTCTGGGGTTTTGGGGTTCAGGGCGTCGGACTCGAAAGACACGGCTTTTCTTCAGCCAAGCATCCTGGGAAACTGTGGAGCATCCCGATAGCACACCCCAAACAGCCAAAGGAACCAGAAACCCTGAAGAGCCCTTCAGCCCGAACCGCCGTAGACCCTTTGAGCCTTCAATCAACCGCCGACCCGCAACCACCAACTCCAAAACCCGTACTCTTGATCTCTGAAGAGGCACCGTTTCAAAATAAGCTGAGAACCCTACTCTGTTACCCCGTTGATTGGAGTGTAACGGATGGGGATGCCTTAAGGACGAAATGAACCCTAAATTATACCATATAGGGATTCATAGTATATGGGTATAGGGCCCCTACTTTTAAGGGTCATGTGGTCCTCCAGGTGGGTGCCAGGTACTCGGCACGACCCTCCGGCGGTGTCACAGACAAAGCAACAAGAGAAACTCCGGACTTGCCCGAGCCAGCATTTCAGCTCCTTTAAGGGTTCCTATAAGGGTATACTATAAGGTCTATACTTTAAGGATTATACTTTTTCCAGGGGTTTAGGGTTCTTGGTAGGCTGTCTGGTTCTTAGTGGGGAATGGGGGGATGGATTATGGAGACTATTTTTGGGGAGTACATAGGGACTCTTATAGGGATCCATTCCCCCATTCCCGACAGTCCTTTCGGTGTCCGACATTCCACTTCATCGATAATCACGGGGCACTGGCCACGACTCGTTGGGCCGTAGAGCTCTGTGGTCGACCCAGAGACTCCAATATCCCTTAATTGAGGAATATTCCTTAAATCATATTAGGGATCCTATTGTAATTTAAGGTGTATGTACATATATATATATATATATATTCCTTAATTAAGGGATATTGGAGTCTCTGGGGACTTGAGCTCGGTCGCACCTCGCCACGGCCGCGGGTCCTGTGACTCGTCTCCTCAGTCGTGAAGCGGGGACCTTGGCGGCCATAGTAGGGCCCCAAAAAAAGCACATAGGCAAAAATTAGCATAGGGATATCCCATATAAACCCCCTCATAATGAAGGTAGGGATATCCCCATAATAATGCTTCTGCTTATGTGCTTTTTGGGTCCCTAACATAGAGCATTCCACTTGAGCCAAGACGTACAACGTCGAGGTAGTTGGCCGCGCAGGACCTCCTCCCACATCACGGGGCGGTCGGCAACCCTAAACCCCGAAACCCTAAACCCTAGACCCTAAACCCAAAACCCAAAACCCAAAACCCTAAACCCAAAACCCAAAACCCTAAACCCTAAACCCAAAACCCTAAACCCTAGCCCCAAACCGCAAAACCTCTAAACCCTAAACCTATGTCGGACCACCGACTTGACGTATCCCCCAGAGGGCTCATGGATCGCGGGCTGCTCTAGCCTTTCTTCGGCGAACTTATGTAGGTTTAGGGTTTTGGGTTAAGGTTAGGGTTTAGGGTTTTGGGGTTTAGGGTTAAGGTTTAGGGTTTTGGGGTTTAGGGTTAGGGTTTAGGGTTTTGGGGTTTAGGGTTAGGGTTTAGGGTTTTGGGTTTAGGGTCTAGGGTTTTGGTGCCCATCATACTACGCTTAGAATAAGGAACCTACAGTAAGCTTTAGGGGGGCTTAGGAGTTGTGGGTTGTTGCTTCGGGGGATAGTATGGGTTTAGGGTTTGGGGGTTCAGGGTTGTTTAAAGTATATGGGTTAGCTTTTCCGGCAAGGGTTCGGGGCTGCAAACAGGGTTTCGAAACACAACTCCTAAGCCCCCCTAAAGCTTACTGTAGGTTCCTTATCATAGCATAGTGTAGTATAGTATAGTATAACGGGTACCCAAACCCTACTCTTATTCGGGGCTTGTGGGGTTTAGCCGGAAGCTGGCAACGTCAATGTGCAACTCAGGCGCGCGGGCTGGGGATAGGCGCACCTCGGCTTTGTCGGGACTGGGCGCAGGAGTTGCCGCTGATGTCATTAATTAAAACTCTACTCCCCTTGGAAGGTAAGCAAAAAACTACTTTTTCGGAGACCCCTACAAAAGAAGACAGGAACCAAAAAAGGATTAAAGTAACAAAGTCTCCAAGAGCCTTAAAGAAAAGGGGCTGAATAATTAGAACCTGGTTTAGGGCCTAAACCCTAAACCCTAAACCGATATATCAGTGTAAACCCTCAACTCCCTAAACCCTGCAACATGAAACGGAATCACAACCACAGCATCGAAGGGTCCTGCCAGGATTTCATCTACGGACTTAATAAGTAGGACAGAGCTTTAGGGTATGTTGTAGTGTAACTCTCTCTCTCTATATATATATGTACAGAGATATATTTGGGACCGCAAAAACGGATTCTAGTTCTAGCAGGAATTTTCGGGGTGCTCTGTTTCTCAAGTCAAAAGCCCTTCGAACTGTCTTTGGAGGGATCCTGTCTCGCTGGACCTTGCACCCTGAACCCTGAACCTGTCTTCAACGAATGTTATTCCAAGTCTCGGCTCCTCAACACCAAAAGCCACCATAAACATACTGGCTTCTTGTTAAACCATAACGACTTAAACTGAACTTCTCAGTTATTACCTTGTACACACCTTCACAATCCCAAACTGCCGGTGGGGCTTAGCGTTAGGGTTCAGGGTTTAGGTGTTAAGGGTTAGGGCTTCAGGGTGTAGGATAGCAGAGAATTTTGACCGCTTCGCGCCCAAGCCCTGTAAAACACTTTCGGGGTAGTCTTAGAACCCTGGAGCAGCAGGATACTAGATCCACAATACCCTAAACCCTAAACTCTAAGCCCTAAACTCGAAACCCCTAAACCCTAAACTCAAGCTCCAGACCTAAAAGTGAAAGCCCCCCAAAACCCAGAGGAACTGAAGAGCCCTAAATCCCTGCCCCCGAAACCCCAACTAAAACCCCCAAAGCACTGACCAGCTTCCGACTGCTCCTTATTGCTGTGTTTTTTCTTCTAGGATACCCAATAAGCCAGGAATGAAAAGGGCTCTCTTTTTGGTATTGGGTAACTTTATATATATAAGGAACCTAGGACTACAAAAAGGGAATAAGGGTACTACTGGGCATCCTAGTTTTTTCTTATGCCCAAAGGGTCCTAGGTACTGTTATGGGGAATACCTCCCCAAATCATAATAGAAATTCCTAATATAGAAACCCTACATTCTACTATACCAGTACTTTGGACCCTTTGGGATGGAGGTCCTGAAAAGTGTAGGCTTTTTGGGGCGACGGGTACATCTATACACAAGGAGACGAAAAGAGGCACGGGCTTACAACACATTCCAAGCCACATGCCCCAGAACGCTTAAAACGTCCGCGCAGTACGGCAAAAACCTCTGCAGGCCGCTTCAGTTTCGGGTTTAGGGTTTAGGGTTTAGGTCGCTTCAGAAGCTTCGGGCATTCCGGGTGCAGAGCTTAGGATGTAGGGCTTAATTATGCTGTAGGGTTTCGAGTTTAGGGTTGAGGGTAGGTTTCGGGATTTCGTTGGGGCGAGGATATATTGGGCCTAGAGTGGGCAAGGGCTCAGAGTTGGTTGTTGTGGGTTTCGGGGGCTTCGCGTATTTAGACACAGCACCTCAAGAACGACTTGAGGATGTCAACAACGTTAGGGGCCCTAATCATCAAAATCAGGTATTGGAGCATACTACAATGTAACGACAATAAGAAACTCCGAAATAGTCGTGGTAGCTACTTAGGCTCCTATGGCATATCAATATCTGTGTCATCATCCTCATCGTCCTCGTCGCAAGCGGCAGCAGCATCCACACCATCAGCCATACGACCATCATCGAGACAGTATTCATCAGCATCATCGTCGTCATCATAGTGTTCATCATCATGCTGTTTTGTTATCGCCGTACAGAACACATCAATGAAACTCGCGGACCATCATGCTACTAGCGAATAGTGTGCTGCTGCCCCCACTCTGCGACTGCCGCTGCTGCCGCCGCTGCTGCTGCCACTGCTGCAGCAAGAAGGGTGATGGTTGTGATGGTTGTGATGGTGGTGACTGAGGGGCTAAGTTCCCTAGCCCATAAAAGGACGAACCTCGTCAACTATGGTAATATATATATATATATATATATATATAGATAGATAGATAGATAGATAGATTATATATATATACACACACCACAAAAGGCTAACCCTGAATCCTAAACCCTGGAAGTAGATTATATACAGCTCACTAAGGTGGTCAGAGGACAACTGGTTGGAGTTCCAAGAGCAATGTAACAGCTTACTCTCAAGGTCACGCAAGATTTGTGACCATCGACGGTTTAGGCTTTAGGCTTTGGGTTAAATCTCTGTTGAGGGCTTCGGGTTTAGGGTTGAGCCTTGAACGTCCAGGAACTTGCTACTAGTAAGCCCTGGAAGCCAAACCTCGGCCGGACATGCGATCCTGGATCAACACCTTCCCACAGGCCGCAAAACCCGAGTTAGCCGAGTGACACCCTAAAGTCAGAACCTATAGTACCCCTTCAAGCCCCTACGAGGATCCTATATAGGCCTGTAGCCCCTAAACCCTCAACCCTGAAGCCCTAAACCACAAACCCCAAAGGCCCTAAACCCTACAGGCCTAAAGGCCAGAAACCCCAAACCCTAAGCCCTAAAACCTCAACCCTAAAGCCCTAAACCCCTAAACCCTAAAGCCCTCAACCCTAAAGCCCTAAACCCCTAAACCCTAAAGCCCTCAACCCTAAAGCCCTAAACCCTAAAGCCCTCAACCCTAAAGCCCTAAAGCCTAAACCCTGAACTCCAAACCCTAAAGCCCTGAACCCCAAAACCCTAAAGCGGGCATGGAGCATCCATAAGAGCCAGAGGAGTGATCTCAGACTCGGCTTCCGGTGAGCCTTTGCTCGGAGTATCACACAACTATACTGAACTTAGAACCCTAGCAAAAATTGTAATTTTAGCTGTTTCTTAGGGATTATAATAACCAAAAATTAAAAATTATTTCTAAGTACCCCTAAGACAAGGAGGACACTTAGGAGAAACCCCAGATTTAAGGGTTCAGGGTGGAGAAGTAGATGACTTGTATAGGGTTTTGGGGTAGGTAGTAGTAGTATGTCATTGCAGTAAACCCCACAAAGTTGGAAACCAGGTTAAGGCCAAATAGTGCTGCGATCACCCAATACATTCCTCTTAAGGATTGAGGCTACAGGGTTTCCAACTTCTGGGCTTCGACTGTAGGAGTTTCTAATCCATGTACCTTTTAGAGTAGATACTCAAGCTTTAAAGGGGCACTGTTTGTAGGTACTTTAATAATTTAAGGCCCAAGTATACCTAGACCCAAGAGTAACCCAGGCACAAAAAGGATGCCCTTTTTGGTTTAAAGGGGTTTATAAGGGAACCGAAACCCTCAAAAAGGGAATAAGGGCCTACTCTGGGTCCTAGGGTACTGTAATACTTTAAGGCCCAAGTACACAATATATGGGTACATGGAGCCTCGGGGAGTTCAAGGCTTACGTCTCTTAAGGCTGCTCGGGTTCTGGAAGTCCTTCGGGGTCTGAGGGTCTAAGATCACAGAAGGCCCTCGGGGGCCTTCTGAACACTGGGGAGGAGGCGGGTGGTTCTGAAAACTGGCGGGTGCTGGGGGTGTCCTTGTAAGCAGGATCTTACTATAGAGGGTCGACATTAGGGGCTCCGTATTGTCTTAACCTCCCATTGAAACATAATACGGCTGACATGCGGTTGCTGTACTTCACATCCGAACGCATATAGCGGCCTGTATAAGTAGAACAGAACCTGGTGGGCTCTGTATGTTCTTCAAAAACAGGGGCTATAAGGAACCACAACCACGAAGTATTCAGATCTCTATGTTTTCAGCCACCAAGTCTCGATTCATTACACCCCAAGTCGCCCTAAACTGAAGCCAAAGTCGTTTGTGGAGGAATAGGAATATAGCTTGGCCTTTCCCAGCGAAGCCGAAGCCGTTTGTGGAGGAATGGGAATATAGCTTGGGCTCTGCAAGATTCAAGGTATATTCCTTAAAGTTTCTGAGTTCCCGGGCTTCGAGCGCTTCTTGGAGAGGGAGTGGTCAGCCCGGGGGAGGGCTCTTGGCTGATGTCTCGAAAAGACAAAAAAGCCGACTCGGGAAACTGCGAGCGGTTCAAAACCACTCGCAGTCAAGCTGCACGGCTTTGTAGGGGTGATGTGACAGAAACCCCAAACCACAAACTTAATCCCTAGAACCGCAACCCCAAACCACAAAAGGTTCTGTAGGCGTTCGGGATGTACGGGCTGTGCAATTAGCTCAGGTTGTGGTCAGGTGGGGGGCTGTTCCGACTTATGAATCCTTCTGCTGGTGAACTCGCAACACTGAGGAATTTCACTCGAGTTACCCTAAATCCTAAACCCCTACGTTTACGGGTTTAGGTGTTTAGGGTTGAGGGTCTCACCCTGTTTAAGGCTTTGGGGGGTTTGGGCGTTTTTCAGGAATCTTCGCTGCGGCACTTCCATCAGCGCCACAAGCACGGCGATCACACCAATGTGGACCATGACCTGGACGGCCGGTAGGGCGAATAGGGTCTGGGTTTTAAGTTTCGGGCACTAAGCCCCCCCACACACACACGGAACCCCTGAACCCTGAACCCTCCCCTTGCTTTAAGGGAACGGGTTCAGGGAATACGCAGGACTACAGTGACTACAGGTTAGAGCGGCGCAGACTTCAGGGCACTGGCGGAGTGTGGGCCTTGGGACGGAAGGTTCCAGAGTTTCAAGAGGTTTAGGGTGTAGGGTTTAGGGACAGTTTTAGAGGCATTCGTAAGCATTTCGACCCACGTATGCGTCAAACTGCCCTCGCGAAAAAACAGAATCAGACGGGCGCCACCCTAAACCCCAAACCCAAAGCCCAACACCGTAAATCCTCAACTCCCTATATCCTAAAGCCAGAACCCTAAAGCCCAAACCCTACAGCCTAAACCCCCTAAACCTTCAATACCTTGGGTACGGCCCCCACTCAGTAATAGTTGAATAATATTCATAATATAGATATATTAGGACCTTCATAGCAGCCCTATTATAGACTCTTACTGTATGGGGGCAGTACCTAATCAATACCCTCAGTCCTCAGCTCCTAAATCGCAAGATCGCGCTTCTGGCAATAAAGCCGGTGTGATATGTTTCAGTGCGACCTGTTCACAAGTCGTTGAATCCCAGATCCCGGAGAACATCCACATAGAACCCTATGTATATATACAAATAGATAGATGGATAGATAGATAGGTAGATAGATAGATAGACTATGCGCATGTATGTGTACATGCGCATACATGCACATTATATCTCGGAGCTGAGTCCGAGGCCGTTAAAGCCCCAAGAACACAAACTCAAAAACTACCACAAACCGAAACTTTCGACACCTCGATGCCCTCAGCACTCGATCCCCACCACACTCCCCTTTGTAAAGCCCTTGTAAACCTCCGAAACAAGCTTGATAAAACCTTGCTAACGACCCTGAACCCATGGACTATTCTCTCACCCTCGCAGACATCATTTTTTGCCAGCTTGCTCGGCAGGAAAGGTTGAAGGTCGTCACACGCATCTTCCCCACCTCCTGCAAACCCTAAACCCTAAACCCTAAACCCAGAGTTGTGGGTTTAGGGTTTCGGGGTCTCGGGCTTACCGGCCCCAAGGTTGCGGGTAGGGATTAGGGCTTTCCCTAGGGATCGAAGTAGCCCAAAAGCCATATGTAGTATGGACTTTGGGCCCAAACGCCTTAAAGGGAACTCCAGAAAGTTGGAATATGGTTTCAGGGTAGGATACCTTATAATTTACAATAAAGGGTTTAGGATAATCATATTCCAACTTTCTGGCTTTTACCTTAATATATGAGTCCTTAGAGCTCCAGGCTTTGGGGTTAGAGTTTGGGGCTTTCAACACTCCAGCAGGTCGGGCTCGGGGTTCGGGTTGGGTGCATGATGGAAGTACTACGAAAAGGAGCCCTAGGGAATACAGTTCTAGTGGTTTAATGCCACGCTTAAACACTTGTGAACTTCCAGATCATACAAAAAGATGGTCCCCAACAGTGCCAAGTATGCTGGCGCAGCCGCTATAGACCGGAACTGGACCTGCTCGAAAGTGTGAGCTTCAGAAAATAAGGCCTGGAAATATGGAATCAAGAAACGTTAGGATCCTTATCATGCAGGGCCTAGATGTTGTGTAAAACAACAATAAAAAACACATTGAACCTGAAGCATCCTGATGCTTAGTTTAAAAAAAAATTAAAAGGAAGGTTTTGAAGCCTACACCCGAATAACAAGCCAATGCACAACAATTGACCACTCGATAAACAGCCCTATTGAAAACCCGCATCAAACCCTCTTTGAAAAACCGCATCCCCCCCCTGCAAAAAAAATAATAAACCCTAAACCACTCTTTTCTTAAACACCAACGTCTCCGCCTCGTCGATCCTTGCCTCCATCGTCTGTTCGGAGAGCTTCTTGGACTGGCCCTCCTTAATCAAGGGCTGATGGCTACCACAAGGCTTCCGTTAAAGGTTGCTACAAGCGATGTATGGGTTTAGTGCGGTTTAGGGAATCAGGGTTTACCAGACCCTGAACACTGAATGCCCAAACCCCTAAACCCGAAACATCCCTAAAACCTAGGCCATAGACCCTACATTAGGGTTCATAGGCTTAAGCCTATTAAGCCTTAGGGTTCAGGGTTGAAGCTGCTATAGGGGCCTTAATAATCAGCATAGGTTCTGGGGCCCAACATATTATCCTCAAAACAAGGAACTCCCAAAATAGTATAGGTAATTATTTAGGCGCCTATACTAAATCCTTACAATAGCCCTTGTAGTAGCCCTTATACGCCCCTTTACAGGTATAGGAAATAATTTAGGCGCCTACATTAACGGGTTCAGGGTTTAGGGTTTGGTTTATCGCTGCTTCAATGCTTCGAGATTTAGGGTTTAGGGTATGGTTAGCATCCAATAATATAGTGTTTGGTTAACCAAGAAAAGCAACTACAATGGAGACCATAGGTATGGTCTTATACTAAGTTCCCCAATATACACCTAGGTTCCCCAGTAAGGATTCTTTAAAAGGGAGCTAGAAGAGCACAACAAGGGTTCGGGGATAAGGGATTAGGGTTTAGCGTTACCCAGTAACCCCCCAATAACAAGGGTACCCGTGTTCATATTATTTGGTTATGATAAGGGAACCCAAAAAGAAAAAGGGTGCAAAAAGGGCACCACTGGGGAACCTAGTGCAAGGGTTCAAAATTCAAAAACCTCTGTAGAAGTCGATGCTTAGGGTTTGGCGTTTTGGGGCTTGGGGCGTATAGAGTCTAGGGTCAATGCAGGGTTGAGGCTGCTTGAAGGGCTGCTTTCAAGTGGGTTTCTATACGGGTCGATTCGGGTTTTGAGTTGAGAGTTTAGGCCCTAAAGCCTCAACCCTCAACCCTGAACCCTGAACCCTAAACCCTAAACCCTAAACCGTTCGCTGTGCGACCACTAGGTTTCGGTGGTGCGAGCCCTGAAAATACGGATCCAGACACTTCGAAGCTGCATTTGCTCAAAGAGGAAAAGGAGGGACCCTTCATGGGACCCCTCCCCTATAATGGGCTATATAATGGCTATATTAAGGGAAAATACCTAAGGGTCCTTATTAAGGGTCCCTCCTGTTACCCTTGGATTTGCTGAGTGGGTGGAGGGGCTTGGGGGTTTTGGTGATATTGTGGCTTTCCGTAGCTCCAAGAAGACTTGCAGGGATTCTTAAATCCAAAGGTAAAAGGAGGGACCCTTAATGAGGACCCCTAGGAATATACCCTGAACATAGCTATTATATACCCATTATATGGCCCATTATAGGGTAGGGGTCCCCATTAAGGATCCCTCCTTTTCCCCTTTGATTAAAGGGTATTTTCAGGATCCAAGCCAAGGGACATGTAACTCAGATCCCGAGTGGTAGGGTTCCGAGATTTCCAGGAATGTATGCTGCTTGGAGCCTTCTAGTTTCCAATTCAGGGCTTGGGTTAGAATTTCGGCGTTTTAGTTGTTGTCGTTATTGTTGCTGCTCCTATTATGACTAATGCTTCTTGCTGTCAAAAATTCTTGTCTGAACCCTAAAACAAAAACCGAACACCCCCAAAGGCCCCAATGGCCCTAAGGCCCTAAACCCTAAAGGCCTCACACTGAAGCTCTAGGCCTCAGCCGGAGGCTCTGGATTCATCACGGGTGGTGTTAGGGTTGTTTGGGGGTTTAAAGCCTTTAGGCCTTTAGGGCTTATAATCCTAAACCCTAAACCCTAAACCCTTAGGTCGTACCGGGGCGGACCCTTGGACGCAAGGAAAAGGGCACTGCATTGAAAAAAAAACCAAAAGGGTCTAGGGCCTTTAGGGCCTTCAGGGTTTAGGGCTCGGGCTTTTTGGGTCGATTGATGCCTTAATTAGGACCCCTTCTGGGTTCCCAAACTTTACAGGGTAGGGTTTAGGGTTTAGGGTTTAGGGCTTAGGGTTTAGGGTTTAGGGTAACTTTACACGGGGCGCGTTTTCAGAGTCGAAATGTATAGGGTTCCCCCCAAAGGGACCATGATTCTTGACACCGACCCGCCGTCTGAACTCAACCAAAACTACTATTTGCTTAAGAAACCCCCAAAAAATAAAAATAATAATCCCGATATTACCCCCATAAGTATTTTTTTGGGTGGTTCTTACGCAAATAGTAGAAAAACACAAGAGACCCAGCTTCCCCGAAGGATGCGCTGGACAGCTGCTGAATCCCCCGTCGCAAGTCCTGAAGGAAACGGCTGGGAGATGTTGCATGCCGCTGGTTAAGGGCTTCGCTTCTTGGTGTGTTCTGCTGCCTTCATGATACGATTTCTTCTACGAGTGATATCAGATACGCATTACGATGTAATCCTTGCCGTCTTGCGCAACCCTAAACTCTAAACGGCCTCTGCTTTCATGGGGTTCTGCGAGTGAATGTGTATAGCAGAGCCCGCATGAATACCAGTATTTGACATGTAACATAGGACAATACTGATCACTTGAACTCAGATGTGGGGTATAGTCGATTGTAAGCTTTTGGGACTATCGCGGGATGTTGCTGTAGTAGCACGTATTCCGAGCCCTATACTATATGAGTTCAACCCTAGGCTGTAGTACGCTTCGTGGGAGAACCTTCGTATGTCAAGGATCTCACAACAAAAGAATAAGGTGACCCGAAGTACATGCATTAGGTTCCCCAGCCTCAGCCATCCCTTTGAGAAGAACAGGGTATCGCTGCTATTCATTCTGAATCAGGAGATCCTAACACAGAAAAGGTGGAAGGTATTACTAGGCGACCGAAAACCCTGAAACCCTATTAAACATTATTAAACCCTGAACTTTATGCACCTTGTGAGAACACCGGAAAGCACCATGAAACAGAAACATCTTCAAACTCTGTAACAGCTGTTCGGGATGCCCACCATTGAGTCTACTTGGACTAGGCTTGGACGTAGACTAGGGCGCACAGTTTTTTCATGGCTTTAGGGTTTAGGGTTGCATGTAGGGCTTATACGGCTTGGGGTTCAGGTTTCGTTAAGGTTCGCCACCCTGGCCCATAGGTTGAGGGGGACACCAGGTGCACAGGGGCATTGCTTTCGACACGGGTTCCTGAATCAAGGGCTTTGGTGCTCGGAAGGATGCCAAAAGGATCTACGACAAATCCTAGAAGATACCTAGAGGCTCATACCCTAGTTTTCTGGTCAGGATCTGCAGCACATAGAAGAGTAGATACCCTGAACAAGTGGTAGGGTACGAGCCTGCAGGTAGGGTTGATGATATAAATCCTGCATTACCTTAAGGACGCTGAACTATGGAAATTATGGTATATTCCTTATTATAGGTAATGCAGGATTTATATCATCAAGCGTGGGATCTCAAAACAGGTTTCAGGGGTTCAGGCCGTGGTTCTGGGTCGAATTCCGGTCCGTGTTAAGGCGCAGTGCAGTGTTTGTTGTTGGCTGCTTGATTAGGGTTTAGGGTTAAGGGTTTAGGGTTTAGGGTTTAGGGAAGCCTATAATATGGGGGGGGGGGCGTTAATCCTATAATCCTATACTATTGTGGGGGTTAGTCATTTTCAGTATAGTACAATATACCCAGAAACCCTGCTCTAATTATTACGGCGCCTATGTTACTGCGAATCTCCCTGGTGAGACTTGGGAACACGTACTATCTTGGTCGTATAGAGGTCGCAGGGTATGGTACCGGGGCCGCGTCAACCAAGGGCTGTTCTGCGCATCCATTTACAAGGGCTCTCCCCCGTTAACAGGACTCCCATGCGCAAGGTCATTCTGCGTATTCTAGAAGACGAGATGTCCTTTCTTGCACTCAAGTCAAGCCCAGAACCGGTACTCCTACAACCTGCAGATGACCCTCCGGCATCTGCAGATGAGGGTTTAATTACGGTGTTATTTTAATTGCATTGTTTTTGATTGTGGCATCCCGGTCGTGGTGATAGTGGTAGTAATTAGTATAGGAGCAGTGGCAGTCGTCGTAGTAGTCGTCGTAGTAATGATAGCAGCAGTAGCAGCAGCAGCAGTCGCAGTCTCAGGAGCAATAGCAGTAGCAGGATCAGTAGCAGTAGCAGTGGTACTGGTAGCATCACGATGTTGAACCCTAAACCCTCCACCTCATATCTGCCTGAATTACTAAACCCTAAAGCCCTAAACCTAAATCCTAAACCCTAAACGTAAACCCCGCTCCTTTGCGGTGAACCACCAATGGCAAGAAAGAAGAACGCCGCAAGTTGCCACGGCAGCCAGGTCCTCGGATGATCTGGGGGTTTGGGTTTAGGGTTTAAAGTGTTGGGGTGTAGGGCTTTGAAGGTCTTTGAGTTTTAGGGCTTATAAGGTTGGCAACCATAAAAACAACAACTACAGTGCAATCACTGTACAAGAAATGGTTGGATCAGAAATGTAGGGGCTGCGTCAGTCGGATAGCACCAAGCCGCCGAATATTTCGAATGCCTTTTCGTTAAGAAAAGAAATTTATCCAGCGTTTCTGTAGCGTTTCTTATTTGGCTGGCTGGTTCTTTTTTGAACTCAGATGCTCTCAAGCCTCGAAACCCCTTAAACAAGAAGTGCAGGCGTCTACGTTGCTTAAATAGGAAATGTCGGGGTCTACGTTTCTTATTTTCGTGGTTGCACAAGGCTGTGCAGAGGCCCAATAAGAAATGTGCGGGGGCCACCTCTCTTATTCTGGAGGTTTCTATCGGCCCCAAGCTTAGGCACAAGGCAGCGCCCAAAATAAGAAATGCAGGGGGCTACGTCACTTATTCTGGAGGTTTCTGGGCCCTGAGCATAGGGCACAAGGCACAGGCCAAAGTAAGAAACGTAGGGGGGTACGGTTCTTATTCTGGTGGTTTCTCGGCCCTAACCCGCCTAGGCCCTGGGGGGTTCTGTCTAGCCTAATGCCAAAATGCCTATGGCTCAGTACCTAGACTTCGGAGGGCTCGAGCCCAGGTGATGCAAAGAGCAAGAAATGAAGGCTAACCAACGATGCGGGAGCTGGGACATGTGCAAATGTGAAACTAACAGGAAATTAAGGAATGAAGGGTACCCAGGCATTTCTTATCCAGCAAATGCACTGTGCTACGACTACTAGGACTACTACGATGACTACTACTCTCTTCTACTAGTACTGCTAGTACTACGAGTACGACTAATTAGTACTACAAGTACTCTAAATACTACTCATACTAGCTAGTATACTGTTACTGGAACCAGTGACGAAAACAAATTAGCACAACTGACCAAACCCAAACCTGGTACCGTCATCCCAAAACTCCGTTTCCCAAAATTCGACACCCCTAATACAGGTTCCTGAATACTTAGAAAAAGGTTTCGGGGCTCATTATTATTATACAAATATGATAAGGAACCCCAAAAGAGTATAGGTAATTAAACGCTAAACCCAAAACCCATTCTTTAATAAACCCTAAACCCTAAACCCATTATTTCATAAACCCTAAGCCCTAAACCCTAAACCCATTCTTTAACAAACCCTAAACCCTAAACCCATTCTTTGATAAACCCTAAACCCCTAAACCCATTCTTTAATAAACCCTAAACCCCTAAACCCATTCTTTAATAAACCCTAAACCCATACTTTAATAAACCTTAAACCATAAACCCATTATTTAATGAACCCTAAACCCTAAACCCATTCTTTAATAAACCCTAAACCCTAAACCCATTCTTTAATAAACCCTAAACCCTAAACCCATTCTTTAATAAACACTAAACCCTAAACCCATTCTTTAATAAACCCTAAACCCCTAAACCCATTCTTTAATACACCCTAAACCCTAACCCCATTCTTTAATAAACCCTAAACCCATTATTCAATGAACCCTAAACCCTAAACCCATTATTTAATAAACCCTAAACCCTTTAATATAATAAACCCTAAACCCATTCTTTAATAAACCCTAAACCCTAAACCCATTCTTCAATAAACCCTAAACCCTAAACCCATTATTTAATAAACCCTAAACCCTAAACCCATTATTTAATAAACCCTAAACCCTAAACCCATTATTTAAGCCCCCTATAGTAGACTTTGCAGTCTCGAAGCGGGTGCTGCCCAGCTGTAAGCACGGTCCATGGCTGCAGCCCAAACCAAACCTAGTCCTACGGTTGATGATAGACATCCCTAGGGGTTCCCTTAAAAGGGATCCATAAGGGGTTCCTTTAAGGGATCTATAGGGTTTGTAGTTGTAGGGTTCCTTAAACAGGGATCTATAAGGGTACCTTTAAGGGGCTCCTTTAAGGGATCTATAGGGGGTTTAGGGTTTAGGGACATAAGTCCTGCATTACCGGCCCTTCGTCTGTCTTCACTTGCTCCATGCTGCGGGTTGAGGCTTCTAGGTTTAGGGGTACGGACTTCAAAATTCAAGGGTTAGCTTTGAGGGTAGATACTCCAGGACTCCCGGAGCCTCCGTGCATGGTGCCAGCATCCTTGCGTTTGTCGAGGGTTTACGGTTTCGGGCATTGTTTAGTTATAGACACGCATGACGACAGTGCAACTTGCATCGTAAGGTTTCCAATAGACAGACCATCCCAACGTCGATATGTACTCGGACAACCACTCAACAACTACAACAGAGCCACTTCAATCAAGTTCTGAATAATATAGGTGCCTATGAACATAAAATCGGCGCCCAAGACCTATTCCAATCACTCAGGCCCCTATAGTACCCAGAGACTCCAATATCCCTTAATTAAGGAATATACCTTAAATTATAATAGGATCCCTACTATGATTTAAGGAATATTCCTTAATCAAGGGATATTAGAATCTCTGCGTACCAGTCAAACAAAACACATTTGGCAGCAGAATGGGGATCATCCTGGTTCTTCCTTCATAGGGGTTTCCGAAAATGAGGGGTACTGATTATTTGGGGGGTCCTTATAGCAAGGATCCTACTATCTACTATTAAGGTACCATATTAGGGTCCCCTATTTTCGAAAAAAGCCCCACGTGCGTTACATGACATGAGCACCTCATGCGTAAAGACAGGCAGGCAGGTAGTTGGCAACAGGCTGCAACACGTGTTTCACAGTTTCAGAAGCCACTTGCAGTACTACTTACTACTTCAAGACAGCACGACTGTCTGAATACAGCTGTAAGATTTGGAGATGCCATTTCCTGCATGTGGCATACATGCTGAAGCAGAAATCTGACGACTTCTTCGCTGTGTGATTGCGCTGTCAAAGGTTTGGGAGTTGGGGTCCGGGCGTGGACTGTGGGGGTTGGGGGCTCAGGGGTCAAGTACTCATGCAGATCGGGACCAACACTTTGCAGCGTTCTCTCTCCATATCTGGACAAAATCAGGTGCACCATAATTGAAACAACCGACGCTGCAGGCCAACGCGCAGCATGCACAGGCATGCTCAAAGGCGGCCCTACAGCTCAATTACGAGGAAGAGGCCACGATTCTGAGTTCAAATCGGCAGAGCTAACCTACCTCGAGTACGTGAATCTGCAAGGTTTCCTTCTCCTTGCTGTAGCCTTCGACCGTCAATTGGCGGATCAAACCACCACGGCGATGGCTGATGCAGATGATGTGCCGTTACTGTACTTGATATGCCTGGGGCAGCTCGGAATTCTCTTGAAGGTCTAGTTGTTTGAGGGTTTAGGGTTTAGTTTGGGGTTGGCCAGGGAACACCAAGCACCGCACACATACCCCACTCGACACCCTCACCGCACCTGTCACGGTTTTTCTGGAGCCCTAAATCCTATAAACCCTAAATGCATGAACCCTACCTTAAGCTCATCAACCCTACCTACAGTCTCCATTGTAGTTCCTTCTTTGGGTTATATAATTGGTTAAACCAAAAAAAGGAACTACAATGGAGACTATAGGTAACCCCTAAACTCTTCACCATGAACCCTCAGTCCAAGCCCTGGACTCGTCAACCCTCAGTCCTAAACTCCCAAAATAGCCCTAAGCACATGAACCTAAAACCCATGAACCCTACACCCACGAACCCTAAAACCATGAGCCCTAAATCCTAAGACCTAAAGTCACCAAACCCATGAACCCTAAACCCTAAAGCTTCATAAAAACCCTGTGCATCGCAACACGAACCTTGCACCCCAAGTCTTGACGCGAAATCCATGGCACAAAGGCATGAGAAGAGCCCTAAAGGCACCTAAGGATAAACTGTGCAAGGCAATGCTAAAGGGGCCTTAGTACAGAACAGGGTTTAGGGGTACATTTGATAAGCAGCCCTAAGGAATTGTTCTTGTAATTCACCCGACTCTATAGTACCCCTGCAAGGCCTTAAAGAACGTAATTGTATGGTATGGGTACAATGCTGTTATAAAGAAGTAAACAACTCTTTGGAACCAACGTAGAGTCAAAGCCACCAAGAGGATGTCAAGAACGGCCGATGCCACTGCGGTTGGTATAGCAAGTAGACTCTAAACCCTGAAAACCCCAAACACTTTAACCCCAAGAACTCTGAAAAACCCGAGCGCTACAGTAATTCCTTGAAGTCCTAAACCCCGAAAAACTCTTTTTGACCTAATACTGCACGCCCCAAGAGCCGCTACAACCCCAACAACTCCAAGCCGTGATGCAGCTGGTTGATCTTGCCGCTGAACTTGAACGGCGAGCGGGCCTGGTGAGGTGGTGGGCGCCAGAAGGGTTCCAAAACATTGTAAAGGTTCTATGGGGGTTCTACAAGGGTTCGAAAAGGCTTTGGGGTGGGTCTTAGGAGTTTGGGGTTACTGCAGCTCGTTCTACGAATTATAATAAGACAGCCCTTCTAACTGCCCTAAACCATAGTAAAATTTAAGCCCTAAACCCTGGAAATCAAGACCCTGCGTATACCTCTCAACCCAAGCGTAATATCGGAAACTCCAGGCCGGAGTCTGGAAAGCCTGATCCAACAAAGATGCCAGTCGCTAACGAGGTGTCGATTTCTACAACCCCCCAACATCATTCATGAATAGAGCTCCGTCTTAAGCAAAAACGGAAGATTGAATACTATCCCAAATCGATACCTAATTAGGGAATCTGGACCTTGATTAAATAGTATTGGAACCCTACACCTGAGATCCTAAATCCAGAGCAGCAGCAAATCCTCAATCCGAAAACCCGCGTCTAAAACTCTAAAGCGCTCCTAAACCCTACATCCCGTATCCGATTTTGAACCCTACGCTACACCCTTCAACCCTAAACGCTGCGCAGCCCGTATAGAAGCCTGTATGGAACCCGTACTTCTAAACGGAACCCTAAGCTAATGACACCCTGAAGCACTACAATATCCCCTAATCCCCTAAAACCCTTGTAGACCCTCCATGTCGTTTGTAATAGTTCGACCAGGAACCCTAAACCCTAAAGCCCTCAACTTAACACTCAGCCCCAGGCACTCCTCGGCCCTAAACCCTAAACACCAAACCCTGAACGCCAAACCCTAAGCCCCAAACCCATAGGGGTTTAGGGCTTAGCGTGAAAACCCTGAACCCCCCGAACGAGCTGCTGGTCCTGGTAGAGCATGGAGACGGGCGAACCCAAGTCCATTCCCACATCAAAAGTCCTAGGATCAGGGTTATGCTGGAAAGAAACATACCTTGTCGGGGTTCCTTTATTTGACTTCCTTATGCCAGTCCGATATTTGCAGGGAAGGTACCGTTTACTTAGCCTTGAAAAATCACACCACTCGGGTATCATGGGGAACTAAACGTTAACCTTTTGGGCTATATAGGGATTCTATAGGGACTATACCACCCAAAAAGGATGAAAGGTTGCCTACTCTACTACTCGGAAATAGAACAAAGTGTAGTATACACCTTTGCCTTTCAGGAACAGGTCCAACCGATGTATGGTGCTGCATAACCCAGTTTAAGGACTTCGGGGCTTAGTGTCAGAGCTTCAGGGTAGCCGGCTCCTGAACGCGGGTGTGTGTGTGTGTGTGTGCGCATGTAAACCCAAACCCCTGAACGGTTTCCGGTTGGGGTTAGGGCTAGCGTTAGGATTAGTGTTAACGGTGGATCTAGGGTCTTGGGTTTAGATGGGCTTGGCACTTAGGGTTTAGGATGTAGGGCTGAGGCCCTACACCCTGCACCCGAAGCCTAAACCCTAAACCCAAACCCAAAAAAACCCTAAATCAGGTTAAGGGTTACCAGTTTAGGGATGCCTGCTTAAGATCACGAGCATGTTCCTTACGAGCTGCACGTTCCGAGTTCAGGTTTCTCCGATTCGAGTCTGAGAAATGTTTCAATTTTTTGCGGGTTTAGGGTTTAGGGAATAGGAAATATTTTCGTTTTTTGCTGTTTAGGGTTTAGGGTTTTTTTGCTTAGGTTGAGGCTTCTCTCTGCTCAAAATGCGTAAAAGTTCTAAACCCTGAACTCCAACACTGCATGCTAATTATATATTTAAACCCCCCAAGGCCCAAGCCCCAAATCCTAAACTCTACACTCGGAACCCTGGACCTATGTGGACCGTAAACCCTAAACCATCCAAAAGCCCTTGTCTAAAAGCCACGGCTCTCGGAAGCGTCGAAGGCCAAACGGATGGATTTCTCAACAATCCTGAGTTCTTGTACTATAGGGGTTTCCGAAATTTATGGGGTACCTTAGGGTCCCTTAACAGGTTACTACTATAAGGGTACTATAAGGGTTCTATAAAGGGTTTAGGGTTTAGAGTTTCCGAAAGTTATGGAGTACCTTATTTGGGGCTCTTTACATGAGGATTATTTTATTTAGGGTGCTTTTTTGTGGTCCCCTATTTTCAGGAACTCCCATATTATAGAGACCTTACAAATTGAAATGGGGTGTCGGGATCCATGATAAAAAAATACAAGAATCACACCAAGGAACCCTACTCGATAGTATTGGTAACTGTTCCGAGCCCTACGTTACCCAACGATCCTGAGATCGACGGGTCTTACTACACTCGGGAGTAGTAGTCATACATTCCCGCTTTCAATCGGGCTGGGCTGGTCTGCAAATTCTAGCATTTTGAGCTTTGGGGTGCTTCTAGGACGCCTAACCTTGCAGGATAGTGTAGGAAACTGATGAATAAACCCCCAGAGTAATTATGCGATTTCAGATTTAGAACCCCAACAAACACTCAAGCTTCCTTAACTAGGATACCCAGTAACCTAAGAATAAAAAGGCCTCTCTTCTTGGTATTGGGTAACTTTATAAGGAACCTAGGACTACAAAAAGGGAATAAGGGTACTACTGGACTGTCTTCCGAGATAGCTGCGGCTACGTCTTTGATGAGGCAAGCAGAAGGGGCTCGGAAGTCGCATGGATGGAAGCTGCTGATACCTAAAGTAGAAGCCAGAAAGTTGGAACATGGCTTTTGGAGGATTAGTGCTAGGATCCCTTATACTTTACCTTAAGGGCATGAGGTTAATGATGTTCCAACTTTCTGGCTTCTACTGTAAATGCCAGGAAGCTGGAACGTCACTATCCCCATGCCCTTGAGGCAAACTAAACCGAATCCCAACACTCACCTAACGCAAACGCCTCAATAATTAGAATAGGGCTCTGGGGTATACACAAGAACCCTAAGGAACGATACAGATACTTGGTCAGGACTCTACCTTCCTTGAATGTGCAAGCATATAAGTTTAAGAATAATGGTTTAGGGCTAAAAATCAGTTCTACTGTTCAAGATTCAGCGCTTGGCAGAGCAACACTTCTCCAGATTTATTGGCGAACCGAAATCATGACCATGATGCAGCTTCTGTATGTATCGACCTATCTAGCCACCTAACCTATCCCCAACCCTAAGACCTTGCCTTCTGACAGCCAGAGCCCGAAAGACACAACAACGGCGTACGGCAGGGCTTGGGGTTTGGGGTGCGGTGCTTTTTGTGATTCCAGTCTCACATCTGTCCAAAACGTCAGGTCGTGAAGAGTAAGCACTGAAACTTAAAAAGATTGGAGGAAGTTGAAGTGGACACCTGATGGGGGTACGGTACTGAACCGGCATCGATTTCATGCTGCATAACATTATAGTACTCCCCACTTACCTTACAGGGAACTCCAGAAAGTTGGAATATGGTTTCAGGGTAGGATACCTTATAATTTACCATAAAGGGTTTAGGATAATCATATTCCAACTTTCTGGCTTTTACTGTGCACAAAGCCCTACGCTGAACCCTGAGTCTGGCCAAGTCGCATCGAGGCCATCACACTTCCGTTCACGGACCTCCGAGGAGTCGGCGCGAAAATCTTTCGGAGTTTCCGAAAATTAGGGGTACCCTACTTGGGGGGTCCTTATAATAAGGATCCAACTACTCAGGGTACTCTATTAAAGTCCCCCCTATTTTGGGAAACTCCCATTTGAGGTTCGTGGCTCAGGTGTTTAGGAGTTCCGGGCTTGGGGTATTTAGAGTGGTGCGAGTTCATTCATAGAGGCTCCTGGTGTGTGTTTAAGATAGAGCCCAAGCAGAGGGCACTGAGAGGCTTAGGTAAGGTGTAGGAGTCACAAATTAGGGCCGAGGCTTTGGCAGTTTCGGAGGATCGTCGGCGATTTCCCCGTGAAGCAGAGATACGAACATGTCGTGGTTGCATCGACCGCTGCTGACGCGCAGTAGTCTTCGAGCCCTCTATGTTTGGTGGGCTGCGTCATTCGATAAACACATCCTCTGCACATGCTAGTGGTGGGTCAGCTGAGCGGTGACAGGCGCAGAAACCTTGTGTTTGATGCGGATGAGAAGGCCGGTGACAGTTGCGATCCCGACCATATCTTTCTTGTTGTCGGCATGCCTTTTGCTTCCCGGACCCACCCCGCCCACCCCCACCAGGAAATGCCAAAGTGGTCTACAATTCAATGCATGATCAGACGTGTTCGACAACCAGACCCCTGTGGCTGAGGGTTTCAGGCGTAGCGTGGTCAGTTTCAGCTTGGGGATTACAGCATAGGGTTTTCGGTCCGGGGTTTAGGGTTCCCAGAGCCTCCAAAACCCCTTAATTAAGGAATATACGGAATATACCTTAAATCATATTAGGGATCCTGTTTAACTGTTGTACTTTAAGGTATATTCCTTAATTAAGGGGTTTTGGAGGCTCTGGGTTGACGTTCAAGCGCCTGTGCTTAAGGTGTAGGGTGGGTTCACAGATCTCATGTAACCCCAAGGGACAGCGCAGCAGACACTAAGTAAAGAATATCCCCTATAAACCATACTGAGAAGCCCTGCATGCATGGAAACGCTGCACCAAAGCCCACTACCTACAATGTCCTAGAACTTCACCCAATGTCAGAACTTCTGACGGAACCTCACCCCACAACCAGAACGCAGAGAGCCCAACAGCATACTTTGTGAACCTTATCACGAAGTGCAGGCATGACAATCCTCAAACCTCAATCCTAAACTTCCTCAAGCCCCCAAACCCCAAACAACCTTAAACGCCTGAACTCTAAATCCGACACTTCCGAATTTCCGAAAACCCTACCCTAAAACCCCTAAACCTAAATGCGAAGATTCCTAACTTCCCAAAACCCTAACCCCGTTACACGCCATAGTCGCATTACTAGCGGCCTCGTGGTGAGGATACTTCGGCGGCAATAACAGAGAGAGGGAGAGTCATATAGGGGCCCCAGTAAATTAATCGGAATAGGGTTTCGGGGCATATTATACTAGCGTTATTGTTTACCGGAAGCCCACAGTAGTCGTGGTAATTACTTGGAACGCCCTAGGTAAACAGTAACCCTGAACTCTAAAACCAAGCCCAAGCGATCCTCTACCTTGCTAGACCCTATTCCCTAAACCCTACTGCTGATGATATAAATCCTGCATAACCTTAAGGATCCTAAACTATGAGAATTATGGGATATTCCTTATTATGGGGTAGTGCAGGATTTATATCATCAACCGTACCTCAACCTTAAACCCTACCTGAACCCTGAACCCTATGCAAACTCTCAACCCTACCTTCACTCTAAACCCTACCTAAACCTTAAACCCTGCCTAGACCTTACGGCCAACCTGAACTTTCTAAACATTAAACCCTGCCTAAACCCTAAACTTTAAAGCCGAAAGCCAACGTGTACAGTCGAGGCAGGGGCATGGTAAGATTCGCCGGAGCAATCACCGGCTGTGTCTCGAATTGCCTGAGGCTCCCGGTTAAGGTTCAAGCTTGAGGGTTTAGGGTTTAGGGTTTAGGGTTTAGGGTTTAGGGTTTAGGGTTTAGGGTTTAGGGTTTAGGGTTTAGGGGGTAGACTTGGAAAGCACCGAGGTTCCGTTGGTCGAGGACCTATCTTTGCTTTTCTGAAAGGCGGGACGGACAAGTCACGCGCCTTCACGGCTGTACCATCGGGATAAAGGCCCCCAACGCCTTAAATCCCCACCCTGGACCCTCAAACCCTTAGCCCTAAACCGAACACCCTAGACCCGAAACCTTGCCCAGGGTGAAAAGGAAACTACTCTTATAGGGCTTAGCCACGATTTGTATAGGCGCAAGCCCATGCATAATACAATGTGATGTGGAGTAGTATAATGTAGCACGACTTAGTATAACAGAATACGAAACAATAGAATGCAATAATAATGCAGTATAACATGATATACTGCGTAGAATGAGAACTCACCACAATCAGAATTCAGATGCCTTGACAGAATAGGCCCTGTGGGCGTGCAGTTGCTCGTCTTATCTTTTCTGTGTCTGGGGCAACGGCTATCATGGAATATGGGAATATCGGTGCGGATTTGTTCAGGCCTCAATGCTCATCCGAATCGTTTCGCTGGCAACATTTGCAGTAGTTGGTCGCAGTGAAAACGACAATGAGACGGTCCATGGGTGACAGCGGTCCTGACAATGACGCAACGACGATGCTAAACAGCACGACGCGCATGAGACCTTTTCTAGTGCTCCTGCACCCATGCCTCCTACCACTGCTGCTACCACCAGCAGCTGAAACTCTGATCATCCCAACTGAACTTATCAGCATCTGCAAAAGTGCCAGCGAAACACCCTCAAGCAAGAAATGCCGCCTACCCAATCCAATCCTCACGTGCTTGCGAAGTCGCAGCTTGATTTCAATCTTCGCATTCCCTGGTGTCCTCGGTTCAGCGATTAACATAAGGTTTCCTGTGAGGGCGTAGGGTTTCAGGTTTAAGTTACCAGAATAGGGATCTACAGTAATTAATGTGGTGTCTTTACCAGGGTAACTTAAATCAAACTCCTTAAGAAGAACCCGGTTTAAGCTAGAGGGCGCTAGGAAGTCTCGAACGTCATGTAAGACCAGAACGGCAAAGGTAAAAAGGGCCCAGGCGTCTTGACTTTGCTTGAAAGGCCTTGATCCCTAAACCCCCCCTATTTAGGGATCCTGACTGACGGAGGGCGGGCACTTAGAGAGAATTCAACTTCAGGGCCCTCAAAAACTTGCTGGGAGGCGAGTGCTCAGGGCTGTCCTTCAAAGGAGCATTTGGGGAGGTAGGGCAACCTTGGGCTGTTCCTTTAAAGCCGGGAGCGTCGGGAACACAGTCTTTGAAGGAGATCGGGGATCAGAAAGAACGGACTGTGCGCTTTAGGGCTTAGGCGTTCAGTTTCTTAGGGGCTGAGTGCCCTAGCCCCCAAAAAGTTAACCTTTTGAATTATAGTAGGATTGTACAACCCTGAGGGTCCATGTACCTAAATAGTAAATACTTTGGGACCAATGTACCCATATAGGGAGTACTTTAAGGCCAATGTATATACTGTTTAGGTACATGGACCCTTAGGGTAAACCAATTGAATTATAGTAGGATTATATAAACCCTAAAAAAGTTAACCTTTTGAATTATAGTAGGATTATATAAACCCTAGCCCAAAAAATGTTAACCAATTGAATTATAGTAATATTATATAAACCCTAAAAGGTTAAAGGTCACCTACTCAGCCCCTTTGGGTTTAGGGTTCGGAGGCCTCACAAGGTGGGATGAAGGTAGGTGGGATTAAGGAACTCTTATGTGGGAATAACCCACCTACCTTCATCCTACCTTTCGAGGCCCCCGAAGGGTTTAGGGTTTAGTGGCCAGAAGTCAATGGCGCGGAGGACTTGGCGATGTAGCGGTAGAGCAGAGTAGCCATGTACTCTGCGTAGAGGTATCCCTGGTCCATGTACCTGGGACGAAGAAAACCTGCCGAAAGTCTGCCGTATGCCACCCCTAGGCCCTAAACCCTGCACCCTCAAGCTTAAGCCCTACCGTAAGCCCTACTGTAAATCCTGCACCTTAAATCCTGAAACCCAAAAAATGCAAAAAGTACTGCCAGAAGGCGAACCGACTTGTCTGCTAATACTAGAAAAGGTTTCGTTGTTGTTGCTGGTGATGGTGGCGGCGGCGCAGGTATTCTTCTTCTTATTATTCTTGCTGCTGCTGCTGCTGCTGCTAATGTTGTCGCTGGTGTTGCTGTTGGTGCTGTTGCTGTAGTTGGTGGTGTTGGTGTTGTTGGTGTTGTTGTCGTCGTTGTCGTTGTCGTTGTCGTTGTCGTTGTCGTTGTCGTTGTCGTTGTGGTTGTTGTTGTTGTTGTTGTTGTTGTTGTTGTTGTTGTTGTTGTTGTTGTTGTTGTTGTTGTTCTTGTTGTTGTTCTTGTTGTTGTTGTTGTTGCTGCTGCTGTTGTTGCCGCTGTGTTTGTGGATGCAGTTGCTGCTGTTGCTGCTGTTGCTGCTGTTGCTGCTGTTGCTGTTGTTGCTGTTGCTGCTGTTGTTGCTGTTGTGGCTGTTGTGGCTGTTGCGGCTGTTGTGGCGGTTGTGATTGTAATTGGGGTTGTGGTTGGGAATGCGGTTGTTGCGGCGGTGGCGATGGTGGTTGGGGGCGTGGCTGTGGGCCACTTCAAGTGTCAGCGCAGCAACATATTCCACTTGCGTCGCTTCAATGTCCACAGCTTGTAGCTGCGCGCCGGGTGCAGAAATGCACAGAAATCGGGAAGACCAAACACCCGAAAACCCAAGGTGAAACCGGACAGGAAGAAGCCAGAAAAGTCACGACGCACAGAAACGCGCGAAGTGAGCTCCCCAGTTAGCAAAACCAATGCGGGTTTGCGTACTCACTTAAGTTAGAGTAAAGCAATATTCAGACCGGATATTGAGAGCTGATATTATCACCTATACCCACAAGCCTTGACGTTAGAATCCATATAGAAACATCAGCGGAGACCTACACCCGGAAACGACGACAAAAAAAACGGAAACCCTAAACTCCAGACTGAAAAACTGAACCCTAGACCCTCGACCAGAAACCCGATTCCTTTTAGGGTTTAGGGTTTAGGGTTTAGGGTTTAGGGCTTAGGGCTTAGGGTTTAGGGTTTAGGGTTTAGGGTTTAGGGTTTAGGATTCCTTGTTGAGCACCAGGTACACTGAGAAGCCCCCAGATGTGCCGCCGACGCAGTACAACACACCAGAAGCGTTCTTCGGCACCTGCTGGCTGAAGGGTTTACATTTGAAGATTTGGGAGTTTCCGAAATTTAGGGGTACCTTATTTAGGGTCCTCATAATAAGGATCCTACTATTTAGGGTACCGGAATTTAGGTCCCCTATTTTCGGAAGCTCCAATTTCGAGTGACTGAAGGGTGTGGCGCTGCCAGGCTGCCTAAGCCCTAAGGACGAAATGAACCCTAAAAGGGTTTAAGGTTCATATACTATATAGGGATTCATAGTATATGGGTATAGGGCCCCTACTTTTGAGGGTCATTTGGTCCTTCAGGAGTTTTGGTGTTTCATTATACGCCTTGGGCCGTTACAACGCCTTTACTTTGATTACAAGAGGGATTACGGTGTAGGTTTGAGCTGAGGTGAGCCTAGCAGACGGGTTCTTCGCCAGACAGTAGGTACACGATTTTATGTAATGCTGAATTTCACCCCTATCGTCGTCGCAGCAGTACGACTAAGCACCAGTAGAATAGTAGAAGTGCGCTTGGAAAGAGATTCCGGCAGCATAACGCTAGTACCGTTGATTTCCATTTAATGACAGACAGATGCATATTTAATATGTGTTCTGCTGTGATGAACCAGGATACAGTTGGTTGGAAACATGCGTACTACCTTGATTTGAAGTGGAACGATAATCGAGGCAAACCAAACCCAAATCCACAATCGTCAGCAGCCCCACCCTCAACTCGAACCCTGGGCCGTACACCTTAAATCCGATACCACGCGCAAAGCTAAAGCCCGAAATCCTGAACCCTAAACCCCAGGAACAGAAAGCTACCACCAAAGAGCCGAATCGTCTTCGACAAGTTGCCTTCCATGTCAGCGGGCTGAAAAAGGTTATCTAATTCACGGTTCAGGGTTTAGGGCTTGGAATTCCAATCTTAGAGTTTGTCTTTATGGTGTAGACGTATGGCAACTGCTCCTGGGATAGGCTCTAAGCCTCACAGAATTGGGAGTTTCCGCAAATAGGGCGCCCTAAAATAGTACCCTAAATTGTAGGATCCTTATTCTAAGGACCCCAGAATAAGGTACCCCCTATTTTCGGAAACCCCCAATTGAATACTGCGACAGAAACCGGAAGTCAGCTGCCTCAACGTCCGCGATGGCAATGGAGTTTTTGCCTCAAGCTCGCGACAACCCAAGGGGAACCGGAGGGACCCTTAATAAGGACAATTATATACCCATTATATAGCCCACTATAGGGTAGGGGTCCCCATTAAGGGTCTCTCCTTTTCCCCTTTGAGACAACTCTCTCATTCGAATTCCAGTTGTGGGGTTGGCGGTTTGCGGAAAACCGCTACTGGGTCAAACCCCATCTTAAGCGAAGGCAATGTCGGGGGAAACACTCTAAAGTTTGATGCCATCTGCGGCGCAGGCTGCAAGGCAGAAAGGGTTTAGCCTAAAGCCTAATACCGAGGATGCAGTCGACAGTCTCTTCACATACCCAAGCCTGCACCCAACACCTAAACCCGAAATCCAAAACCCAACACCCAAACTCCAAACCTAAACACCTAAACCCCAAAACCGTAAACCCTAAACCCCAACCCTTAAGCCCTCCACTCAAATCTTGAGCCCTGTGTAAACTCCTCCGCTCGGCAGCCTCAGGTCCTAATGCTTTAGGGTTTAGCGCTTAATTAGGGGCTCAGGGGTTTAGGGTTTAAGGGTTGAATTAGGGTTAAAGGGCTTAGGGTTTATGGTTTAGGGTATCACTACAGCAAAACAGTATAATTGTTCCCGAAACTCTAAACACTGCCTGGATCCTGCAACTACCCTCTAATGTACCCTAAGTACCCACTATTGCAGAATATTGCAGACCAGGCCTGCATCTAAGAGCACTTGGGGAGCGCAACCCAACTCCAAATATTAAGACGGAAAGTTTTCCAATGCCCACACACAAAGCCCCCCGCCGGTACGGAAGAGCGGGGCGTTCGATTCTGCAATTCGCGTCATGCCCTCGTAGAGGTACCTCGGGTTCTGTGAACTTTATTGGGGCTTCGGTAAACCCTTAGGGGTTTAGGGCTCAAGTTTAGGGGTTAGGGCTTAGGGCCCTAAAAGCTTAACCTTAAGCCCGAAACTTGCAGCTTTCGGGTTGCATGATCGGCTTACGGGCGCAGGGTTGAGATTACCCGGCCCATTTTCAAATGAAGCCCGTAGTCGACGTCCGAAGCCCTAAACCCTCCTCGAACACGGTTTAGCGAGTTTTGGGTTTAGGGGTCTGTCTTTTTCGCTCTTTCTTGTAGTGCTATGAAGGCCCCTATATTAGCTTCCCAAGGGCTGTCGTCCCCGAGGACGTAGCCTGAGAGATCGTGGGCTTGAATTGCCGGACACACTCAGGACGTTTCTTAGGCAGGATTCAGGGCTTCCTTGTTTGAAGGGTTCGGGGTTCAAGAACTAAAGCCGGCTACTAAGTGCAGCCCTAAAATTGTCAAGTCAGAATCTTAGAAACGAAGCAACAGAACAGCATCGACACCCAAATACCTACGAAGCCTGCGCGATGGAAAAAAGCGCAAGCTCTAACTCTGGCCCAAGCGTCACACAACACCAGAAACTCATAAGCCACATTAAAGCCACGGCCCATCCAAATGGTCAAGTGGAACCCTTCACGACCGGCCCCCAAGCTCCGGCAAACTCTAAACCGGGCAAGAGTGCCATTCCGTCAAGGGCGATCTCGGGCTATCCTCTGGATGATAGGCGACCGTCCACAAGCCTCACATCTGTGGGGAAGGGCACGCTCGCAATTGTGTCCGCAAGCTTGGTATCGCTGCTGCTTGTTTGCTGTTTCAAGGGTGGGCTGGGGGCCTTAACAAATTGAACAGGGTTTTGGGGTGCTATTAAACTATAGTTATTACAATAAGGAACCCAACATAGTCTAAGTAACTATTAAGGCCCCTATAGTCTAACCTGCTGCTTGGTCTTGAGGAAAAAGTCATTGGATTTCATTTTTGTCAGAAGACCCGATGCATCAGTGCTGCTAGGTTTAGCGTCTGTATGAAGCTCAGGAGCACCGGCACAAATAGAGTTCTGTGATCGATAGGAAGCAGGATTTCACGATGTGCTGACCTTCCCAGAAACTGGGGCCCTGAACGATCCGCATAGGGTTTCGGGGCATGTTTTAGGGAAGATACTACAAATCCCTTAAAGGAACCCTATAGATCCCTATGTCCTTGTAAAGGAGCCCTAACAAGAAAGACCCCCTATATATCCCTTTGAAAGACCCTTGTTTTTTGCTTTAGTCAGGCACCCATAAGTTTTCGCCAAAGACAAGATTCTAGACTGATGAGCCTCCCCAGTATCATTTCTCCTAAACCCTAAATTCCTAAACCCTGAACCCCTGATCCCCTGTAAATCCACTAAATGTTTCGAATTTTGAACCACAAATGTTTGCCTGCACCAACAGGAAGGACCTTGTTCTTCGTGGCCTCCACAAGGAAAATGCCCTTCATCTTCTCAACCTGGGACGCGCAGCTCAATGTTCTGTTCAGGGCTTGGGGCTTATGGTTTAGAAGTGCCGGGCTTCTAAAACAGGACGGGATTAAGAAGCCTGATACGATGTGAGCTACAACTGCGAAAAGAGAGTACAAGGCATACAATGACCAACGGCTCAGGCTCCTCTTTCAATTCATCTGCATAGCTGCAAATACACCTAGACCTAAGAGTAACCTAGGAATGAAAAGGGTGCCCTTTTGGGTTTAAAGGGGGTTATAAGGGAAGCTAAACCCTGAAAAAGGGAATAAGGCGGGCCTACTCTGGGTCCTAGACACTAGTCAGCACCTTACATGCGAGTGTAGCGGACTGGATCCAAGAGTTACCCTGCCCGTAAGACTCTGTACTACTCAACCCTAAACCTAAATCCTTAACCCTAAACCTCAACCCTAAACCCTAAACCTGAAAATGAACCTTCGAACCCATGTCAAGTCTGGGCTTGGTCTTGGGCCAGCCATCCCGTCCCCTTCAGATGTTCTCGTGTCCGGGGTTTAAGGCTTAGGCTTAAGGTTGAGGGCCTCGTGTTTAGGGTTTAGGGCTTAGGGTTCAGATCGGTATACCCCCCTTTCAACATTACATTTGGCAAAAACAAAGAAATAAAGGAATTTGGAAATAAAGAAATAAAGAAACGAAGCAATTAAGGAATACAGAAATAAAGAAACGAAGCAATTAAGAACGAAAGAAAGAAAGAAAGAAATGAAGCAAGCTTTATCAAAAGGAGCCGGCTTGCAACAACCAGATGTTGACACTGCACCCTGCAGGCTGAGATGCCGTGGCGAAACCCGAAACCCCAAACGCTACAGACCAGACCCATCAACCCAAACGCTAAACCCTAACCAGAGCCTCCAAAACCCCTTAATTAAGGAATATACCTTAAATTATAATAGGATCTCTTCCGGCGAAGTGGCCTGTAAAGGGGTTTAGGGTTTAGGGTTCGTAAAGTGAAAGCCAGAAAGTTGGAATATAATTATCCTAAACCCTTTATGGTCGATCATAAGGTATCCTACCATGAAACCATATTCCAACTTTCTGGAGTTCCCTTTAAACCCTAAGCCTGAAGCCATGTCTGACAGCATCCGCCTTATCCGGCATCTCCTTGGCAAGGTCGTGGGCCTGAGAGTAGTCCTGCCCAGCTGAAATATGGAATAACAAGCCCAGAGACTCCTATATCCCTTAATTAAGGAATATAGCTTAAATTATAGTAAGATCCCTCACATGATTTAAGGAATAATCCTCAACTAAAGGGATATTGGCGTCTCTGGGAGAGGCTTCCTTAAAGTGTAAAGGGGCCCTTCCCTGCGCGGGAAGTGAAGCCTCCCCTACAAAGTGGCTTGCAACCTGGAACTACTAGGATACCCAGTCCCTTTACTAGGGTTCCTTTAAAGGGATCTATATGGGGTTACTATAAGGGGGTCTATAAGGGTACTATAATCTAGGATACCCAGTAACCTAAGGGACAGTAGTGTGGGTCAGCTTTCAGCATCGGCAGCGCAGTGGGCAGACTTCATAAAACCATCCTGGAAGTGTCTCCAAAGTCTACAGTTCCAGGACAACTGCTTACATACTAGGATACCCAGTAACCTAAGAAAAAAAAGGCCTCTCTTTTTGGTATTGGGTAACTTTATAAGGAACCTAGGACTACAAAAAGGGAATAAGGGTACCACTGGGCATCCTGGAACTAGTAGCCAAGCGGGTTTACTGCATCCTAGCAATCACGGCCCAAAGCCGTAAAGCCCAAACGCCAATCCTAAACCCCGAACCTCAAACCCTAGTGTCTGAAATTGTCAACGTCCGCGCGCCTTTGTCAGGTCGTACAGCTCCCACACGTCAGTGTCCGGGTTCCTCGATGTCTTTTGTTTCTTTAGGTCTTACCTTAACCTACCAAACTCTGACTTTATGTAGGTTCTTACTATAGACCTTAATATGGAATTCAGAGGGACCCTGCGAACAAGTAGGTTTTGGTAGGTTAAGGAAGGGTTTAAAGCTTAGGGTTCGGGGCTGAGGTCTTCAGGCTTAGAGTTTGGCTAGGTGGCCTTCTAGGATACCCAGTAACCTAAGAAAAAAAAGGCCTCTCTTTTTGGTATTGGGTAACTTTATAAGGAACCTAGGACTACAGAAAGGGAATAAGGGTAATACTGGGCATCCTAGCCTTTGAAAAGTATAACTAAACAAGATCCTCTTAAGCCCAATTAGGGAAAATATAAAATGTCCCAAAGCCCTACCTAGTTGGGAACGATGGCCTCGGCTGCGTGTGGGCTCCATGAAAAGGTGACGCAAATACTGAGACAAGTTTTAGGAGCCTCCTACAGACGGTTCGGATGTTGGGGTGTAGGGCTCGGGTTCAACAGAAGTGGCGCCGAGAGAATGCAATACCGTTAAGTGAATGAGGCAGACTCTGTAAACTGTAGATCTTAGGGGCTGAGTGCCCTAGCCCAAACCCAAAAAAAAGTTAACCTTTTGGATAATAGTAGGATTATATAAACCCTGAAAGGTTAAAAGTTAACTACCCAGCCCCTAAGAGATAGAAGGATGGTTGACCAAATTTTGAGGTAAATTGATTGAGAGGTGTTGGGCTCTCATGGCCCCTCCTAAACCCTGCCGGTAGCCCAAAGGCCTACCTCTTTAACGTTTTATATAAAAATCAAGAAACCAGACGTAACAAGGAAATCTATGAAAGGCAGATTTTTTCGGCTAGAGGTAACAAGTATACCCCAATTTGCATCAAAGGCTCCACTCCTTCAAGCGTGTGGCGTTCGAGTGCCAAGGGATGCGAGGGCCGAAGACGCTCGCAAACCAACCATCCTAGATCGCTTTAGGGTTTACCCGAAGGGTCCAAAGGACCCAACAATCGGGTACTCGGTTTTAGGATAGTAGTTACGTAGGTTAGGACTTTGGAGAGTATATGATAACTAGGTACTTGGACCCTTAGGGTTAGGGTTTGAAGTTTGCAGATTCGGAGCGAACCTGCACTCCAAATCCACACCGGTGCGGTGAGGGGGTCATCAGGTGGTGGTGGTTGAGTCCCTAACCCTAAACCCCTAAACCCTAAACCCCTAAACCCCTAAACCCTAAACCCTGAACCCGGTGGCCGTAATCCACCGGGGCTTCGAGACATGAAGGATACTACCCAGAGCCTCCAAAACCCCTTAATTAAGGAATATTCCTTAAATCATATTAGGGATCCTATTATAATTGAAGGTATATTCCTTAATTAAGGGATATTGGAGTCTCTGGGGATACTACTTATGGGCGCAGGATGAATGGTTCTGCGCAGTGGTGAGGTCACGACGCAGGATGGGCTTTCGCGGCTTGGGGACTGCTGTTTATGGTGTTGTTTCTAAGACATGCAAATAAAATATGGTTGAGAGTCTCGTGGTTTGGGCTTGAGGGTTTTAGTCATGACCACAGCACCTATCCCAGGATCAAGAACGGCAAGACATGGCAGGTATCTCTTCGAATTGGCCATGGTTGCTAACCCTAAGTAAGGGTCCACAAATCAAATACTGCACTGGCAGGCTGGCATGGCTTGAAGTCACGAAAAACTTTCAGAGTGGGACCTGGAACCTTCCTGCTTGGGTTATTGGACTGTCTGGGTAACCTACCCGACGATGCAACAAAATTTCAAGTTACAAGGTGCATGCATTTCTGCAGGTGGCAGCAGAAGTGGCAACAAAGGGTACACATTGCAACTACCACGGGGCTAGTAGTTTAAACGCATGAACGTTCCTCCAAGGAACATAAGTCCTCTCATATGAGGCTGCTAGAAGCAATGCGTCTACAAAGCTAATGATTTAGCACACCCCTCAATGGGAGTTGAAGCGGGTCCTTGTAGACACCGCGGCTGCCCATGACCTGCAAACACGTCAATGCTGCGAAGGTGTATCACCCTTTTACATATTACAGTGCTGTCGTTTTGAGCTGCTGACTAACGTCGTCCGTGCTGAAAGTAGCGAGACCGCCATGACTGCTCTGCCGCTGACGCTGCTACGCGAAATTGTGGCAGCCTAGATTCATATAGGGGCCTTGAAAACTAGAATAGGGTTTTGGGTCCCATTATACCACAATTAAAACAAGGACACTCCCCCCCCTCCCCCCCTCCAAAAAAAAAGAAAACAAGCATTGGTAATTATTAAGCCCCCTAATACAGAACCCGAATATAGATCCCTGTAATGTTTAAGCACCCGTATGAGATGAAGTTCTTTCACAAAAAAACAGGTCTCCGGCCGGTCCTCGAAGTATTGGGTGCTCTTCCGTCCCACTGCAGAGGCATTGTTCCTGGGCAGTGCACCCAAAAGAAACGGAGGGCGACATTCCCACGAAGGCTGCGAAACCCTGAAGCCCCTAAACCCTAAATCCCTGCACCCTAAACCCCTAAACCCCTAACCCCTAAACCTTAAAACCCTAAATCCTAAACCGGTAAACCCTAAACCCTAAACCCATCATTTCGTCTGAGTTCCAGGTGTACATCATGGAGACGCCATCAAGAGGCATCCTCGGCTCCAAGGATAGGATTAGGGTTTAGGGCTTAGGGCTTTAGGGTTTAGGGATAGGGGCTTTACTGTACTTAGACTCCCGGTAAAAGTTGGAATTTCAGCTGTTTCTTAAGGATTAAAGGAACAAAATATTAGAAGATCTTTATAAGTACCCCTGAGGACTACGGGGTTTGGGATCCTTGGGCTCGAAGGATAAGAATAAGATGGGGTTTGGGGTTTGGGGTGCAGGGCTTCCAGGATCAGGGCTTCAACTTCTTTGTCCAGTGTCCTAGGGGAACTAGACTTTGGGATGATCTCGGGGTCCTGATACCACCAAAATGTTGCAGGATAGCTACTCTACCACTACGCCAGGGACAAGAATATTTAGACTAGGGCCCTGGTGTATGTTATGACGTAACAGATTTAGGTCTGAAAGGCTTGAGTTGCTCAGGGTTGGTGAGTATGGGGTTGAAGTCAGATCTCAACGACTTTAATGTGCAGAGGCCAGGCCAGGATAGGGGCCTTGGTCTTTGAATTGGGTTTGGGAGTACCTGGACCCTACGGAACCTTCCTTTTTAGGGCCCCCGTAATATGATTTCTTTATATAAGTTCCTAAAAAGGAAGGTTGGGTTAAGGTATAGTATAAGTTTATGTAAGTAGCATGGTCTTCCCCAGAGCCACATACTAGTCTCTCGGGCCCCATGCTATAGTCAAGCCATCTTCAAGTTCCAGAAACCATAACCTCAAGCGTGAGGCAAAGAAAGGACTCTGAGAATTGACAAAATCCCAAACCCCAAGGCCGCAAACAGTACTTTGAGGTTCATGGGTTCTTTTAAGTCGGGTTATAAGAGGGTAACTGTACTTATAACCCATATAGGGGGACTTACAACCCCACTTAGAACTACCCCTAAACCCTATAGAACCCGTCAAGGAACCCTTACAGGAACCCCATAACCCTAAACCCAAAACCCTGGAAGTTTCTAGAGTAGCAAGGTCCAGTAAGCGCAGCTCCGTCACTGGGCCGTGCCTTCCACATGCTCTGGCACCTTGATACCAATCGCCTGATGGATGGCAAATGGGATCAAATGGTCCTAGGTACTGTTATGGGGGATACTTCCCAAGGGTTTAAGGTTCCGTTAGGGGGTTTAGGGTTCCTTTACGAGGCTTAGGGTTCCTTTATGAAAATTCTGACTTCCCCAAATCGTAAAAGTAATTCCTGATATAGAAATCCTACATTCTACCATGTAGGTACTTTGGACCCTTTTGGGGGAGTCTCATGTGGATTTAGCTTCGGCTTGGGGTTTAGGGCTTAGGCCTTATTAGCGCTGAGGGTTTAGAGTTTAGGCTCTAAGGTTAGAATATAAGGTTCCAAAATAAGGCTTCAGGTTAAGGGCTTAGGGTTTTGGGTTGAGGGTGCAGTATAAGGTTCCAAGAATCAACCGTCCGGCACCCATAATAACCGGTACCTACACTTCCAGATCCTATCCATTAAACTACATACCCGAAAATGGGGGTAGCGTATGACCCGACCCCATATGTATGGTGCCCATCTTGGACTAGTGAGGTGGTCTTTGGGAGGTCTAGCGAACTTGAGGGTTGCTTCTCACACCCAAAGCCAGCCCAGCACCATACGCAGGATCTAAAATCACCTGAGGCTTGAGGAACCCATCTGCAAAGCAGTCAAGCCCTAAATCACCCGAAATGCCAAACTAGGTGCCGATGTCAAGAACCCCCAAAATTATTTATAGCCAGGGATCTATACTACCACCAATAAGGGAAAGAAAAAATTACCCCAAATCGATACCTAGCATTAAACCTAGCAAAGACCAGGTTGAGTTTCGAGACCGGCGCAAAAGGTTGATTTGCTTCTGCGCGAACTTGAGTTCAATCGAAGCCATACCCTGACATAACTTGGGTACTGTCTCCACCCTGTGACAGTCGGTATTATGTGTCATCATAAGGTCATCATTACTGTTGGCATGAATATTAAGATTTCTTAATAATATATTTCTATTGTTTATATATATATATATATATATGCTACAGGGTAGGGTCAGAATCCAAGATATAATTTTGGGCCTTGGAGTAACCATGGAGAAAAAAGGCATAAACTCATATTTCATTCTGGCTCCTTTAGGCAAGAGGTGCAAAAGAAGCATTAAACCATTGCAGCAAGCTTCGAACTGTGGTGTTCCCCTTGTGGAATGGTTGGGTGCCGTGGGCTGCATGTTGAGGCTTCAAGTTTCAGCGGGGGGCGGGGCGAGAGACCGCACGGCGTGCGACCATATGTAGGGTCCATAAACACTAGAACAGGGTCTTGGAACATATCCTACCTAGGATGCCCAGTAACCTAGGAATAAAACGGGCTCCCTTTTTGGTATTGGGCACCTTACTAAGGAATCTGGGACTACAAAAAGGGAATCTACCATACTGGAAGAAGCACGATAAAGGGATATCATATCACCGCCACAAGCTCAGACATCCACTTGTTGCTCCAGCTCCTACACCCTAAACGTACACCCCAAGGCCCCAAACCTAATCCGCGACACCGAAACCCCCGAACCCTCTTCTTCAACAACCGGGCCCCAAAAAGTTCAAACTTTCTAAGATAGAGCTAATATATACGGCCAAAAAGTTTAAAGTTCCCCCGTTCGCTATCTAAGCAAACAAAATCGCCGAACCTTAAAGCCTGTAAGACTCTGGAAACCGTGGAGACTGTCTGTAAAAGCCACTCGAGGCTCGTTTCCGTAAATCTAGACACCTGAACTCTACAGTAGAAGCCCAAAAGTTAGAAACCCCAGAGCCTCCATCCTTAAGAGTAATGTATAGGGAATCCCAGCACTATTTGGCCTTAATCCAGTTTCCAACTTTCCAGGGTTTGCCCTAGATCCCCAAAACCTCACCTCTAAAGGGACCCTTACGTTCTACAGGGGTTCTATAGGGTTCCTTTAAAGGGATCTACAAGGGTTCCTGTAAGGGATCGACCTTAGATCCCCAACTTTATGGGTTTTGCTGTAAGACCCCTCATCCTCTAGGCCCCTCAACCCTGGGGTGTAGGGTTTAGGGAATTTAGGGGTTAGCTAGGGCTTAGGGTTCCTTAAAGGGATCTATAGGGATTTCTTTCAAGGGATCCATAAGGGATCTATAGGTCTGTAGGGTTTAGGGTTTAGGGGTTTAGGGTTTGTTTATGATTTAGGGGTTTAGGGTCTCGGGTTTAAAACCTTCAAACCCTGCCTCGTAGATTGTTGGCACGATGTCGCAGACATGGTGGAATTGGGATCGCGGAGTTGAATCCTAGCGCGGCTTCTGCTTCAAGTAGGTCCCACTGAGCCAAAACGTTTAGGGATTCAGGGGTAGGGGGTTCAGGATTTAGTAATTTGGGGATTAGGTTTCAAGGGTCAGTTCCGCCTAAGTGTTTCAGAGGTTAGGCTTCGGCACTTCAAGCACCGCTCGATCTACCCATCCTTATTACACCACATCTAGAAATCCTAAAGCTCAAACCTCAATCCAAATCCTAAACCCCTGAACCGTTCTTTAGCCTCAAACCCTAAGCCACTCAGCCCTGCGTTGATATGGAAGCTTTCAAAAATAGGGGGCCCGAATGTAGTACCCTAAATAGTAGGATCCTCATTATAAGGACCCCAAAATACTGTAAGGTACCCAAAATTTTCGGAAACCCTAAACCCTAAACCCTGTATAGAACCCTTAGAGATCCCTTTACGGAGCCTGTATAGATCCCTTTAAGGTACCCCTACTTTTCGGAAACTCCCCCAAAATGGCATCACTCTACACCAGGAGCTTTGCAGCGAAAAAAAGGCCCCGGTCTGAGCTCATCTCTGACTTCCCAGAGGCTCCAATATCCCTTAATTAAGGGTTTAGGGTTTAGGGTTTAGGGTTTAGGGGATTCTAACATCCCTTAATTAAGGGTTTAGGGTTTAGGGTTTAGGGTTTAGGGTTCTTTGCTCCTAGGATCCCTTAATTAAGGAATCTACCTTAAATTACAAGCGGACCCCTTATATGATTTAAGGAATCTCCCTTAATCAAGGGATATACCTTAACTATTATAATAGGATCTCTTATATGATTTAAGGAATATTCCTTAATTAAGGGATGTTGGAGTCTCTGAGAATTCACCAACCGTGTCCCAAGCATCGAGAAGGAGTTTTTCGGGTTAGAGGCTAATACTAAAGGTTCAAAGTTCAGGCTGTACCTTAACCTACCCAAACAAGGACCCCTTGCCTTAACCCCAAATGACCCACCTTTTAAAGACATATATAAAGAATCATATTAGAAAACCCTAAGAAGGGCAGGTTCCTTAGGGTTCCGGTAGAGGCCACATGCCACATACCTGCAAGGCCTGGAGCTTGCTCTGGCGGGTTCTATAGTAACCACCCTCCCTTACTAGACCAGAGAAACCTAGGAATATATGAGAAGGGTGCCCCTTTTTGGTTTAAATGGTGTTAAGGGAACCTGAAGCCTAAAAAAAGGGAATAAGGGCTTACTCCGGGTCTTCGGAGAATATGACAATGGCCCCAAACCCCGGAGTTGTAAACCCCAAACCCTAAGGCCCAAACCCTCATTCCTCCTAAACCTGGAAGACGATACTTGGAGGGTCGGGGGACTTAGTCACTGTTTATTTTAGGGACTTATAAGTACCATAACCCCAACTAGGGTCCCTTTTAGGGTACTTTTAAGTCTACGTACTACCTACTTACTAAGTCCCCCGACCCTCCAAGTAGCTCTTCCTGAGCTAAAGCAGCATTCGTCCCAAGACGATGGTATGGTTACATTAACGAAGCCTTGGCGAATAATGTTGGTAGTTGTTCAAGCACCTATAATATCACCCCATAAAAATCCGAGAAGGACCCCAGCTTTATCTTACGACCCAGGGTCATGCTTGATGACGTTTGGCCAGGACATAACCAGCGGAGTTCCTCGGCGAATGGACTCTATGGGGGTTTGGGGGTCAAAGGGTTTAGTGCATAGAGCTTAGGCAGTTTAAGGTCAGGGTTTAGGGCTCAAGGGGTCAAGGGTTAAGGGGCTTAGTGTTTAGGGCTTTGGAGGTTTAGCGGTTTAGGGTCAAGTACAGGGGTGTAGGGCTTTGGGGTTTGGGGTTTGGGGTTATCCTATGGGCCGCACAAACTATATAACTTCTTCACGCTGCAGACTGATGCTTCTCTTTCCAAGTTGGGTTGGATGTTGTTGAGGCTTTTCTAGATTCTAAGGCCCCTAACCCGAAAGCCTGATCCATAAACAAAACCCCAAACCCTAAACCCTTCAACCCTGAACCCTAGCGCCTAAGAGCCCCCAAACACACATCCTCCAACCTGATTGGCCCACCCTGAGCCGCCAGCAGGCAAGCCTACACTCCTAAACGCACCAAAAACCTCACGTGCTCTTGGACTCTGAACCTCAAACCCCCAACTACAATCCTCGAGGCCAAAATCTCCACAGACACCTCTAAAACCTAAGGCCCTGAACACTGCCATAAGAACTCGCAACCCTGATTGTTTACAATCAAGCTTAGCCCCTCCAACCCCTGAAGCCTGAAACCCATAAAGCCATCTCTTCCACAGCTTGCCGAGGCTCTTGTGCCGCCGAAGTGAGCAGCGACCAACTTTGTGCTCCTCGACGCTAGGAGGTGTAAGGATTCGGGGGGTAAGGCTTGGGGTTTAGGAACTCGGGTTTGGCGGGTATTTCTGGGATGCAGGGCTGAGAAGGGGGCCTGGGGGTTTTGAGTTGAGCCTTCAAGGCTTGTGGTGGCGAGGTCCGGCTTTTGGGTGACTGTACATGGAGGTTCAGGGGTAGTTATAAGAGGGGTTACAAGTCCCCTAATATAGGTTCTAAGTATAGTTACCCTACTTCTAACCCTACTTATAAGTACCCAATGAACCTCCAAGTGCCGGAGCAGCCAACACCCGAAGCGAACAAAACTGCACAAGCAAACAAAGGAAAAGCTTTTGCCAGGGAGACTATTTCGAATTCTTCGCCCTACGATCATTCGCGACTCTCATTAGTAAGATTATGATCATTATGAACATGGTGATTAATTCTTCTTATTATTATTATCAGTCGTGACTATCATGATTAAGATTATGGTCACATTCATGACTATCCTGTTTATGATGATGATCATTATGACTGTGGTGATTATGATTACTAGTAGCGCTGCCATTATATATTCGGGCCTCTGGGTAGGGTATAGGGGCTGAGGGTGAAGAACTTAGGGTGCAGGGTCTTAGGGTTTGAGTCTTCAGGCTAAGAGCTTTCGGGTTTAGGGTTTAGGTTGGGTCTAAGGCCTCAACGGGACAGAAGAGGCGGCCAAAACGAAAAGAACAGGCTCTGTGTTTGAAGCTGACTGCAGGCAAAAATGAAGCGCAATATCGGGACCTGGATATTTACCGCTAAAGTCCTACAGACCCTACCACAACGGACCCACCCTCCAATCGAACTCTTATAGAAGGCCTTAAGGTGCCATTCGGTACCCTGCAAGATACACTCCAAGGTATCCTTAAAGGTACCCTAAACTACACTTCAAGGTAGCCTGAAAGGTACCCTAACCCTCCTTAAACGTACCCTTAGAGGTACATGTCAAGGTTCCCTGAAAGGTACCCTTCTTGAAGGATCCCTTAAAGGTACCCTTCAACCCTAAACCCTAAACCCCTAAACTCTAAACCCCGAACCCTAAGCCCCCGCAAGGATCCCTTAAGGGCCCCCCACCCCCTCGAGCTGAGTGGCTTGAACGGCGTGTCCAGAGCCCATGCCCAGGAGCTATGGTACATGTTGTCCACGTGCCTTTTTGGGCTTTAGGGTTTTTAGGGTTTATAGGGTTTATAGGGTTTATAGGGCTTATAGGGCTTTTAGGGCTTATTGGGTTTATAGGGTTTATAGGGTTTATAAGGTTTATTGGGTTTATAGGGTTTATTGGGTTTATAGGGTTTATAGGGTTTAGCATTTTGGGGGTCTGGTCGTTTGAGGGCTTTAGGGCTTCAGGTTTGCGGCTGTCAGGGCTAGGGACTCTGCGTTGTCTTCTGCTGTGCCTAAGTGTCTACCGGGACCCCAAGGAACCTACCTTTTTTAGGGTTCCCTAATATGAATTCTTGCTATAAGTCCCTAAACAGGTAGGTTATTTGGGGTTAAGGTCGGGTTTAGAGAATTCTTTCTGGTTCAAGTCCTGATGTCGTTTGTGCGGTTTTGTGCAGCTTTGGGCGGGTTTGGGCAGGTTTTGGGTGGGTTTTGCTGTTTGCTTCCGCTCGGTTGATATTAGTTCCGTGGCTGCTTTGGCGGGGATGCGGCTGCTACGGAACGAAATTGCAAGGGAGCGAGCCGGAAACTGATTCCCGGAAACACACCCCCGGCCCGGAAACTCAATCCCAGTCCGGGATACAGAATTCCGGAAGCATGCCAGCCCACCACCAAGACCAATTTGATTTTGGAATCTGTTGGCGTTGGGCATCAAAGCCGCAAACCCCAAGCGCTCCACAGACAAACACACATTTGCCCTCATAAAAAGTATGTACATATACATATACATATATATATATATACATACGAAATTTGAGCCCCTTTGGGTGATCCTACAAACCCGACTTAGCCATGCAGCTCGAACCACTACAGTCGGTTGCTCACGCCACTACACCCACACCCGAAAACCGTCGTGCCTTAAGGGCACACACAGCATCCGATCCTATTTCTGAGCTAATTGTGGCCGCTGTAGTAACACGCCAGTGAAACCTTACGAAACAATTATTCTGAAGAAGCTGGAAGATCGCACCAGGAGTTTACGGGTCTAGGGCTTCAGGGCTTAGGGCTTGAATTTGGTTTAGCATTTGGGGGTCTGGTCGTTTTGGGGCTTCAGGGCTCAGGGTTTACGACTTTCATGGTGAAGAACAATGCGTTGTCTTCTGCGTTGTGCCTACTTGTCTACCTGGACCCTGAGGAACCTACCTTCTTTAGGTTCCCTACTTTGATTTCTTGACATAAATCCTTGAAAAGGTAGGTTATTTGGGGTTACGGTAGCCATGATGCTTGGAGCCCAGAGCATCCAGTCCGCCGAAATCCCGGTTCAAGACCTGCACCAACAGGGGACACCAGGCTGATATGCGGTTCCTTTTTGGGTTTAGGGTTTCTTTGTGCTTCGGGGAAGCCCCTAAACTCAAACACGCGTGACCAAACATCCGAAACCGCAGGCTAGGCACAACAGCTGCCTGATTTGCAATCCGGTTGCTGATAACTACCCCTGGGCCTTCGAATTGTCAGCATTTTGGCCTCGAGGGCTGTGTTTTTTAAGCGAAAGGGCCTGAAGTGTTGTTAAGTGCCAAGTTGATTTCGGAATATATTATCATATGAGAGTTTCCGAAAATAGGGGACCCTAACATAATACCCTAAACAGTAGGATCCTTATTATAAGGACCCCTAAATAAGGTACCCCTATTTTCAGAAACCCCCATATAAATCGAGGCAGGGCGCTGTTGGGTTTGAGGTTTGGGCCCGGGCTTCGTGGGCTTGGCTAAATGCTCCCTGTACAGTTGAATAAAGCCCTATAACGAAACCCTATAAAACGCCATAAAGCCATACAAACCCCTTCGGACCCTGCATGAACACCTACGTATAGCGACCTGTAAAAAACACCTAAACATTCAGAAACCCCTAAAGCACCCCAAGTACTTCGGGTAACTTCACAAAGCTGTTAACCCTAAACCCTAAACCATAAAAAATGAACCCTAAACCCTAAACCCTTGAAGTCCTCGATTTGAAGCTCCGCAGTGCTTGGCAGCCCGTTCTCTGCGATGAGCTCGTCGATGGTGCCTTTGGCGCTTTGACGGTTTGGGTTTAGTTTTTAGGATTCAGGGCTTAGTTTTAGGGTTAAGGGTTTCGGAGCTTTCAAGGTGTACTTGGCGGTTCAGGGGTGGTTATAAGTGGGGTTATAAGTCGCCTTGTATGGGTCATAAGTTATAAGTATAGTTACCCTGCTTATAATAACACTTTGAACCTCCAAGTAGAGTTTTAACGTCTGAGGGATTAAGTTCAGGGTCTGGGCTTTGGGGTCCAAGTTTAGTCTTTTCGGGTCTTTCATGTTTAAGGCTTTGTAAGACCTTTTAGGGCTTTGGAGGTTAGTAATTTAGATGCGCTCGGGTTTCAGTCAAGGGCTTCAGGGTTTGAGGTTTGGGGTGAGGGTTTAGGGTCGCGGGTGCCTGGGGTGTAGGGTGTCGGGCTTATTGCGTTAAGGCGGGCGATTTAGCAGGTTGGGTGGTTGATTTGGGGTGTGATGTTTGGTAAACCCCTGACCCTAAACCCTAAAGCCCTAAACGCTAGTCCCTAAACCCTAAACCGTTTGGGGCTGCAGGTTCACAGGTCGCCCTAAAGGAGCACACAAGCTAAAGTAGCCAGAGACCTGGTTCGTTATGTATACAGCCAAGTAGGGCAATTCTAAGCGTAATGTAGACCTGGATGAATAACACCTTTTCTTAAAAGGCCCTGGTATGAAGATCCGCAATAAAACGCCTTTATCAGATAGGAGTTAAGGAAATTCTTACCCCAAACCATAAACCCCTCAACTCTAAACCCCCAATACCCCCAAAACCCTAAACACTGCACCGCCTAACCCCTAAACCCCTAAACCCTATAGACCTATAGATCCCTTACGGATCCCTTGAAAGGAATCTCTATAGATCCCTTTAAGGAACTCTAAGCCCTCAACCCCCTGAGCCCGCTTTGGAGTGAGACGTGGGCTGAAGGGTCGCCGGGGCTTGGGCTTTAGGGCTCTTAGGGTTTAGGGTGAGGGATTTCGGGTTCAGGGCATTGAAGCTTTAGGGCGTTATATAGGGTTTTTTTTATAGTGCAATGATATAGGGTTTAGGAATTAGGGTTTAGGGCTTACGGGTTAGGCTTTAGGCTTTCGGGCCATAAGGTTTGGGGTTTAGGGTTGGGGGTTTTCTCGTTTTGGACGGCTCCTTTTCGGTCTGCATGGGGTTTAGGGTTTAGACTTTAGGGATTGGGGTCCCGGGTTAAATTGAAGGTTGCGTTGTTCGATTCCAGCGGGCGTTTCTTGAGAACTACCGGCTTGAAGCACGGCTTAGTCTCAGGCGAATAGTTTAGAATCTCTAAACTAAACCCCTTAGAACCACAATGAAAAAATAATATTCTCTTGGGTTTTAACATGAACAACCAATCCTAAGGAGACTATAGTAAAGTGTAGTTACCAACACAAACATCGTCCGACCTATATAGCATAAGCAGTAAGCCCAAGGGGCCATGCTGACCTTCGGCAGAGGCTCCGTTGTCACCAAGGATGTAGATCACCTGGGCTTGCCCAGAAACTGATTCGATAGCAAACCTGCAATGTCAAAATCATTTAAATGAGGATCCTTGCTATAAGGTGCCCCTGCAAGAGGTCCAAAGACATACCAGAATTATTTCCTAGGGTTCCTTGTGGTAATTATACAATAAAAACCCCAAACCCAATCCATTTTTCCATTCGCTGCGGTAGAGCTCAATTCCAGCGCTCGCCTATGCATATAAATTCTGGTGAAACTCATCCGCCTGGAGTGCGAAAACCGAAACTCTTGAACTCGAAGCCCGTTGCTCTAAGCCACTCCCGAGCCGGACCGAGGGCATTACAAACGCCAGGGCAGATGAAGTGACAGGGCCGACTGGCGGCGGCAGAGTTATTCAGGGCCTTGTACTGGGGAACGATTTGTATGACTGTGGGAAACCAGGTGCCCCTGTACTAAAAATAACGGCCGACACCCCCTCCAAAACCCTGAACCTTGAATCCGAAATTCTTCTAGTCGCAAGTCGTAAGAAACCCAGCGCCGTATCATTACGAATTATTCAGATCCCTCTGTTAGCCCCCTTTATAGAACCTGAAAAGAGCCCTGATGGAGCTCTTTCAGGCCCCTCTGCCTCTGTGAAACCCGAGCACCAAAACTTTAAGAATAAGAAAGCTCCCAACTTTAAAAACTACACCCTACGCCCGAAACCCTAAACTAAGAAAACCCTTAACCCTAAACCCCTAAGCCCCTAAACCCTACAGATCCCCTCATGGATCCATTTAAAGGAAAGCCCTATGGATCCTTTTAAACCCTTGTAAATCTTAGACCCTCCATAACCCTGGAAAATCCGGCAGCCCAGCAGCCAAAGTGTTGTTGAAAAGCCCTTGGCGCTCCAGCTCCTGAAGCTTCCCGGGACGCGGGGGTGGGGGGGGGTTTAGGACCTAGGGTTTTAGGGTTTAGGGCCTATAGGGTTCTAGGGTTTAGGGGTTAGGATGTTAGAGCTTAGAGTCTAGAGGTTAGGTTTTTGTAGATTTTTGCAGGCTTCAAGGGCTTAAGGGCCTAAGGGTTTCAGGGCTTAAGAGTCTGGAGTCTACATGTTTAAGGGCTTAGGGCTTAAGTTTAGGGTTTAGGGTGACAGGGTTGCAGGGCTTAGGGGCCTAGGGGCTTAACTTAGGGGTTTATGTAAGGGTTTCCGAAAATTAGGGGTACCTTATTTAGGGGTCCTTAGTCCTTCTAATAAGGATCCTACTGTTTAGGGTACTCGCCTTCGGAAACTCCCATGTAAGGGTTTAGGGAGCGTGGAAGCGAAGGGTTGTCATTGTTGTTTTCGAAGAGGGCTCATTGCTTGCCTTTGGTTAGTAGGGAATGGAGGAATGGCAGTAATAGTCGTTATAATTGTACCCCATTCCCTACTAACCCAAGATAAGATTGAGGCTTTGATCAGGGTCTGGCCAGTGTGTGTTACATGCTGTTCTCCACGGGTTTTAAGAAGGCTTCGCCGGGCTCTCTTACCTTAGACCCGAAATGTAAACCCGAAATCGTGGATATGGTTTGGTAAAGTTTTGTATGCTGCTGTATTGACTTGTGCAGAATTTCTGAGGCCTTAAACCCTCAAACCTGAACCCTTGGCTACTTAAGATCGAGGCTCCAGCGTTCCAGGTTTAGGGTGTAAGGTTATAGGGTTTGGGTTTAAGGTTTAGGGTTTGGGGGTTGTGGTTTGGGCTTGCGTGCTACCTTGAAGGAAGCCAGTACACATGCATCCCACACCACACTCTGGAAAAAAGTCATGTTGTCATGCCTCCCATCTAGGTGGCCCAAGCACCGCTCCAGACCTGACTGCCTTGCGACATCAAACTAACGAGTAGCGCCCGTCGGATCCATGCCAAGTCTTGCCGGCTGTTGCCACTTCCCCAGAGGCACGAAACTGATTCGCGCTCCCACGCCATATCATCTAAGCTCAGACGGACCGCCGCGGCGTGGACATTCGGTGCGAGGAACATCAGGCGAGCCTTGACCGCTACGACTCGAATCGAGCCTGTCTGCAGGCTTTCTTGCGCTTCTTCTAGTCAGTCAAGTAGTTGGCGAGATTCTTGGATGCGCCGACGAACATCCACTGTGCCGATGTTGTTTGGCACCTGGTACTGTTCTCCCCTTCCGGATATTTCACTTGGACGTCCTTAGTTTTCAGCAAGTCGCAAAACTCCGGTGTAGGCACCGACTGCTCCACTACTAGTGGGTCGGCTGTAGTGCCTCACTGAGGCAATAAACTCTTCATACTGCCCACATGGAATGTCTGCCTCTTGAAGGCCCAATACTCCAGTTACTCTAACTCATCAGGGGGGTCGGTTGGAGGGGGGTACGTGGCCTGAATACCTATCATAAGGTCTTAATGAGTACCCCCCCTCCCCCTACCCCCCTAAGGATCCCTGTGGCTTACGCGACCTGATGGCTCTTACTAAGCCGTGAACCTCGCCTTCAACCAGAACAGCCCGAAAGCTGCAGCTGCATTACAGCAAACACAAAAAGTTGGAAAACGGATTAAGGGCAAATAGTGCTGGGATTCCCTAAACCATAGTCTTAAGGATTGAGGCTATTGGGTTTCAACTCTTGGGCTTCTACTATAGCAGTCCTCGATGACCTTGCCATCCTGCGTATCCGTATGCTCGAGATAGCCGGCATACACCTGCAGCAGACAAACAACTGATATCCTAAAACTAAAAGTATCCCTGATAGTACCCTTTTTTGTATCCCTTACAGTAACAACCCTCATCATCGTAGCCCTTGTAGTAGCCCTTAGTCGTAGCCTGAAGGTAACCCCCCACAACTCTCCAGGAGTAGCAGTTTGCTAAGCATTCGATTATCCCAAACTGACTGTCTAAACCCAGAAAATCCAAATCCTAAGCCCTACATCTTAGGGTTTAGGATTTAGGATTTAGGGTTTAGGGCTAAACCCTGAACCCCTAAACCCCGAATCCAATCCTAACCCACAGCTCCTAAAGCCTACACCCCACCGAACCCCAAACTCATCAATCCGAACCCCAAACTCCTAGATTGATACCGTAATGTATATAGGGGCCTCAATAAGGCTAATGATTAGAATAGGGGCTGGGGGCATGTTGCACTATGCTCATAATAAGGAACCCTCAAACCTCAAAACCCTGTTCTAGTTATTACGGCCCCTCATGGAGAACCCTATTATTGATCCCCTATAGACCCCTTTTAAAGGAACCCCACTCAGATCATTAAGGCCCCTACGTTAACACTTCCTCATTCAACGGCCCAGCCTCAACGAGACGCAGCTGGAAGGCCTTCTCTGATTCGGGGATGTCCTCCCACCTAGAAGGCTTCATGGGATGGCTTTAGACTTAGGTTTTAGGGTTTTAGGGTTTGCGGGTTAGGGTTTAGGGTTTAGCGTTTAGGGCTTAAGGCTTCAGGGGCTTAAGGGCTAGGATCGTTGAATGAGAGGGGCTGTTATTGCTAAAAGGTCCTCCCATAAAAAGCTAACGACATGTACTGCCATGTCGTGCTAGGTCGGTGGGGCCACTACTTCGAGGAAACAAGGACCCTAAACTCTAAACCCGACTAAGGCAATAATAGAGTTAATCACCAGACAAACAGCTTCAACCGTAGCCAACACCCCGCAAAGAAAAGAGTCATTGCGGCAGAAGCACTTCTGCATTGTGGGATCAATGGCCGTCAGCTCCTGGTAAGCTCCAAGTTGTTACTGCTTCGCTCTTGGGTTTCAGCTTGGGGGCTTAGGGTTGAGAGTTTGTTGGTTTGAGGGTTTAGGGGTTTTAGGGTCTAGGGGTTGAGAGTTTAGAGTTCGGGGTTTAAGGGCCCAGGGCCGAAAATTTAGGGTTTGGGGGCTTCAGGCTTTGGAGTTTAGGGCTGAGGGTTTGCGGCCTCAATGGTTCAGAGTGGGGTGTTTTGGCGTCCACGACACGAAGCCCTTTACATTCATGTCCGGCACTTTGGGGAAAGTCAGTTTAGCCTCCGGAGTTTGGTGCAGTGAACAACTCACGTAACATTAAAGTCCGCTTGTAGAAGAACTGGGTGCAAGGGAGACCCTGAATTGGGTTGGCTTACAGGCCCCTAAGAGTACTGGCGAAAACGAACCTCTAAAAGAAGATAGACAAAAGAATATCATTGCGACCGAACCGATACCGGGCAAACCGGAAGGCTGAACTTCAAACGCATCCCCACATCGGACCAACCAGGACTTGAACAATCATACAAGCAGTAATTACTTGTAGCTTAATTACAACCGTATTAAAAACAACAGCGATAATAATAGTCATAGCAATAGTAGTGATTTTGATCAAAAGGGCCTGAATGATCGGAACCTGATAGACATCCTTACTACCGGAGGGAACTTGACGCGCATTGGCAAGCGGACCAAAATGGCCCAGCACCTAGACAAAACAAGTTTGTTGAGTAGCCCACGGAAGGGTCAAAGCGACAACCCTGAATTCTAAACCGTGATCGTTACACCACGAAACCCTCAACTGCAGCAGTGTAGGGTTTAGGGTTTATATACTCTATACTGAACTTAGACCCCTCGCAAAAATTGAATTTTAGCTGCTTCTTAGCGGTTATAATCACCAAAGATACAAAATACTTCTGAATACCCCTAGCAAAAATTGTATTGTTAGAGGTTTCTTAGGGATTATATTAACCAAAATCAAAAAAAATCTAAGTACCCCTAAGTACTAGCACCTACACCCTTGCAAACCCATCGCTTCTCGGCTACTAGTACCGACTCCAGACGGCCTTGACAAAGGAATGAAGGCCCCAAAGGAACCCTTTAACGAACCCCCTAAAGAACCCTTTAAGGAACCCCCCAAGGTTGAAAAAAATATTGAACCAAACGGGAAAAGCTTGTGAAGCCGATCTCAAACAACATCCTGATCAACTCCGAAGGCCCTCTTACGTGTCCCGTAAGTCAGGGAACCAGAGGTTAACCTGTGGAATTTTTTTTTGCAGGGATTATAGTACCCCAAGGGGTTCAAGGTTACCTACCCTAAATAGTAACCCCGGAAGAAGGCGAAGGTTACCTATTCTTCGACTAAGACCTTCAAAAGAAACAGGCAGTTTGGTGCAGCCGAGGCGCTGTGGAGCTGGGAATCCATCCCATCGCCTTCCTTAGAGCTTAGGGTTTAAGGCTTGGGGCCGTTAATTAGGGTTTAAGGCTTAGGGTTTAGGGTTTGGGGTTTAGGGCTTACGGTTCAGGGTTTGGGGTTTAGGGCCGTCGAAGTTTCGGGTTAAGGCAATTGTTGAGTTGAAAAATAGGTGGCAACAGTGTCAATCTAGGCCAAATGGTCTATTTCGACATTGTACGTAAGCTCTGTGGAGATTGGTGTGCGGAGTTTGTGTGGGGCTTCACGGTTTAGGGTAATGTTTAGGTTTTAAGTGTCCTTCAGGTGGGAAGACCCCTTCGCTTGTGCTCTTTGTCAAGGAAGGTGGGTGTAGTGTAAGTCTTTTCTGAAGCATCTTAACATGTTTCTCCGGTGTTGAATTCGGGAATGCTTAGGCTGTGGGATGTAAGGCTCAAGTCTGTTTCGGGTGTAGGAGCGCAGACCCGTTGAAGTTAAGGTTAAATGCAGACCGGACCCTTGGATGGGACACCCAATCGGCTCCTGCAAAGCCTGAGGCCGGCTTCGAAGTGCTCGCTTTCCCTTCAAGGTCAACACAGCAAAATGCTCTTTGGATGTCTTACCCAAAGATTCTCCAAAATCACCTCAGAACAGACATGGACAGGACATGGAGACACACTCAACAAACAATGTGTTGTCATGGCTGCAACATAAATTCCTGCTGCCAATGATGTCCTTAGCATCGGGGAGCGTGCGGATGTCTTCGGCGATCAAAATCGTAAAGAGCTGAATCAAACCTTCCCTGGGCTTCAAATGAGTAACTCCGGCAATCACTTCTGCAACCGCAAACATGACAGCACGGAGCAATGCAACCAAGGCGGCTTCTGGAGGTTGGCAGGCAAAGCGTCCAAGAGCTTGGGCTCCAAAAGGTTTGATCTGACTGCGAATGGAGGGAAGCATGCACATCCGGGAAGGGTTCCGGATCGTCGTCTTGCTCCTCGGCATCACTGCCCGGAAGATCCTCATCTACCGCCTCGGGCTCGCTGTCCGAGTGAAGGGAAGCCTTCGCCCGCTTCGCCTCCTCCGCTGCGGGCACCTTGCTCCGCTTCTCAGGACGTTCTCGTCCCGCCAAGGCATATTTGCCGGCGCAGATGTCCGTGCATCCGATCCATCGGAGGAGCCTTCGCCGCTAGACTTGGCCGGAGTGTCGGTTGCACCGTGACCGGCACAGGACTTCTTGGCACTGAACTCCAACTCACCCTCCAGCTATGTTGGATGTGCGCTGCCGCAGATCGGACATCACTAAAACAACCGCGGTTCACCCTGCAGCTATGTTAGGACGCAAGCTGCCGCATATCGGACACCCCAACACAAAACGCTCTTGGACAGCACCCTCTTGCTGGTGCAGCAGGTGCGCCGCCACATATCGGAGGTTGCCGGGCTATAGAAAAGCAATTTACGATTTCATGAAGCTTTGGGGCTTTGGTTTTAAAAGGTTTTGGAGGAGGTCCTGGTTTGAGGGAGGGTTGGCGTCGGGTGTTCTCGATGGGTTCTGGATGATGGCGCAGGATGGCGGAGGGTAACAAAGCCTGACTGCATGCCCGACAACGACACATAGGTCATGGGCTCTCCACACGAAGTTTGTCCTCGAAGTGCAGCTTGCGCAGCTTGTGTTGCACCCACCCCCTGCGTTCGGCAAGCAGCCACAAGGCGGGAGTCTGTAAAATAGAAAGCACAGCCTACGGCCCTAAATTTTCAATGCTCCCTAAACTTTGGCGTTGGTGGTCCTCAGGGCATGTGGAAGAGATTCGTGGAGTGAATGGATGGAGGAGCCGAGCAAGCAGCAAGCGTGCGAGACTCCTGTTAAACACTGGCTTCTACGTGAAAGCAGGAACCCTGAATCGCATTCCAATCGCAACCCTCTATGCCCACAAGCAAGCCTGCGGCGAGAGGCGTTGTGCACGCGGCGGGACACCCTAACGGGGACCCGCTTGCCACGGCCCTCCAGGGCAATGTGGCGGGTCTCCACCTGCGTCTACCGAACTTGACGCATTTAATGCTCAGGTGTCATGGCTCAGGTGCGGACAGCTCCTCGTTCCCGCGGCCCCGCTTCGAGCTGCGAAGAGGGGGCTGCTTCTTGAAGATTTTGTCCTCTTAGGTGGCCAAATCCTTCAAGTCAGACTTCGCGTCCTGCACAGGAGATGGGACCAAACACCCGTTCAGAACTGATAAGCCATGCCAAAGCAATTTCCGGTTTGCTGAGGAACACACAGTGTGAAAGGCATCGTGCGATGGGCGGCCTAGACAAGCAGTGTTGGTGCACATCAGCTGGGAGCACACGGCTGCTAGGGACTAGTGGCCAGAGGTCGGTGCAAGCTCTGCGAAATATCTGAACTGCGATGTCTTTTCGGTTGCATCCATGAGTTCTCAGCATGCAGTTTGTTTCAAAATTCTTGTGCGAGCACACATTCGTTCCTGCAAAACCTGCTTTTGCTATCTCCAACGTACCTTTTCCTGGCATCAAGCGGCTGGAAGGCCACTGCACTTTGCGACACTGTTCGCGCAACCACGTGCCCTTGGACACCCAGGTGTTCACCATGAGCATGCCTTTGCAGAGGCACGAGTGTCCGGAAGCTAATTTCGGAAAACCGCGCACTTGCCATGAGAGCAAAGGCACGGCTTGTCCTGGGACACCTCGGGGGGTAAGAAACCCAGCTGCTTGGCCGCCTCGGGGCTGACTTAGCTCTGGCCATCCGTAACAGGCACCCCTTTGTGGTTCATGTCTTGCCTGGCCTCTACGTGTGCTGCCACCGCAAAGGGCTTGGTCGTGCTGGGCGATAGCAGCAAGATCAAACGCTTGTAGGCTTCTTGCACATCTGCGCAACCTCCAAAATTGCCCGCGCGCTGGGGCTGTGCCACAAGGGCGTGGCAGTGTAGTACGTCGACCCCGGTTTTTGCCCTGCGAGCAGATGCAAGACGGGATGCGCTTGTGTCTGTCCGGCTATGTGCAGCGGCTGCAACTTCCGAGGCTTCCCTCGCAAGGTCTTCCAGTCGACCACGTATACCGTGCAGTCGAGCTCACGTGCCAGCCTGGACTCTCGGTTCAATAAGTTATGAATAAGTAACAGGAGTCCTGGTGAAACGCTTGAAAGGAGGCGGGCGTTCGGAAGAAGGGTCTACAACAGGGTCCCGGTATGTGCAGCATTCAGCATTTAGGATGTAGGATCTCGGACTGACCTCAGGGTTACCAGCGTATGACTTATACAGGATTTCAGCATGGGTTCATGTCAGGTAAAGGAGAGTTTAGGACTTAGGGTTTGGGGTTATATAACGGTTTAGTGCCGTAGGACGGCTCGGTCTAAGACCGCCTTAGGGTATGCGGGCTCAGCGTCTAGGTTTCTTCGCAACAGCTCACTAAACCGTGTTTAGGGTTTAGGGTACGGTTTAGGGTTTAGGGTTTGGGGTACAGCGTTTGGGGTTTCTGGCTTCGGGTTTCTTGGATACAAGCTTAGACTAGAGGTGCGTTGAAGATTACACTGGAGTCGCGGTACAGTAACTAATTGTAGCACCGTTCCTGCATGAGGCCCAGGTCCTAGTATGCTAGTCCGAAACCCTAAATTACCAACCTTGTATTGTATCTTGAACATGAGAACCCTAAACCCCAAGACCCGAGCCAGAGACCAAACCCCAATGTTTAAAGAAGAAAACCTAGTTGGTTCCTGAGGCCCCGATGGAGGAAAGGTCGGCGGGGCACGTGCAGGAATTCGGCAACCATGTGGTGCTCATTGTTGCAAGTGTTCAAGAGCAACTCCGGCCGAAAGACCTCATAACCCTAAACCCTCATAACCCTAAGCTCTAGAGCCTATACCCTCATAACCCTACACCCTAAGCCCTCATTACCCTAAACCCTAAACCCTCTACCCTCATAACCCTAAACCCTCAGAACCCACCTTTTTTTCATGACAAATGCCGGAAACCGAGAAAAGGGCCGTAAACCCAACACCCGGAGCCGAAAGGACTCTTGGGGTTTAGGCAAGGCTTAGGAGAAAAATTAGGGGTACCTTGTTTGGGGGGTCCTTAGGATAAGGATCCTACTATTCAGGGTACTATATTAGGGGTCCCCTATTTTCGGAGACTCCCATATAGTATCTCTGAGTTCAAAGCTTCTCTGCTTTGCGGATTAGGGTTTAAGGTTTAGGGTGCTCACGACACCCTAAACCCTAAAACCCCAAAAGTAAACCCTAGACCCTAACCCTAAACCCTAAACCGTAACAAGGTTCAGGGGACCAGGTCCAAACCAAGTGTCTGCTTTTGGAAGGTGATGTTGCGGAGCTTCTCCCAGCCCATGTCGAACTTGCCCTTGTACTTGTCGGCCCACTCGCCTGGTGAAGTGGAACGGTCATTCGGAAGCATGAACTATGAGTAGAAGCTACGGCACATTCAAAAGGAAACGATACCAAAAGCCCAAACCCCCAAATCCTAAAACCCTTCAAGCCTTATTGCCAAGGACATTACGAAGAAATGGGACCCAAACTCTAGACCCTCAACTCTAAGCCCTTAAATCCCTGTAAACAGAAGGGCTGATGGTTGGGATATCCCTAAACCCTAGCCCCAAAACCGTAAAGCCTATCGGGTCTAGGGTTTGGGGTCAAGGGTCCCTAAACCCGTACACTCTAGGACTCTACAGTAGGGGTTTAGGGTTTAGGGCTAGGGCCCTAAACCCTAAACCGTGAAGATCTAGAAATTAGGCGAATCCTTGTCCACGTCACTGTGGACGTGGTGAGGACCGTGCGTTCCGCCAGGGGCGAAGTAGATAAAGAAAGGCCTCGTCTGAGCTCTACGGGGGTCTTTAAAGACCGGGTTGGTGTAGGATTTAGGGTTCGGAAAACCCGAAAACTCTGAAATCCCAAACTCTTAAAACCGTACGGTTCAGGGTATACAGGGTGTGGTTTCTGTTTAAGTTGTGATGACGTCCGTTTGTCTGGCTCAAAACTTGACCTGAAAGCTCAGACAGCATCGGAGGCGGGTTCGGGGTTTAGGGCCCAGCGTTTAGGTTTGAGGGTTTAGGGGTGTAGCGCTGTCTCCTAGCACGGCTTGATAGGGCTTAGAGTTTTTCTTTTTGACTATGTTGACGGCCCTTTCTTCTGAACGCGCCAGCCCTATTCGGGCTCATAGCTGTGAACCACGTAGAGTTTCGGGCCTAGGGTTTGGGTTTCAACTACGTTTTGGATGCTTTTGCAGGTTGGTTGGTTGGCTTGGACGTTTAGGCGGGCCAGTACCTCGCAGTTAAGCAAATCAGGAATACTTTTTACTGCTAGGTCGTACCCCCAAGGCCGAAACTGAACTCCGAAACAACAACTACACCCCGAACTCCTAAACAACCCCTAAACCCTAATCCATAGCGCCACTTCTTCTAGACCCAAGAGTAGCCTAGGAATAAAAAGGGTGCCCTTTTTGGTTTAAAGGGGCTTATAAGGGAACCTGAACCCTAAAAAAGGGAATAAGGGCCTACTCTAGGTCCTAGTCTTTGGCTAGGTTCAAGATGGAGAACCAAGATCCGAACACCCAGGGAACATTGCGCAAGTCAGCCCCAAAACTATTTAGGAGTTTCCGATAATAGGGGACCCTAACACAATACCCTAAATAGTAGTATCCTTAATAATGAGGACCCCAAAATACCGTACCCCTACGTTTCGGACACTCCCATTTAGAGTATGCCCCCTTGGGAAACCCTAAACCCCTAAACCCTAGACCCTGAACCTTGCTCACTGACAGGCTGATTCCTTCATTGACTGACGTTGAATAGGGCGCGGTACTATAGGGGCCTTAACAATGAGACTAAGGCTCCCTTGAAGGGGTCCTGTAAAGGGGCCTATAGGGGATCAGGGGCCTAAATGATCAGAATAGGGTGTTGGGACATATTTTCCTATAGCTGTAATAAGGAACCCTAGGAAAAAGATTGGTAATTTTTAAGGCCCCTGTAGAAGGCATTAAGATGCCATATTACCGGGTTGACAACCTGGAGCCTGCATGTACAAAGAAAGAACTAAACATATACAGAAGATCTTTACATGTCCTAGTCAATGGCTGGCATAGAACCAGAATCTAAGTTTCTAGTTCGTAATGGGCTTAAGTACCCATAGAAATGCAACCTGTTACCCAACTATGACAAAGATTCCCCTTTTTTAAGCTTCCTCTAGGGTGTAGGGTTTAGGGCTCAGGGGCTATGCAGGGTAGGCGGCCGATCCGGTGTCAAAGCGCGGTTGTTGCGGATGAACTTGATGGCTTGGTCAGCGAGATCCTCCCATGGAAGGGCTTTGGTTTGGGGTTAGGGTGTAGGGTAAAGGCTTTGGGTTCAAAAGTTTAGGGTCTAGGTGGGGTTCTAGAGAGTCAAGGTTTGAGAGTTGTCGTTTTGGGGAATCTTGGCCACGGGCTAGGGTCAACCCCTTGTGAAGGCTATACAACTTCCAGAGCAACGGTTTTCTGTCAGGCCTCCACAACTGGACTCGGGTTTGGGAGCCTGTTTCCTCAAAAAACAATGGAACCCCAGGAAAATCTTGCGAAGTTTTCATACTAAACCCTAAAGCCTAAACCCACCTTTGAGAATTGTCCCCTTTGCTGATGCTTCCGGGATGAAGTCTGGTGGTCACAAGCCATCAAAACCAAATCCCTGCAAGCTCTGCAGTTTACCTCAAAACAATCTCCTTATACATACGTACATACATACATACAGAGACCTATAATATATATATATATATAGATATATACACACAAAATAATATATATATGTACACACACATGTGTATGCGTGTGTGCATGTGTGTGTATGTATGTGTATGTATGTGTATGTATCTGTATGTTTGTGTATGTATGTGTATGTATGTGTATGTATGTGTATGTATGTGTATGTATGTGTATGTATGTGTATGTATGTGTATGTATGTGTATGACTGTGTATGTATGTGTATGTATGTATGTATGTATGTATGTATGTGTGTATGTATGCATGTAGGCATATATGTATGTCAATGTAACTGCGTAAGTATGTATGTTTAAGTATGTGTATGTATGTGCGTATGCATATTTCCATGTATGTGTGTAGGCATGTATGTACGCATATATGCATATATGCATATATATATATATATATATATATATATATATGGATGCATGCATGCATGTGTGTAGGTAGGTAGATATGTGCATATGTATGTGTATGTGTATATGTACCTAAACTCAAGCTTCAAGCTCTGCAGTGAAACACGAACCCTTGGTTTCCTAAGCCCAGTGTCTTTTACAATCTAAGGGGTCTATACGGGTTCTTTGGGGAATACAAAAAGTTCCACAAGCAAGGGGCCTTACCAATTAGACTAAGGCTTTTGTCAGTCCTAGGTTCGGTCAGAAGCCTCAGTCACGTGACCTGGTGTGCACGCCACTGCTGCAGTCATCTCAAACTCCTTCATGTGGGAGCTTCATATGTTACAATACGGCGCACTCCAAAATGTAGTGCTCGCAAACATTCTTATACAGGTATTCTATTGGCTAAAATATAGACCCAAAAAACTGCTCTATTTATCAAGGCTTAAAACCCTTATAACTTATAACATGGAAGCTTTGAGCTCTACGATCTCTCAAAGAACCAGAACAAAAACCCTTCCCTTAGCCCTTCAACGAACCCAAGAATCCCCAAGGAGGCCTTGCAGACCCTAATCTTCATAAACCCTAAACCCTAAGGGCCCCAAAACCCCGAACCCTAAGTTTAAGACCCCAAACCATCAACCCAAGAATCCCCAAGGAGGCCCTTCCGACTCTAAACTTTCACCTGAAACCCTGCATCCTAAACCCTGAAGTCCTAAACCCTGCTATAGCCTAGAAGACCCCAAAACCCTAAGTTAAAGACCCCGAAGCCCTAAAGCCGACGACCCGAAGATCTTCAACCCTAAACCCTCAACCCTAAGACCCTAAGATCCTAAGATCCTAAGCCCTAAAGCCTAAGACCCTAAGATCCTAAGCCCTAAAGCCTAAGACCCTAAGATCCTAAGCCCTAAAGCCTAAGACCCTAAGATCCTAAGCCCTAAAGCCTAAGACCCTAAGATCCTAAGCCCTAAAGCCGCATCATAGTCTTGAGCCTCAGTGAGGTGATAGCCCTGCTCCGCAGTGTAGGGAGGCTCGATCCTCGCGACTGTTGATGATAAAAATCCTGCACTACTCTAAGGACCCTAAACTATGGGAATTATGGTATAGTCCTTATTATGGGTAATGCAGGATTTCTATCATCAACCGTAGGGTTTGGAGGTTTAGGGATTAGGGTGACCGGGACTCAGGGCCTTTAGAGGTTTAGGGTTTAGGGCTTAGGGGGGATTAGTGTTTGAGGTTTTGGGTTCGGGGTTTAGGGTTTGGGGTTCAGGGGGGATCAGGGCTGGAGGTTGGGGGTATAGGGCTTTAGGGCTTGGGGTGGTTTCGGGTTTGCTGCTGAGGGCTTAAGTCTTGGGATTTGCCGTTTAGGTCGTTGTGCTTTAGATGAAGCTTCTGGAGGAAGTGGCCAAGAAAGGAAACAAAACCCAGTACGGAAAAAGCCTAGACATCATGCCTTAGCATCAGAATGCCCTATAAGTGATAATAAAACAAAACCTCTGAACCCTTTACATATCATAAGGAACCCCCCCAAAAGAGTATAGGTAGTCAGTAATCATTAAGGCCCCTGTATTAACCTCTAACCTCTGACCCCTTTTACGTCGACCGAGTGGCGGGTTGGTGTTCTCGAACAGCCGTGGCTCGTACTGTGACGTCTCACCGGCGATGAAGCCGTAGAAGTAGCTGAAACCAAGCCCTGGTTTAGGGTTCTGGGGTTTAGGGTGGCTGCAAAGCAAGCCCTGCCCCAGATCGACAAGGTTTTGAGAGTATAGGGTTTCATACAGGGAAAGCTCTTGCTCATTAGTGGAGTCTCCAAAGGCATCTCCGCATCTAACGTGAGAATGAAGATCCTGGAAAATGTCAGCCCCCAAAACCCTAAGCTCAAGGCCTAGAAATACGCAACCCTGTAGAACTCAAGGCGCAACTAAAATCCTGAATCCTCACCCTGCTAATATAGAAGAAGAAGCTTTGTGGGTTGCTTTGTACAAATATATAAAAAGGGTAGTTCGGTCGCTCTCTAAATTGGTGTCCCTTTTGCAGGGTCTTGTTTATACGGGTGCAGTACTGTCTTGGCGACCTAGGGTTTCCCTGAATTAAAGAACTACCGAATTATTGAGATTTAGGGTTTAGGGTTATTGAGGCCTCCATAGTACTATACTGAACTTAGAACCCTAGCAAAAATTCATTTTAGCAATTTCTTAGGGATTATAATAACCAAAAATTAAAAACTATTTCTAAGTACCCCTAAGAGTAGTCTCCGGCCTGTCGGATATTGGTCGAAGGGGCCGGTCTTAAACAGATTGTTGACCTGGGAGCGCTCTTGGGTTTTGGGTGAATTTATGGGTTTGGTGTTCAGGGCTTAGGGTTTAGGGTTTAGGGTTTAGGGTTTAGGGTTCAGAGTTTAGGGTTTAGGGTTTCGGGATTTGGGGTGTATATGACCTCTAATGGTTTAGGTGAGGATTGTCCTTCTGCGCTGGTTCTGGATTTTGTTCAAGCTTAGCGCCAAGGGGTGGCTTGATGTAGGGCAAAAGATCCGCAAGGTTGCTTACCTTCTTGCCGGATGTTGAAAAGTCTGTTTGCAAGAAAAGCTTGGCCGGGCTACCGCTGGTTGTCCAGGCCGGCCCCCCCTCAAGCACCAGAACAACAGGCGGTGCTACTTCCAATTCAAACCAGCACGACGGAACTCCTGGCATTGATAGACACGTTGAGCATGAGATTCGCCAGTTCTCGGGAGCAGTTTCAAGTTTCAAGCAGTCTGGGATGGTGCAAACCATGGGCGGTTACTATACAGTTGGTTGAGGACTGAGGTAAAAGCAACCGGGGTGTTGCTTGAAATGATTACGTAAGCTACCGCAATGAAGCAGCCAAATTATCTGCTGTAGGTCAATACCCATTACGGTAGCTTGTATAGGTTAAATTCCTCAATCAGAATTCTTCAGCCCTCAATAGCAGCTGGAGAAAGCCCTCTAAAGCTCTTCTGAAGCGTTTGCGAAACCTCAAAGAGCCCTTGCAACGCCCTTGTTTGAGATCTTGTCTCATCGGCTTCCAGAGAAAAGCCCGCTACCCCAAATCAAAACCTAGACCCTCCATCTACCCTCTATTAGACACTACATGCCCCTTATTTGGGACCATATACCCCTATTTGAGGGTACAAGGAGGGTCCTGGAAAGGGCCAAAGAAACCGACTGGGAGATCCAGGATTCCACTGCAGCTTCAGTACCCTGAAGCTCGCAGGATTTTGCCCTAAACCCCCAAATCTCTAAAACCCTACACCCTGAACCCCCAAAGCCCTGGGACTCCAAAAGCCTCATATAGTATCGGAGCCTCATATAGTATAGGGGCTTTAATTTTATTTAAAATAAGGTTCCGGGGGTATCTCGTACCAGACTTCTGGAGGGACTACAAGGGAACACTCTTGTTGATTCTCCCGACGCCGATATTCTGTTGATTGCCGAAAGCCCAGAGACTCCAATATCCCTTAATTAAGGATTATACCTTAAAATATAATAGGATCCCTTATATATGATTTACTACCGAGGCAGCACACTGGGGTGTTGTGCCACTTTCCGAAGGCCGCCGTATCCTTCGTGCGCGCGACCAGAGGAGAGAATTCTACTAGGTGAAAGATTAGGGCCTTAAGAATTCAATAGGGTTTCAATATTCTATTGGGTGAAGGAATAGCGCCTTTAGAATTCAATAGGGTTTCAATGAGGAAGCTTTAAAGCCTCACCAAACACAAACGACAAAGGTTTGGATGCAGACGACGCTGGAAGAGCACGACTTGGCCGCAGAATGTAGGGCCTATGGAGGCAAGATAGGAATAGATATCATGGTCGTCATGGTCTGTTCATACGAGCAACATTTCTCGCATGCGATTATCACGGCAGGAGCCTCATCGGAAAAGGGGCACATAGCCGGGAAGCCAAAGCGGATGAGCGACACTGAAGATTTCAACCGCTTTTTTCAGGCGTTTACACCGGTTTTTGAGGGCTTTATGGGGTTTCACCCGGTTTCAGAGCGCTTACAATAGCTTCACAAGGTTCTAGACGAGCCTCCTTCTTGTTACCAGTGGATTAGGTACTGCCCCCTTACAGTAAGAGTTTATAATAGGGCTACTTTTAAGATCCTAATCTATCTATATTCTGAATATTATTCAACAATTACTGAGTGGGGGCCGTACCCAACCAGTGGACACTGAGCGTCTTGAAGAGACCGGAAGCTTCAAAAATCGCCAGCTTTTATGGCTTCCTGTAGAGTTCCCCTTAGCCCGATTCCAACGCCGTGGGGACGCGCATCGGCCCTCACCCTCGTGTTCGTGAGCAGGGTCTTATGATCAGAAAATCAGGTAACAAAAAAAGAAACCTTAAACCCTACTTGGAGGTTCATGGGTAGTTATAAGTAGGGTTACCAGTAGGGTAACTATACTTATAACCTTGTTGGGGGACTTATAACCGCATTTATAGCTACCCCTGAACCTCCCAGTAAGTCTCACTTTAAATCTGCAGAAAGCTGTGGTCCCGTGTAGGCTTGCACTGGAAAGTTTGGCGGTTCGGGCTAAAGCATGTTCTGCAAATCTATATCTGCGACTTTGGGGTTTAGGGCTTAGGGTTGCATTCCGAGTCAACCCGTCTTCGAATGCGCGGAATGCTGCTCAAATGCAGACGGGCATCATAGCCGTATCCAGACAGCACCTGTGACAGCCACGGACACTTTCGAGCATCTATGGGTCGGAAGCTATGCCCGCTGATAAAAACATGATATCGAACAGAGATTGGAATCTAATATAGGGGCCAAGATCCTCTATACACCCTTTAAAGGACCCCTTACAGGAACCCCTATTATAATTTTTAAGGCCCTTAAGATAAGATGGCGCATGCGCTTTGTCGATATCAAGCCTGTCGCCCTGACCGGCCAATTACCCTTTGGCGCCCGCGTTTCTAGAGGCGGTCTCTTCAACATCAAACAAACTTGGGGTTATGGGGTTCCTTTAAAGGTTATTGTAAGGGTTCCTGTAAGGGTTCCTTTACGGGTTCTGTAGGGTTTAGGAGTAGTTATAAGTTGGGTTATACGTCCCTAATATGCAACTTATAAACCCTACTTATAAGCACCAATGAACCGCCAAGAACTGCTGGATTCTCAGGAGTCTTTGGTCTCTTAAGGCGCCAACCTGAGAAGCAAGCGAGAATAGGGTGTAAAGTGGAAGACTATGGAGAAGGAGCAACCCCAAACCCGCGCCCCGAACAAACAACTCCTAAACCTAAACCCAACACCTGGTCAAGGATCCCTTCCTGGCAACTAGGATTTCGGGTTCAGGGGTGACTGATTACAGAAACCCCATGGTAACTGAAGCCTAGGGAATGCTAAGCAGAAACCCACGATGAATCAAAACATGTTCCTGTGCTGGGGAATTCTGGGTAGGGAGCACCAACAGAAAACATCCCACGACGATTTGTGGTCTTGTAGTAGCATCGACAACGACGAAAGCGGCAGCTGTAGCAGGGACTTTTGGGCCGACGTATCAGTGACGGGCTTTGGGTTTGGGGCTTTACGGGTTTAAAGTTTATGGCGCATACTTCTTGGCAGTACATAGGGACTCTGATATAGAACCCGCAAGAAGCTGGACCCTGATTAAGAGTACTTGGAGGATCATGGGACTTAGCATAACCATGAGACTTAGTAGAAGGCGAAACCTTGTTACTGAATCCCATGTGCGTCTAAGTATACGTAACCCCTACACCCGAGACCCGAAACCCGAACCCCTGAACCCTAAACCCTAATGCGCCGTAAACCCTAAGCAAGCCACCCCTTCTGCTGTGCAACCCTGATAGGAGGCCAAAAAGGGTGGTTTAAGATTCTTGGGGTAGGGATTCCTTAATATGAACCCTGTTATGGGAACCCTAATCCCTACTAAACCCCCATAGGCTAAAACCCCTCTTGGCCTCCTACATTATAGAACCCCTTAGAGTATACCCTTATAGATCCCTTATAGTCCCCTTAGAGTAGTCCTTATAGGAACCCTTTAAAGGGAACCCTTTTTGGCCTCCTATGAAACCCGGACTATTGAAGTGCCGGCTCTTGCGGCCAAGGCCTTTGCCACCGTCGCCGCGGACTTTGGGATTGTTCCGGTGTAGCCAGGAAAGCCTGGAGAAGGGATTGCATAAGGCGAGTATAGATGGATTTAGGGTTCAAGGTCTAGGAGAGATCTGTGAATAGATGGATTTAGAGTTCAACTTTGGGGAGAAATCTGTGAATAGATGGATCTAGGGTTCAAGGTTTAGGAGCTATGTGTGAATCCTGCGAATATGCGCTCGCGCGTGTGGCGGATGCCCAAGTTCGGGTGTTGCAAAGCACGGGACCGACCGTCTGTGCGGGATCCTAAGTTGCCACTTGCTTATCAAAGCGGGTTCACGGAAGGCTCATCTGTATTGCGGGTCTTTTCAGGGTGCCCCTTAACCCTGAATAATCTGCCTTTTTCAGGACTTATACAAGGAAATCATAATAAGGAACCCTAAAAAGGTATGTTGTTCAGGGTTAAGGTACGTAGGACAATGGTTCGGATTTAGGATTCTTGATTGTTTGAGATTCGTGGTCATGGGGGCTTCAGCATGCGATGCCATGGCAGGATGTTGTAAGAATCCGCAACTTCAACTCCCCCTAAAGGCGCTTCGACGAGGAAAAGTTTCGGTCTCCTTCCCTCTCACCTCAGCCAGTACTGACATATGGGTGGTTGTCAAAATTAGGGTCCCTTGTTGGCTGCCCTAAATATTAGGTGCCGTATCATAATAGGGACCCAAAAAGGTACCATAATCTTGACAACCGCCAATATACATGATTATAAATGGCATCGCATGTCATCCCTACACCCCAAACCCTACACCCCTAAAGCTCGGACCCTAAACACTAGACATCCCCAAACCCCAAACCCCAAACCCTACACCCCTAAAGCTCGGACCCTAAACCCTGAACCCAAAAACCCTCAAAATCCCACACCCTAGACCACCTAGGATACCCAGTAACCTACGAAAAAAAAGGCCTCTCTTTTTGGTATTGGGTAACTTTATAAGGAACCTAGGACTACAAAAAGGGAATAAGGGTACTACCGGGCATCCTAGACCACCTAATTTTCGGAAACCCTAAACCCTTTATAGAACCCTTATAGATCCCTTTAAGGAACCCTTATAGATCCCTTTAAAGAACCTAAAAGTGCCTAAAAGGAGTGCGAGAGCTCAGACAGAGCCGGCCCCAGCCTGCTGCAGCCTCCGTGATCTGCCCAGCGCCGATGTTGTGAGAATTCCTTGGGTTGACGAGTTTTTTGAGTTTAGGGTGTAGGGCAGGATTTTAGAGTTTAGGGTTTAGGGGTTAGGTTTTTATAGATTTTTAGGCCGGCAGGCTTCAAGGGCTTATAGTAAAAGCCAGAAAGTTGGAATATCATTATCGTAACCCTTTTAAGGTAAGTTATAGGGGATCCTACCATTAATCCATATTCCAACTTTCTGGAGTTCCCTTTAGGGTGTAGGGCTAAGGGTTTATAAGGCTTGAGGGTCAGGGCTTGAGGGTTTTAGGGCTTCACCCCATGTAATGCTTCGGACATTTGGGATTTACGGTTGATGATTGGCGAAGGGTCTTTTGTATACGAGTATCAGAAGGCTGTATAGGTTCTCATCGACTGGCTTTCATTAAGGGTTCCACTATGGCTTTGTGCATTGTAGTAGCTTTGTGCATGTTTGCTTGTTCTGGTGCTTGCGCTCCTCTTAGGGTTTGAGGCTTCGTTTAGAAGTTTAGGGGTTTTCCGGATTGGGGTTTCTAGGATCCTGGCTCAAGTCTTATGGCTTCCAGGGCTTCGGGTGCCTAGTTTCGGGGGGGGGGGGGGGGGGTGAGTCTTAGAATAGTGCGAGAGTTGGAGCAAGCTGCGTGGCAGGTTTATCCAGAGAGCCTTGTAGGTTGAACTGGACCCTAGCTTTGAACATGTTGGCAGTCACTAAATGATAAATCCTCTTTGTGCCCCTGTGCTAGGGAACTGAGACTCAATCTCCCAAAGATGCTCTCTACAGGATCTAACCGACCAATGTTTGAGGCGTTTCCCTGAATTAGGCGCGGCAGGGTGTTGTGGATGCAAATCCCCCGCAAACTCCGAGCCCAAACACAAATCCCAAACTCAACCCCAAACGCAAAGCCCACCACCTTCAAACCCTAAACCCTGAACCCTAACCTTAGAGATCCCTTATGGATCCCTTTAACGGAACCCCTGTAGATCCCTTTAAAGGAACCCTAAGCCCTACAAACCTTCCTCGAACAAGCTTCCGGCCGGTCAGAACGGACGCCCGCGTGGGGGAGCAGATTGCGGTGGTGTGGAAGCGATTGTAGGACACACCCCGCGACGCGATCTTCGACCTGGGAAGGAAGACAGGTGGTGGTGCTGGTGGTGCTGGTGCTGCTGGTGCTGCTGGTGCTGCTGGTGCTGCTGGTGCTGCTGGTGCTGCTGGTGCTGCTGGTGCTGCTGGTGCTGGTGGTGCTGCTGGTGCTGCTGGTGCTGCTGGTGCTGCTGGTGCTGCTGGTGCTGCTGGTGCTGCTGGTGCTGCTGATGCTGCTGGTGCTGGTGGTGCTGGTGGTGCTGGTGGTGCTGGTGGTGCTGGTGGTGCTGGTGGTGCTGGTGGTGCTGGTGGTGCTGGTGGTGCTGGTGGTGCTGGTGGTGCTGGTGGTGCTGGTGGTGCTGGGGCTTTGGGCTATCCAATAATCCAATACTGTAAGACGGACAAGAATAAATGAATAAAGGCATACTGCTGCTAGTTGTTCAGACCTCTCTCTATCATGGCTCAAATGCACACAGGGCCGGAACATTATACCTAGATGCAGAGCCGTAACATTCTAATTTTTTTTTTGGGGGGGGGCCTTAAGAATCAGAATAGGGGTTTGGGGCTCATTCATACTGCAATTAAAATAAGGAACCAGCAGAACAGCATCAGTGGTAAGTGTTTGCAATTATTTAGGCCCCCATATGGGAGTTTCCGAAAATAGGGGACCCCAATATAGCACCCTAAATAGTAGGATCCTTATTATGAGGACCCCAAAATAAGGTACCCCTTGTTTTCGCATATTAGACTGACACTTCAGACGAACCACAGAGTCGGTGTGTGGATGGGACCGCCGAAGGTGTCGGGCGCTCCAAATCCCACATCATCGTTCCTTACAGGGTTTAGGGTTCAGGGTTCAGGGTTTGGGGTTTGGGGCTTTAGGCTTTTTCGATTGCATTAAAGGCCGCGCAAGATGAGGGGGGCTGAGACCAAACGTTCATAATTACTTGCAAAAGGTTTGCAGGGGTACCTCGTACGACCGTACACCAGAACTCCCCGTAATATTCGGGCTCCTAAGTTAGCTTGGGATTTTAAGTTTGGGTTCAGGTTTGAAGGAAGCGTCGTCAATCAGAGAGCTTCTGGTTGCAAGAAGGGCCCCTGAAGGAATAGCATTGCGAGTTGCTAGTTGTTCGGGCTTCCACAGGAAACAAAGGTGGGACTGCACTTCGGGTTGGTGCTCCTTGTTGTATAGAAGTGCTTGATCCGTGGCTTTCGATTTCGGTCTGTTATATAAGCCCCCGAACCCTAAGGGCCAAGACCCGAAACCCTCGCTACAAATGAAACCCTAAACTGCTACAGACACCCTAAACCTCGCTGGCCCAAAACCCAAGCAAATAAAAGTTGAAACTTCCAGAATCGACTACCTTATAAGAACCCCGCAAGTTGAAAAGTTGAGTTTACAGCCAATGAGAACCCGTAAACCTTAAGCTGAACACCTCGAATATAAGAGCCTGAATAGTTACCATATAGTATTCCTTAGAGTTCCTGAGTAAACTTATAGTATAATGTACCCTGGACCGACGGTGCCGGGGTTTCTTGAAGGGGTTCTGAACCGGATATTATGCGAGTTAGGGATAGGGTTTATGGGGTTTAGGGATATCAGACAGGTTTCGTATAGTGTGGGGGGACGCAACAGTTTTAACGGGGATTCTAACGATAAGGCGCTTAAGGGTTGATGCAGCTTCAACTTTACGACGTAAGGGGTGACGGGGCCTTGCATTCGGTTTCGGCTCTGTGTCGTTGATGCCCACACCCCAATGCTGCGGCTTTGGCACATAATAACCACGATGTTCGGAGCGTTCTTCTTCAGTATCTCACGCTTTTTCGGCCAGCTGTTCCTGGGACTCGACACGTGGGGGAGGTAGGGGTGTTCAACATATCGGAGTTTCGCAGCGATGACTCCTTCGCATCATAATTCCTGAACCTGTCAAGTTCGTGCTAGCGCGACATGCTCGATGTGCGCCGTCTCAATTCCGTACTGATACAGGACTTCTATTCCAAGATTGGGCCTTAGAGTTTAGGGTTTGGGGATGCTTGGGGTGTAACCTGAGCCCAAACCTAACGCGTTGATTCCGATTGCGCGTGACATTTGACATTGATACTTGGTCTCATAATAAAACCGACCATAGGCAATGGAACCCAAATTCCTGCGTTCCCAACCCAACGGCAACCCCTGGTGGTTCTATGGGAACCCTAATCCCTACTACACCCCCATAAGCTAAAACCCATTTTCGACTCCTATCAAACAAATTTCTCCCAAAAAGGTCAGGTAGCTTGGAGTCTGCTAGAGTCGGTCCCACCACGGCCTCGGTTCAACACAGGGCTTCGGGTTTAGGGGTTTAGGGTGCAGGGTTTACACGGTTTAGGGTTTTATTCTACAGGGCTCCTGCAAGGGGCTCTGAAAAGGCCTACAAAGGGCTCTGCAAAGGGGCTACCATATGGTCTACTGTAAGAAGATCGTATTGCAGTGGCTTTTATCTTAAACATCAGGACTTTACAACATATCTATAAAATTCTATAATCATACAGAGCGCTGACCAGCAGCATTGCGAATATTCAAGCTTCCATGTTTGGCTTCAGGATTCCGGGCTTTTGATCTCGGGTTTAGGTTAGGTGGGTTCACCCGAAACCCCATTCAACTTGAAGCCTGACTTCCCCCAACCACCCTAATGTACTTGGAGGGTCGGGGGACTTAGTAAGTAGGTATAGTAAGTAGACATATAAGTACCCCAAAGGGGACCCTAATTGGGGTTATGGTACTTATAAGTCCCTAAAATAACCAGTTACTAGGTCCCCCGACCCTCCAAGTAGGGGCCTTAACCTGGTCCTCTTCCTCCGGCCACCAGTCCTGCTCCTCTGAGTCTGGGTCCCTGTCGTCCTTCCGTCGCATTCCCCGACTGCTCGCACTCCCTTTCTTCTGGCAAGCACGACTTGTCGGGAACGTCCTCGTCGCAGTCATTGCCGGGGAGCCGTAGCCGCTTTAGCTTCTGAATGCGTTCATGGCAGGCTAGGCGAGATGCCCTCTCTTTGCACTCCGCGCGTTTTTTTCTGGGCAAGAATATCGGCTCTCCGAAAGGCGACTTCGACGGGTTGGACATGGCGCGGAGAGAGTGTAGCACGTCACATGTAACGGAACGGCTGAGCACCCTGCACTCAGCACCTGAAGTCCTAAACCCTATTCTGCCCTAAACGCTAATACCCTACACCTTCTCGTCTAAAGCCTAAACCCAACTGCTGAAACCCCAAGCCCTAAACCCTCATACCGTACGCCTTGCTAACCCTCAGCGCTGAGCCCTGAACCCTAATACGCTTGAGATCCCGAAACCCTCAACCCTAAATCCTAAGCCCGAAACCCTAATACCCCACACCCTGAACCCTCAAGCGAAGTCCACCCCAAACCCAACAATCCTAAAACCCCCAAACCCTGAAATCCTAAGCCCCGAAACCGAAAACCCCAAATCCCAAACCCCAAAAGCCTACGCCTTGAACCCTCATTTCAACTCCTGGGTCATAGGTTCCCCCCCTTTAGAGGAATCCTGAAATCCTTTTAAGGGAACCCAAACACGCCTGAAACCTAATACCCTTATACCTTACACCCGAACACTGAAACCCTAATACCCTCTTGCCATCCCGAAACCCTAAACCCTAAATCCTACACCCAAAGCCTGAAACCAAAATACCCTACTTCCCTAGACCTTGAACCCTCAACTCAACTCCTAGCGCATCGCGGGCACCTCGGAGGGCATCGGCGGAAAAGGAAGGTCCGCGCCAGGAAACTGCGCCATCCCAAGGCCAGCCCCGAAGAGAAGGCCCAGAGCCGGCCCAAGCATCCTAACGGAGCTCTTAGGGTTTAGGGTTTAGGGGGTTTAGGGGGTTTAGGGGTTTAGGGGTTTAGGGGGTTTAGGGGGTTTAGGGGGTTTAGGGGTTTAGGGGGTTTAGGGGGTTTAGGGGGTTTAGGGGTTTAGGGGGTTTAGGGGGTTTAGGGGTTTAGGGGGTTTAGGGGGTTTAGGGGTTTAGGGGGTTAGGGGTTTAGGGGGCTAGGGGTTTAGGGGTTTAGGGGCTTAGGTGGTTATGGGGTTTACAGGGTTTATGGGGTTTAGAGGGCTTATGCGGCTTATAGGGCGTATAGGGCTTATAGCGGCTTATAGGGTTGAGGGTTTTGGGGTTTACAGGGCTCTAGGATGTAGAATTTATGGAGTCTTGGAGTCTTGAGGGTGTAGACTTCATTTGGGGCTTAGGGTTTGGTTTTGGGGGTTGAGGTTTTTGAGGCTTCCGGGTTTAGGGCTTTAGGGTTCAGGCTTGAGGGTGCTTTTGTTTGAACCCTCGTGTCTTTTAGTATAGCCAATGCCGCAGGACTACCATGTTGGTTGAGGGAGTCGGGACAATGAGAGAGAAGAACCCAAATTCTGATCAGTCACAACAGCAAGTAAAACTTGGTACTTAGAATGCCAGTGCCTATTGCAGAAGCATGCTTTAAGATTGAGGGTTTGGGTTTAGGGTTTAGGGTTGCCCACATTCCCGCAGCCCTGCGCTATTCGGGAAGTGCGGCGTCACATCTTCACCGTAAGGGCGCCAGCCATTTGCGTCCAAAACGACGAGCTCGTGGCGCGGAGCCTCGCCCATCTCGGACCGGAGACTGCGGCTCCCTATGTTCTTGCGCCCCAAATCTCTGACATCCAGGAATGTGAAGGCCTGGATGAAGCTAAAGATCATCTGAAAGGCTACGGCTGGTGAGATCTCCGGGCATGGGTTGAGCAGCTCGGTCTCCAGGACCGAGGCCCAGTAGCTGCTCCCATTTCTCCCTTCCCTCACCACCCTGTGGACCCCCAGAGACCGAAGTTCCTACACGGCGTCATTGAGGCCTAGAAGGCTCCTTGTGTGGGCATCCGTGGTTAGTGATTGCGAACGTAATGTAGAAACCTGGTTAAGAAACCCTGGGTCTTTACTGCGGTTCCTTATATGAATCCAAACTTGATATTTTGGGATTAGAGGTCCCATACTCGGGCTCCCACATTTTGCTTTTCGGAGTTCAGGCTTACACTCCCAAGTCATACACCCCAGGCCCCAGGCACACGAAGTCCTAAACCCTGATCCCCACGCATCAAACCCCAAGCGCAGCGCTTCTCAGACTGTTGGCGTCAGCTTTGGGTTCTTCGTTGGGCGCTTTTCCGAGAGCTGTTTAGGCTTTAGGGTTTGGGCTGTGCATTTTGGGTTTAGGGTTTAGGCTTTGGGCTGTGAGTTGTGGGTTGAGCCCTGAACCCCAACTCTTGAAGGTCACAGGAAGCCCTGAACCCCAACTCCTGAAGGTCACAGGAAGCCCCCAGCTGCGGTGCCTCTGCATCATGGCTGGAGAGAAGAGGGCCAGGAAAAGTCACACTTTGTGTGCGACGGAGGGTTGGCTCACTCTGCCTCGAACCGCGGCTTTGAAAAACAGGTGTAACGGGTATTTATACCAACATGGCATGTTTTTTAAGATGTGGGGTTACCCTAAACCCTGAACCCTATACCCTGAACCCTAAAACCTAAAACCTAAAAACCCTAAACCCAGGGTTTTTGATGGGTTTGGGGGGGCATCTCAAGGAGTCCTGGCTGTAGGGCTCTTTGAAAGGCCTGCTTCCAGGACGGGCCATTTCATAGGGCGACATGCCTTCTTCAAGAAGTATAGTCCCCTCCCCCCCCTCCCCTGTAACCCCCTAGGGATCCCTATGATTATTGGGAAGGCGAACCAAGGTTGGAACCTACTTCAGACAAGGCCTTAATGATTAGAACCCGATGTGGGGGTATATTATTCGATGGTTATCAGGAACCCTATCGAACACTGGCAGGAATTACTCGGGCTTCTAAATGATGACTGCTTTGGGCCCTTTGGCGGCACGTGTTTGGAACTGCTTTACGTCTTGCAGCAAAGCCTCACGTGTGCTTATGCTGGATTCAGCGCTGTCGGTCATGTGATTCCGGCGTTTAGTTTCAAGCTTCCAGCGTTCTGCTTAGGATCACGGATCTACCGTGAGCATTTGGGGGGTTGCGGGTTCCAAACACGTTCCCTCCTTTCGCGGCAGGGGCGGCTGAGTTAGGAACAAACATGTCAAGGCTTAATATCAAGGCCATAGCAATTTCAATAGAGTTTCGCAGTATACTCTGGTTCCCTTGTGTCCAAGAACGGGCACTGGTCCCACGTCTCTGGATAAGGTTGAGAGTAAAGGGCTTACTTACAGTGTACCCCTTGGTTCAAAAGAACCGAACAACCACGCAAACTATTACAGATCATGTGAAATATGTGGTCTCATGAAAGGGTATACGACTCGATCTCTGGGCACGCCCCAACCCAGAAATCCTGCGCGCAAACTCAGCATTCTAAATCGAGTGCGCACTCTTTGTCAGCTATCTTGGCTCCAGAAACTCCAAAATATTCAGATGTTCACTAGTACGCCGTCTTGGTGAATTACTTATCCGTAAACCCCCCAAAACCTGTAACCTTTAACCCTGATGTGAACCCTATGACCCAACACCCCAAATCCTAAACCCTAAACACCCCTTAGACCTGTAAACCCAAAACCTCAAACGCTCAAACCCTTACACGCCTGAAAATCTCAATCGTATGGGTTTATGCTGGTCGCAAGATTCCTCAAGGCGGTAGTGCCGGTTCAAGGTTTAGGGATTAGGGTGTACAGTGCGCGCACGGTGGGTTTCCTGAGGAATCGGAGGGCCCCTGCTTATCGCTCACCTGCGGCAGCATACAATGTAGTCACTGCCCCAACCACTCCAATTATCCTCAAGTAGGGTTTAGGGTTCACCCCCCAAACCCCTAAGCGGGGCCTTTCTTGCTCTCTGCTTCCCTTCGCAGTTGTGCACAAACGACCACATGTCTCAGCAGGTCACAACTGAGATGGATTGGTGTTGGGTGGTGCGTCCTCGCTTCCTGTGCCCGGCCGCTCGACACGAAGCAAGACTTTCCGGCAAACAACCCGGCCCTTCGCCGCGTCTGAACGTCGCTCAGAAAAAAAAGTGGAAACTTTGGTATTGCCACGCTTCTAAACTGCCGGATCCTTGCAAAGAAGGTGGTAATCACCATGATCGCTGCTTTGTTCAGAAGCATGTCACTACAGTCCCCCCCTCCTCCTGTACCGAAAACCTTACCCTCGCTGACCTCGAGCACACATGCAAATTGGCAGCGGCGCTCTCGGCAGTTTCGGGTTCGGTGCTTTATGCTAGGGCTTAGAATTGAAAGATTTTGGAGTCTCTGGCTGTCAGGAAACTCAGTCAGGGCTTCTCCCCCGTCTTCGGGAGGCTCTGTGCTGGTTGAGGGCAAAGCTCAGACCGTCGGATGCCGGCGTGGCGCTAAACTCCGCATACGATCTTGGCCTTCATAATTAGAACAGGGCTTGTGAGATTTTACCAAAGGATATCTACATGTGGGTTAAACTGGCATAAATACCATTATTATTCATCATAATTCCGCACCCTATATAATACGGTTTTGAGTTTAGGGTTTAGTCTGAGGGTGGATTTAAGGGTGATACACGCATGTGCCGTTTGAACCATGTAGCCCTAAGCTAACCCGTACACACAGCTTTATCAACCGTGGCTTTGGGCCATAAAAGTTTTACGACAAAGAATCCTTCGAGCTTCAGGGTAGGGTGGTCGTACGACGAAGTTCCTGTCCCGAGACCCTAAACCCCTCAAAACTCGTCAACCCCCCAACCCCGGAACCTAACCCTGCATTTCGGCATCATGGATGAAGGTCACGTTGCTTCGTCGGGGCCAAGTTCAGGCGGGAGCGATTCACACAGAAGGTTGTCGGAACAGGTAGATATGTAGGGCGGTTAATGATTCGGTTAGCATCTTAGGGTCAACTTTCGTTTTTTCTCTAAAGTGACGAACCCCGGAGAATAGTAATTATTGGAAATTTCTCAGGTGTTTGTATTGTGGTTCCGTTCGTTCTCTTGGGGACGCCCCCAAAAAACAACAAGACGTTTAGCCGAAGGTGGGGGACCACGCGTACGTAGGTACTTGGGACTGGCCTTGGAGTGATCGTCAAATACTGCCTCCCAAGAAGAGGTGACCTAATGAACGCGAAACTCCATAAAACCCAACCAAACATCTTTATTAGCACGAAAGAGTCTGGTAAATCCTGTGCAAAGGTCAAGAAACCCGGCGACAGTCGGCAATGTACTTGACGGAGCATTCTGGAATCATATGACCCCCAAATGCTAAAGCCAACTGTCGAAATATGTATTTTGACAACTGCTTCAGTAAACCTGTTTATGATCTTACATGATTTCGTATGCATGCATGCATGCATGCATGTATGAACTTATACAAACACATATACAGAAATATGCCACTATGTACTTGTGCATAATGAAAACTTGCTCAACGTACATGCTTCCTCTGGCTGCCTAAACCCGCATGCTCAAATCCTAAAACCTAGAGAACCCATATAGAAACACTTCAAGTAACCCGGACAGGAACCCTCCAAGGAACTGTGGCGCCGCTCATGTCCCCGACTGCAGAGCCTCCCGCTGTCAGCATTAAATCCCAAGCACTCGGATGTATTTCAGCCAAGTGCCGGAGCAAAGCAGCTGTGCGGGGTAACTCTCATTGGGGCCAGGCAATTCAGGCCCAGCACTTCACAGCTTCGCTTCATGTACTTATCCTTACGGCAGCAACAACAGATTAGCTAGGTTTGGGCATGGGGTCTTTCGCCGTTTCGACGAACAATAGGTATTGTCGACAGAAGCAGTCGGACCCAATTTACGGTCTCGTCGTGGGGGCAAGCTTATGCAAGTGCGGCGGCCTTGTTAATTTCAACAATTTTGGGGGGATACGTAAATTGTGAAAACCCCGAAAGAAAAGATTAAGGAGTATTATTACTAAGCAAGCCTCTATGCTATGTCACACCAACAGCCGGTCACGGCGGCACGTGATCTGCGACGGCTCAAGATGGACCATGCTGCATCCTGGAAGAAGATAGGGCGCTAAAGGTTGCCAACACAAGGATGTTTGTACGCTCTACCAAGCATCCAAAACGCCTGCCATAAGTAAGTCGGTGTAAATGTATATACATATGTGTATATATATATATATATATATATGTGTGTACCCATCCTTATGTGCATGTAAAATCTCAACAAGCAACATGTACAAAGGATAACAGACGTGTGACATGCACATGTGCAGGTCCAATGATGTCCATTGTATGTGTATGCGCGCACGTGTGTGTGTGTGAACCTACGCACGCACCTGTGTCTGTCTGTCTGTCTGTCTGTCTGTCTGTCTGTCTGTCTGTCTGTCTGTCTGTCTGTCTGTCTGTCTGTCTGTCCGTCGGTCTGTCCGTTTGTCTGTCTGAGCGAATGCATGTAATTATGAAGGTAGCTGGGTCGGTAGGTAGGTAGGCAGGTACGCCTGTGGGTCTATGTGCATGTCTGTGTCCGGTCGCGGATATGGCCACGGAGCGGTATCGCTAGATGCTCTGCCCAAAGCAAGGCTTATGATCTTCAGTTGCTAGTAACACAAGTAGGTCCTCAATGTCGAATAAACATCACATAAAATCGACTAAAAATCAAATAGACAACGGATCGAAAATCAACCTCCAAGAAAACACACTTTTCGCGGTTGCCTTGCTTGGTTGCATTATCGATGCTTTGAGCCTTGATCCCTAGATGCTCGCTCGGATCTAGGAGATCCGTCGCGCATCTGGGGAGCTTCCTGGACATGCGGCATACTCTGCAGATGGGAGTTTCCGAAAATTAGGGGTACCTTATCTTGGGGTCCTTTTAATAAGGATCCTACTATTTAGGGTACTATATTAGGGTTCCCTATTTTCGGAAACTCCCAGATGGCCTCTGCCCAATCAATGAGCTCCCAATCAAAGAACTCCCAACGCTGAGCCATGTCAGCTTTCATGGAGTTACAAAACATGAACACCGACACTCTAAAAACAAAGTACATCGCGAGCCTCATCCAGCCTTTCCCAATCGACATACATGGCTAGATGAGAATACCAACTCAACAGATAGCCTTTGCCCAATCAAGGAGGCTGCCTATCACTCGATGCACGGAACTGGATGGAAACGGCATAATATCAATATTGCAGTCGTTTTCAAAAACCGCCTCAATCAAGAAAGCACATGCCCGGAAACTCATGATCAACCCACCGTCAGTTAGAAAGCCTGATCCCGAAAACTCAATAATACTAAATATACCAAAAACCGCTGGGTGGTTTAAGGGAGTTACCCTAATCTGTTTGCCTCAATTACCTGAAGGACCAAATGACCCTTAAAAGTAGGGGCCCTATACCCATATACTATGAATCCCTATATGGTATATGAACCTTAAACCCTTTTAGGGTTCATTTCGTCCTTAAGGTAGAGGCAGGACCGAGCAGAGAGAGAGAAGCTGTACTGTCTTGATGGGAGGCCAAAAGGGGGGTTTAAGATTCTTGGGGTAGGGATTCCTTCATATGAACCCTATTATGGGAACCCTAATCCCTGCTAAACCCCCATAGGCAAAACCCCCTTTTGGCCTCCTATGATGTCTTCCTGCTTGCACCTCAATGAACTTCGCGGCCAAAATTCTAGCGCTTCGGCCGGTGTGGGGAGTGAGTTTGAAATATTGATATGAAATCTCCGAATATGCCCTCATAGTAGAATTTCAGCCGGTTTAATAAGCTCAGTCACTCAGACTTAACTTTTTACTTGAAAAGCCATAATTTTAGGCTCCAAATTCTACAAAGGAACACTACACCCTTCGATCTTGTCTTGGCAAATCTTGTTTTGGCAAATACCTATTCATGATCTAGTGCCTTGTCTTTGTCAGTGGCCATCAACCCAAAAGATCAGATCCGAGCTGTCCTTGGTGTGTGTATATATATATATGTATATGTATATATCCATCCTTTTAACCTGCATATAGTAGGCTTCTGTTCCTCGCATCTGCACAGGGACACCGTACGTACAGCTACGCTCCCCACTGACCTAAGAGGCCCTATAGACTCAATTCAACCCTGATATGTCCCCTGCACTGTATGCCCAAAGAAGAAAAAATAACAAAATCATTAACAAAACGAACATCCTTCCATTCAGAAATCGAACCTGAAAACCTGAAAAAGCCCGGAACCGAAGCCCGAAATGCAAAACTCCAAACCCCAAGCCCATGTATGCAAGGTCCTCCATTCACTTCTTCTTCGATTTGGGGCATCGGGCGTGATTCCTCTCCTGATGTGTACGGATCCCTCCGAGGGTGTAGGGTCTAGGGTGCAGGGTTGAGGGGCCGTCAACTTGTAACCAGTGGTGGAAAGTCTGAATAGCATAGCCTCAATGGGGCGGCATAGTGTTTTTTAGGGGTATGAGTTTGTATGGGCTTTCTAATGTACAAAGTAAGTTGAATGAGCAGCATGGGACCCGATGGTATCCGATGATATATTCATGTTCTGAGGATGAGGCGATAGTATCAGCTATTATTCAGACGAGGGCTGCCACGAAGGTCACTGAGGTGTAGTATAATGGTCTTAAGAATTAGAATCGGGCGGTGGGGGTCTGGGATGCTCTAACTTATAGTCAGGAACCCCAGAGAAATTGTATCGCTTGTTATTCAGGCCCGTGTATTTCGAACCTAAACCTCTAAACCCTAAAGGCTACGTCCGAAAACCTTAACTCTAAATTGTACAGCAAAGAGGAAAGCATTCTTCGAGACTACCTTCGGCCTGGGGTTTCAGCTAGTTCAACTAAGACCACCAATGGTATCCTAACCACAAAGCCAGAAACCTTTCGACAAGCATACAAGCACCGCATCGACTACTATATAGCGCCTTAGGAACCGATACTACAGGTATTTCTGAAATTCTTGTCTGGGTTGGCCTTTAAACACCCTGAAAATATTTATATATAGGGGCGCTTCTAAACCCAAATAAGGAAAATAAGAAATGACCCAAAATCCAACCTAGTTCTTTGAATGTATCAGACCCAAAAGCCAGTGCAAAACCTTTCGAACACACCCGAACGAGCCTCATTCTTGAAGTAGCGGTCCAGCCACAAGACCTCGTGCCCCCCGCCGCACATGAAGTATCGGCCACCTTGCTGATTGGATTAGGGCTTAGGGTTTAAGGTTTAGAATTTAGGGTTCAGGGTTTAGAGTTGTTGAATGTTTTCTGTTCTGTATGTGTCCCAAGGTTTCGCCGGGCTGTCTAGGAATTAGGGATTTAGGATCCATGGCATCCAGGGGATTTATGGCTTCAGCCTTGATTGATTCTCTGGGAGCTGATACCCCACGATGGAGAAAGAGCTCTGAGCTTTGCCAGGCTGACACTCCAGCTCAAAAGTACGATACTGGATTGAAGTATGCAGTAAATTATGTTACATTTCACTAAGTGATCTGATATCATAACATACTATACTACATAACTATGTTACATTTCACTAAGTGATCTGATATCATATCATACTTTACTACATTACAGTGCATTGTAGATTCCTGGCTTCAGGAGTGTTGTGCTCTTCTCACTCGCAGGGACTCCACACCCTGCTAACCTCTTCTTCAATAACCGGGCCCAAGACAGCTTAAACCTTCTAAGATAGACAAATGGGAGTTTCGGAAAATTAGGGGCACCTTATTTTGGGTCCTTACAATCAGGATCCTACTATTTAGGGTACTGTACTATTTTAGGGCCCCCTATTTTCGGAAACTCACAAATTTGTAAGGCCAAAACGTCTAAAGTTCCCCTTTTGGCTCTTTAAGGTTTGCCTCAAATCATCTTAGGTTTTTGTGGCTGCACGAAGCCGCCAGGCCTGGAAAGTCCAACCTTCCTGCCGTTAGCAACCCGAAGCACGTGTGCACATTATGCAAGCAAAGCAAGTCTTCGTCGATACCATTACGCCGCGCTCTGATGCCTGAACTCTACTCAAACCGTTATATAGCCACTAGAAGCCCTGCAATACGCTAAACCCCTACCAAGAGCTCAACTATAAACCCCAGACATACCCTTAAGGGACCCAAAACCCTAAATCCTAAACCCTAAACCCCAAACCCCAAACCCTAAACCCTAAACCCTAGACCCTTAACCCCAAATCCTAAACCCTAAACCCAAAACCCTTAACCCCAAACCCCAAACCCTAAACCCTAAGACCAACTCCGACACAAAGTCACCAAAGCCGGAGCCCGGCCTTTCTGTCCGCACATGTCGGGGCAGGGAGCCTCGCACGCACGAACGAAGGCGAACCTAGAGCTATAGGGTTTAGGGTTTAGGGTTTAGGGTTAAGGGTTTAGGGTTTAGGGTTTAGGGTTTAGGGTTTAGGGTTTAGGGTTTAGGGTTTAGGGTTTAGGGTTTAGGGTTTAGGGTAAAGGGTTTAGGGTCCCACACCCCTGATCTAGTTGAGCTTTGAAGGATTCTTGAACAGATAAGACAAGCAGATTTACAATCGGTGGGAACAAGGCCGGTCGGCGTGTACGGCTTAAGCAGGTACGTTCCGACGTCTAAGCCTAAGCCAAACTCACCGCGACCAGAACATCAGCTTCGCCGACCAGTGCTTCACGGACCCAAGGCGCAATGCACCTGCCCTTATCCGGGTATAGTCTGCAGGCTGCTCCCGCCTGTCCCGGCGCAAACACCAACAGCCACACGCAAGAGTCCACGGCTTAGGCGCAGGGCATTGTTCCAAGGACGTGACCTAAACCCTGAGCCCTAATCCCAATTTAAGACTCGAACATGAACAAACCATAACAAATCTGGATTCTTAACCCTCAAAGCCTTTAAGCCTACACCCCTGAACCCCGCAAACTCTAAACCCTAGCACATGTACAACGAGGGACCCCTACTCATAAGAAGCCCGTGCATACCAGCCGAGGAGCATAGCACTTCGAGAGACCCTCGAAGGACCCGGCACAGAAGTACCTCGCTTCGGAGCTTTAGGGTTTAGGGTTTAGGGTTTAGGGTTTAGGGTTTAGGGTTTAGGGTAAGGCTAAGGGATTCGGGCTTAGGGTTTGCATTTCGCCTTTTGTGGATTAAGCGTCTTCAGGAAATGTGCATGGCAACAAGGCCTGCCAGTGCAAGCGCAACGGAATTCGGAAACCCCAAAGCCTCGACCCGAAACTAAGCCCTAAACCCTAATGTAGGAACCTGATTTAGAAACCCTGGCCCGAGAACCCCCCAAAAAAAGTAGGGGCTCATATGAAGAACTCTAATAAAGGCCCAAGGCTTCTTAATCAGGTTCCCACATTATTATAGTACCCTATAGAATCCAAAGAACAGATAGGAGTCCTCAAGAGTCCCAGTTCCAGGATAAAGATGGTATACTTCTCGATTTGTGCTCGATAAAGATTGGAGATCTCCAGGCCTTCGCCGCTCACCGGTGGCCCATGAACCCTCGCACGCTCCTAACCTTTTCGCAACACAGCAACGAAAGTACGTAGGTCCTAGCAAACGTGCGATTACGCACTTGTCTAGTTGACGCTACCTTGAAAGACTTACGCTGTGTAAAAGTCGTGACCCAAGGCATACATTCCGAAGCCAAGCCTACGGGCCAAACGCAGCGAAAGACACAAGTCTGAAAACTCAAGAGGGGTCCTAGGGGCAGAATTCTACACTCCTCCTTGCGACTTTCACGCGAGTGGAGGTTCGCACTTTACATGAATTCCGCCCGCCCCTTATTTCGGAGAAATCAATGCCTTCACCAAACAACCCCTAACCACGAACGAACGAAGAACGTGTGCCGTCAGGCAAGTGCACACGGGTCTTAGGGGGGTCTCGGGCCTAAACCTTCTAAAAACCCTAGGGGCGAAGGTTCGCCCTTGCAAGGCACTGCCGGCAGAAGGTGCGCTCCTGCCTGTACCCCGGTGTTCCAAGGGTCCCGCAGTCGTTGAAGAGGTGGACAACTCCGCCTCTTTGCATGGTAGTCATCACCGCTCCCGGGTTGACACCCGTGGGTGGCATCAACACCTGGTGTTGAGCATCGGGGTCCGTCTGGACTCCTTGGCTCCGCCTCGTGATCCTGCCTCCATCTAAAACCTCAGTCTGAGAGAACGTCGAGACCTGCAGCAGGGTCGTGGTTGTAGTAGATGAAGTCGCGGTAGAGTGCCCTTGGGCGCTCGGAGGCTGGGAGGCTGGTCTCCCCCTTCGCTTGATTGGCTGATCTGAGGAGGACGGAGTAGACGAAGTCACCTCCTTGTCGAGGGCTTCTCGCACGGCCTTTTCAAGACGGTCTTTCTTCCTCAGAGCCCGGATAGAGGGCGACGGGGGTCCTCGGCAGGACCTGCTTGCAACCTTAATCCCTTCCCAAAGGCCTACTATGGCTATGATCACAACAACCAGGGCCACATAGAGCGAGAGGTCGCTCGTCACACCTTGGAAGTCCTCCTCCTCCTCACCTTGGCCTGAGCCTGGCATGACCTGTGCAAAGGCAGTGAGCGCTGTGAGCCACTTGCTCAAGGCTCCTCCGCATCCAGACAACACCTCAACCTTCCCAACAGAAGGAGGCTCAGCTTCATCACTCAAGCCTACAAGGAGGGACAGCTCGTGAAGCCTAGGCCCTGCAAGGGGCTTCGTAAGGAGATCAGCACACTGCACGTCCCCCGGGCAGTGCTCTAAAGTCATTGAGGACCCTAGCTGCTGCGTGAGCGCGGCGGCTCTCACCTGAAGGTGTCTTGTCCTCTGACTGGACCCGCCCTCGGCGAGGGCTATAGCGGAAGTGGAATCGCACAGCAGCGCGAGGGAAGGAGGCTCATCGGTGATGTCCCGCAGGACAGCCTGCAGCGACTGTCCATAGATGGCACCCTCACTTAGCGCCTGCAACTCTGCTTCTGCTGACGAAATCGCAATCAGCGGAAGTTTTGACGCCTTCCATTGGATCGTCGATCCCATATACTTGATCAGGATCCCTCCCTGACTGTGTTTTCCGGTCGGCGCGAAGGAAGCGTCAGTGAAAACTTCGAGTCCCTTTTCGGCCTCTGGCACCAAGCGGAGATGCCTATCCCTTGTCAGGGAGAGGTACCTGAACACTCTTTGTGCGACGTCGCACACATGTCGCGGGCGGCCTATGGTGTGCGATGCCATGTATTGCACCACAAAAGAGACGTCGGGACGACTCTTCTGAGCTAGCCACAGGAGCTCGCCGGTGAGGCGTTGCGCCTCCCTTAGAGACGTTGGGTAACTTACGTCCTCAGGATCTTCCAAGTCACCATCTGACAGCAACTCCTTTGGGCAGGGGATGTTACTGCCTCTGCCCTGAAACCCATTCTTGGCGAGGAGCTCATCTATGTAGGACCTCTGGTCAAGCGCGAACCCGGGCTCATTTTCCAAAGGGCTTATCCCTACACCTAAGAACTTAAGGGGGTTCTGTCGGGTGGCCTCCTGGAGGGGATCCAACTCCCAGCTCAGCTGGGTGCACATTGCCTCGTAGAGGGCTTTCGCCACAGGATCGCTCGACAAGATGAGGAAGTCATCAACGTAGCACACCAAAAGTCCTTCCAGCTCACCATTGGGACCCCTTATCTTAAAGACGTTCCCTTCAGTGCTACCCTGTTCCAAGCGGTAAGGCTCAAGGTTGCCTGTCTCGGCATTGCGCAACTGGAAGGTGAGGCCTGTAAGCGCAGCATTTCTGTAGTCTGTCCACCACCTCGGACTCTCCCTCAAGCCGTACAAGGCGCGGTTTATTTCCCATATCTCCCCATCGGAGATGAGATTCAACGCCTTGAGGATTGCCGGTGGCTGCAACAGGTACCTGCGGGTGGTACCTAACGGCGCTAGCAGGAAGGCGGTATGCACGTCAGTGCCGAACGCTTTCCACCGCCTACTGGCTCCCTTCAGGAGTGCAGCGCGCAGGACGTCGCCTGCGACGCCTGCAGCATAGACGTCGCCTGTGTCGGTGTATCGGGACTCATTCCCGCACGCTACGATCCTCGCCTTCCTTCTGAAAGCCTGCTTCGGCCCATCCGGCCGGTATTTGCCGGGCTTGACCGTATACACTCCCTTAGAGTGCAGGGTGACGGCCTCGGGATCCGATAGGAGCTTCTGGGCCTCGGCTCCCTTTCTCCGGATGATGGCTCCCTTTTCCTCAAGGCACCTGAGCTCTTCAAGCAACGCGGCTCTCCACCGCTCAGCGTGCTTCCGGGCTTCGGCTGGGGAAACTGTGTAGGTGGTTTCCAGCGAGCTATCTCCAAGTGCTTCAAGCTTAGCTTCTACATCCTTGGTGTAAACCTCTATCTTGTTTACCTCCGGATCCTCATGCCCTTGATGTCCAAAGGAAGGGCGGCACTCTGATTGTGGAGCAACAGAGGCCGGAAGCAATAGCGAAGAGGGGATTAGAACCGCAGGGTCTAGCCTATACACCGGAATGGTAGGGCTGGCCGGTGGAGAACCTGGCTCACCGCTAGGCCTCATTTCATCTGAGGAACCTGTTCCCTCAGATCGGGAAGGGGAGGCGGTCGTAGGGCTCAGTGCACGGACATACGGATGAGGGCCCCTGGAGCTGGAAGACTGAGTGGACCCCGTCGCGGGAGCCCTTCGTCCTTGGTTGCTCTCAGAGCCGTGCAGCAGCGGGATGCTCGAGAAGTCGTAGGCTCCTCCAGCCCCTTCGTACGACGCCCGGTGGCGTCGGTCCCCCCTTCGGAGAACTCTGGACATCATCTCAACATCCGCAACGGTCTGGGGAGTTTGGGAAGCCCGCATGAGGCATCTCACAAGGAAGAACTGATCCCCTAAGTAGTTGCCTTCCCTATCTACATCTTCCGTCGTCCTCTTTAGCCTAAACCCAATGTGGTACTCCTAGGGACTACGGGAGTCGGCATACAGGTCCCTGACCTGACCCAGTAGTTCTACCACAGGGACTGGTTCCTCCGGCTCGGAAGGGCCGTGGTCTCTCGGATCACCGAGATACTCTCGGAGAATCATGTCTCCATTGTGAATCCCACTCTGAATGACACCACTGGTCACTGCTGCAACAGCCAATCTCTCATGAGTTTCATTGGCCCTGAACATTGTCTGGGTGGCTTCATCAATGACGTACCCTCCTCGAAAGAACTCACCTTGAGTGGCGCGCTCCCAGTCCTCCCTTCCCCTATTTCCTCGCAAGTACCCGCGGAAGGTCTCCTCCGACACCAAGGTAAACTCATAGTGTCCCCTCCACGTGTCGGGCTCTCTTGCAAGGGGAATGGCCTCAACCTTCCTAATCTCGGGCCTATTAACCCTAAGGGCTGGCTCGCCCTCCTCTCCGGCAGTGAGGTCCCCCGGTAACACGAAACCCAATTCCCGGAGCTTGCCCCTTTGGTCCTCACTAAGGAACTCTATCCTAGAGACCGTATACCCAACCAGGATCACCCTTCTGCCTGCCCACGGCTCGGTGAGGTGGAACTTCGATTGGGCCTGGAGGGTCTGGGGTCCCGTTGCAACATCAAGCAGTCGGCCCGCAGTGGGCTTGCCCTTGACATCCCTCAAAACATTTCCGAACTCATTTTCCTCCCACACTGCGCCACCTTCAAACCTGGTCAAAGGCAAGATCAAGTTTGGAGTTGCCTCATTTCTGGAGTCCCGGTGTGGGGGTGCCATCACCTCCTCTAGAACTGCCGCCGAGGAAAAGCACATGTGGGGAAAGGCTCCGGAGAAGCCTGGTAAGGCACTTGATGGCAAGCGGGTTCTCCGCACAAGACCTTCTCAAGGAGGAGATCCCTCCTCTGCACATAGCACCACAGTAGAATGCGCGGCCCTCTTCCCCTGACGTCTGATCCCCGGTTAGGGCAGGGTGAGGGCTCTCATAAGGAAGCCGTCGCACCATCTGCTCGACCCCCTGTGTTGAGATCCCTGGTCCGAGCTCCAGCAGTGCTGACGCGAGCTCTTCAGAAGCAGCTTCCAGGGCAGGCTCTTGCTCAGGAGGCACTAACCCAAAGCTATCCTTCCTAAACCTGGCAAACTTCCGGAGCATCAGACGGCCTACAACCGGAGTGACCCCGTTAGGGTTGCAACTCATTCTCGACCTGGTGGTCTGAAAGACATTCTGGGCATACTCCTCATCATTCGGTTCCATCGTTAGGTCGGCGTCATGTGCCTCCTCCTCTACACGGGAGAGGAGGTCTCTAGAGATGGGCTGATTGGCGATCACTTCATCATAGAATCTCGCCGGAAGCTGGTCCAGGATAGGACGGGTGATGCGGGGGTTGTGACGGGGCTCGGGAGGCTCCGTTGAGCCCGCAGTGGCTCCTGCATCTGAGCCTGGTGCACGTGGTTGCACGCGGAGGGCTTCCGCCCTTTCCCTTGCTTCCCTGCGAGCACGGGCCTTAGCACCGATAGTACGAGGAAACTCATCTTCCCTCCCTATCAACCCAACTTGACCCTCAACATACCCGGCGCTTCTTGGGTTCTCGGAACGCTGGGCTGGGGCAATCAGGCCGCATTCATGGAGGAACACAGTAGCCTCGTGATCAGTCCAGCCTTCCTCAACAAGGTCTGTTCTGAAGACGTAGTTCAGATCGCCTACCTCATGGACTCCCAAATTATAGAGGCCCTGGGCTCTGGACTCAAGACTGAGCCTCACAAGGGCTCGGATGATCACCGGATCCTGGATGGATCCCAAGCTGCGAGGGAACTGTTGCCCTGACGAGGAGGAGGATCCCAAGGATGAGATCTGACCCTCAGATATGGTGTTGGCCTCTACATCCGTCACCTCATCCGGTTCTTCGCTCTCCTCCTCACTTTCTTCATCCTCTTCTTCTTCTGGCTCCTGCTCCCGGAGAGCAGCAAGGCGTGGCCTCGGCCTCAACCTTGGACCCTTTCCCTTTAGACGGCTAGGTGGAGGGAGTTCGGAGTCTGCGGGTCCAGGGTCTATCACTCCTACGCCTGCTCCTATCACCTCCTTTGATGATCCCGTGGGCTCCCGGCCATCGGGGCCGAAGAGTTCCGGAAACAACTCCTCCTGGCCTCCTTCCGAAAGGGACGCATCTGCAGCTACCTCCGCTGCCTCCTTTAGCTCCTCATCCCGCTGTCTTACCAAGGCCTCAGGGTCAACTAAATCATCCCTGAAATTCTTCACAACCGTGGTATTGCCATCCGGTCTGAGGATAGAGTGTCCTCCAGGCACAAGGATGGACGGGGAGAGGTATCGACCTTCGGACCAATGGTCCCAGGGCTTGAAGTTGCCAGGCAACATCGGCCTTTTGAACACTATCCTTTTCCCAAAGTGGGGGAGCGGAGTGTCTCCTATAAGGGAGGCCTGGTGTGAGGCGGCGGCATGAGACATAGCGTAGGGCCAGAAGCTTGGCTCGAGCTCGGCACTGTTCAGCAGGCAACGGGCTCTCTGCTTACACCACCCTACTATGCGTTCTGCCAGGCCATTGGCCTTTTTATCATGAGCTTCGCTCATGGTGACGCGCACTCCCATTTGGGACAACCACAGCCTCAAGCTGTCGCTCAAGAATTCCCGGCCCTGGTCGGAGTGAACATTCTTCACTGGGAAGCCTAATTTGTTTATCTCCTGAACCATGGAGTGGATGGCCGGCATGAGGGAAGGGCCCTTGCGGGAGGTCATTGGCCTAACAAACCGAAGCACGACCTGGGGAACTGGGTCCTTAAGGTTTTCTATGGCCTGTTGGAGGGTCTCCCCAGAGTGGGACTCGGCCTCCAGCTCAACGCTCACGAGAGATTCCTCAGGCCCCCTTTCGGACTGGTCCCATTCTTCCTCGCGCATCTCCTCCTCCTGCCCTTCTTGGATCGGAAGCAAAGGGTCCGACGGCGCCGGCTCGGGCTCGGCCCCCTTCAACTCACCACCAAGGTACTCATTTGCGGAAGCCAACTCAAGCGTGGTGTCCCTGAACAAATCCTTCAGGTCTTTCTTAGGATCCCATCTTCTCCGAAGGACGTCCTCAGGCACTCTGTACGCCCCCACAAGGGCATATTTGTGCCTTGGCTGGGCTGCAACTGAGTCTTCAAAGATTCCCTTCTGGATGGGCCCCAGGACATCTAGTGAAAGGGAGAACGAGGTTGGATGGGCCACCTTGCGGTGCTGGAGTCCTACCCCTGACCCCATAACGCAGGCCTTGCACTTCCTGTTGAACGGGAGGTGTCCGCTCTCGATGTGGCGTCTCCACCCTTCAACATCTAGCGCGGCCGCGGTCGGTACCGCTTGCTTGACACCTTGGACCTCTGGAACCTGGCCACCTGAAGCAATTGAGGGCCTGATTAGGCGCAGTGACTCACGCACCTCTTGATCGATCCTTCTCAACTCCTCCTCGGAGACCGGTTGCGGCCGTTGTGGCTGGAAGGATTGCACGACCCTTTCCGGGAGAACGGAACGGTTCTCACATGTCTCGACCAAATCGGTCCCGCAGTTTGTGAACACAGTCACGGCTCCTCCTATCGCAGAGGCTTGCTTTAAGTGGGCCCAACGCTGGAACTTCGGCCACCACTCATCCTTGAAGAGCTTAGCGGAGTCCGAGAGGGTCATTAAGGGAACCGTATAACCCCTACCGGCGGAGGCCACTGCCCACAACCATGAAACCTGGACCAGAAGCTCGGATCGAGAGGCGAGGTCAGCTGACAGGCCGATGATCCTTCCATGAAGGGCTGCCCAGGCAAGGGAGGCTCTCAGGGGAGATCCTGGCTCAAGGTTGTTATGGGGCTTGGACAAGTCGATGTGAAGCACTTGAGCATCGGAGCACGCCGAGAGCACATTCTCACTGACCGCCGCTGGCTCCTTCCCGAATTGAAGGTTCACAAACCAATCCTTGGACTGCTCCAACGCTCGCCGGCGGCGCCGGGGAAGTGACAAGCCTTTCAGGGTGTGCCGGAGCTCGCGTTCCTCCCTAGGGATTGTGGTAGCTATGGACTGGAGGTGGTGGTGCTCAAAAACACCGCACGAAAGGGCTGTCTGCATCACATCTGCTCGCGTACCTTCCTCCTTAGCCCTATCTACCGCCTTATAACCAGCGGCACCTTGGAAGTGAGGGCTCGGAGCACGGCCTCCGTCTCATCCACTTGCCCGCGTAGTTTCTCAAGGCGTCGCTCCTCGAGTTGTTGGATCAACTCTAGAGCACGGGCCTCGGCAAGGACTGGACACCCCTGCTTAATCTTCACCCTTAGCTTCCCAAACACCGGATGCTTGACCACTAACCGCGTAGGGGTCCAGGTGACACTACAACCCAGCAGTCGCACTAAGCTCCCGAGGGGCACTATGGGCTGCGAGGGACCATTGGTTAGGATCGTCCCACCCGGGTTTTGGAGCAAGGATTGGGTAGCTCCTCCCGCCAAAACAACCTCCGTTGCAGTGAGATCCTGGTCTCTTTCCTCGCGCGCACGAACAGCATGCGTCGCACCGCTGTCCAACAAGCCCACCTGCTCGTCAAGGTCTGCCTCCTCCAGCGGACCTTCCTCCTCCAAGGGCATGGCCAAGCTTACGATGGCCTTGATCGAAGGCTTCTCAGAAGTCTGCTGGACCTCTGGGATGGCCTGCCGAATGGCATCCAAGTGGCTCTGAAGAGTAGCCACCGTCACAGGGGTTCCTTGAAGCACTGGAGTCGCCTTTGGCGCTGCTGCCTCCGCCCTCGGTGCAACGGGGGGATCCCTCACCTGGCTCCCTGGCGCCTGTATGGCCTTCAAAACCTTCGCCGCATCATCCAAGAGGGCCTGGACCTGGCTCGAATTGGCGTCTTGAGCGGTTGCAACCTGGGCCGCCACTGCTGCTGCCTTAGGCCTCTCGGGTTTGTCAGCTCTTCGAGGGGGAGCTGGGTTCGGGGCCTTCGGCGGGCCTGAACCTCCTGAAGCATGCGGGCATGACGCCTTTTGGTGGCCGGTGCCACCACACGACATACACCTGGACTTCTTATCCTTACTGGGGATGTCTTGCCAATTGTGGGCGTTGCGGCACTTATCACCCCTGTTACACCCAATGCCTTGGACATAGAACCTGCAGGCACCTTGAGGGACAGTGATTGTGGTGTCTGCTGTCCGGCCTCCAGAGGACTCTGACTTCCCAGAGCCTTTTCCTTGGGAAGCCGATGAGGCCTTTGGGTTTGCAGCTGGCACCTCAGGGACGTTCACTGCGGCTGCAGAGGGAGTCGCCTTCGGCTTCAAGGTCTGAGTCCTAGCTAGGCCTTCTACTTCAGAGAGCAAGGCCGCGTGGAGCTGGTGAACCACTGCGACGGTAGGGGCCGTCTCAGCTCTCAGGGCTGCCTTCACAAGTCCCACTCTAAACTGCACCTCAGCATTGCCCTCAAGCACAGTCTATCACCGGGTCGGGCAACGAACCTCCAAGGGCCTCGGTCCTAGAGAGCCACCGTCTCCATTGGCGGAGCGCATCCAGAGCGGCCTGGGGAGTGGTAGCGGAGCTCGTGTGCTGGAGGCTGCGCAGGGCGTGCTCCCTCTCTTGTACACCTCCCGGGGCGTACAGCACATGAAGGCGGTAGAGAAGGTGAAGTGGAGACTTGTCGGCTCTGGACCAACTCTTCGCGCACCTGCTTCGGAGCTGCCGTGATCAAAAGAGCCTCCAAGCGCTTGGCGAGTCTGGACCAAACCGGGGACTTAAGCTCCGGAGTTTCCACTGGATTCAGTGAAATCCTGCCCATGGGGTCACTAGCTAAGTACCTTCGGTAAACCTCTTCGGCCTCTCGCGTGAGAAGGGCCCAGTACTGAGCACTCGTGGCTGACATGTCCTCGACCAGTGGGGCGACTAGGTGAAGCCAGTCCGAAAACGCAAGGGAGGACTCAGGTCCTAGCTCTGGAAGCTTCGGAAGCTCCGACCAAGAGTGTTTCACCTGTTCCGCCTTCCCTTCAGTCGGAGACGAACTTCCGTTCTGCTGAGACACCAAAGCCTGGAGACCTGCCAGAATGCCAGCTGCATCTGGAGAGAGACCTGACGATCCAAGTCCTTGATTGACTCCACTGGCATCCCACGCTCTCTGGAACAAGCCATGCCAAGGCCACTGTTGCTGGGCACTCGAGGCCTCAGCGGAGGAACCTGGTGGCACACCTGAAGCCTGCGGAAGTGCACCTGTGTGCAACATCTGACCTGACTGCACACCTGAAGCCTGCGGAAGTGCTCCTTGCATCGGTGGACCTGACTGCACACCTGAAGCCTGCGCATCAGTGGACCTGACTGCACACCTGAAGCCTGCGGTAGTGCACCTTGCATCAGGAAGCCTGACTGCACACCTGAAGCCTGCGGAAGTGCACCTTGCATCGGCACGCCTGACTGCACACCTGAAGCCTGCGGTAGTGCACCTTGCATCGGCACGCCTGACTGCACACCTGAAGCCTGTGGTAGTGCACCTTGCATCAGCACGCCTGACTGCACACCTGAAGCCTGTGGTAGTGCACCTTGCATTGGCAAGCCTGACTGCACACCTGAAGCCTGTGGTAGTGCACCTTGCATTGGCACCTGACCTGAATGCACACCTGCCGCTTGCATGCCTTCCGAGGTCACAGAGTGACCCGTGCCCTGAAGAAGGACCTGGGCATCTCCTGAGGCCTGCGGTCCAAGGGGATTCGTGCCAGGACTTACGGGGTTAGGGTTTCTCGGCACGAACGACGGGAACGCACCCTGCCCTAAACCAAACCACTCCATCACCTTCGCGGCCTGATTTCCCCAACCCGCACCAGAGGATTCTACCTGTACAGGCCTTCGGCCCTCAAACAGCAGAGATCTATTCCTCAAGGCTTCATTCTCAGCTGCCAATGCTCTCATCTGAAGTGCATGCTCCCTCCGAACAAGCTCAAGCTGCCGATGAACCTCTGCCTGAATCTCCCCAGCGCTGAACCCAGAAGAGTCCGATCTGGCTGCTCCTGAAGTCATAGCGATCCCGCCTCCATACAAGTGAGGGGCTTCCCTTTCCAGTTGCGCCAGCCGGAAGTTGGCTTCCGGTCCAAACAGCTGTGGTTGTCCTTGGACCTGAATCATCTGAGCAACCTGAGCAGTGTCTTGCGGCGTCGTCCTTCCAGCTGAATAAAAAACATCCCTGCCAGAAGAACTTCCCGAATCCGCAGCAGCACCGCTCGGAGGGGCCTCTGTACTCATGCCACTGGTGGCCTGAGGCATGTCCGTCTGGCCCACTACAGGCCCTTCCACAACGACATCCGGAACTTCGGTCTGACCCTCCTGAACTGAACCTTCAACAGCCCTTCCAGAGAAGCTCCCCGAAGTAGACGTCACTGCTGCCTGAACAGCCCCATAGCCACTCAGCAGCCCTGCATTCCCAGAGCTCTCTGCAAGTCTCTCACTTGCCTGAGCCCCTTCCATGCTCCCAGAGTTCCGCGAGGGAGCGTCTTGGGAACTCATAACCTATAGAATCCAAAGAACAGATAGGAGTCCTCAAGAGTCCCAGTTCCAGGATAAAGATGGTATACTTCTCGATTTGTGCTCGATAAAGATTGGAGATCTCCAGGCCTTCGCCGCTCACCGGTGGCCCATGAACCCTCGCACGCTCCTAACCTTTTCGCAACACAGCAACGAAAGTACGTAGGTCCTAGCAAACGTGCGATTACGCACTTGTCTAGTTGACGCTACCTTGAAAGACTTACGCTGTGTAAAAGTCGTGACCCAAGGCATACATTCCGAAGCCAAGCCTACGGGCCAAACGCAGCGAAAGACACAAGTCTGAAAACTCAAGAGGGGTCCTAGGGGCAGAATTCTACATACCCTTCTAGATCCCTTCTAGTAACCCTTATGGACCCCTTTGACCCAAAGCTTCTTAATCAGGTTCCTACATTATTATAGTACCCTTATAGATCCCTTATAGTAACCCTTATGGACCCCTTTGACCCAAAGTTTCTTAATCAGGTTCCTACATGCGACCCGAACCCCGCGACCGGCACAAGAGGTCCAAGGTACCGTTGGCGAGGGGGCTCGAAATAGACACGATACGGTTGATAATATAAATCCTGCATTACCTTAAGGACCCTAAACTATGGGAATTATGGTATATTCCTTACTATGGGTAATGCAGGATTTATATCATCAACAGTACGGACGAGACCAAAGGTAAGCCAAATCCAGGCTGGGACCTGCTTTTTCGGCTTTGTTTGAGTATCAAAGTAGTATAGAGAAGCAACCTAAGCTGGGGTATCGGGTATGATGCCTGTGCCTACTCAGCCCCCCCCATAAACAGCAGCCAGACTTCTAGAATCCGAAGTTTGAACGGGAAGTTCTCCCCGAACAGGGGTGCTTTGACATGTTGGTGTTCAGGGTTTATGGTGATGGGATCGAAAGGAAACTCTAAAAACTCCTCACCTACAGCAAAAGAAGGGATGAGGCCGGAGAGGGAGAGGAACCGGATTCCCAGAGGAGAGAGGCTGAAACTCGAATTTAAAACCCAATTGAAACTGAAATTCGGCCTTACGTGTAAAACAACTGCCGAGTGTAACTCTTAACCAATCTTAGGGGCCTCAATCATTCTGAGTATGCTGTCGGCGCATATTCTACGATGTTTACCTGGCCCCTGGCAGAGCCTGCGTGCGTATTGCCATGTTTGCCTGCAGCCTCTTTTGTGGTGGTCGGATACTCCAGAGAAACACAAGTTTAGTAGGGTCTTAGTGGAGATCGGGCCTCACGCTGGGGCCGCTGGCGACGAAGCCTAATTAACAAAATCCGCTCACATACCTTGGATCCTCGCAGGAGCCACAAGATGATTCTGAAATCACGCAAAGCCCCAGCATCCCTAATGCTGAGCCTACACCGGAAGCCCTAAACCCGAAACCGTAGCTTAAAATACCGAGTGGCATCTCCGCCGAATCTTTGCAAAGGCATTTCACAGGCCTGGGCACTGAAGGATCTTCCTAGTTTGGCGTTACGACCAAGGTCTGACGAGTCAGGTCTGCTAGGTGCTCTCTTCGGGATGTCCAGTAGAAGCCAGAAAGTTGGAATATCATTATCGTAACCCCTTTAAGGTAAATTATAGGGGATCCTACCATTAATCCATATTCCAACTTTCTGGAGTTCCCTTTAAAGGGCGTTCGAGCATGTTCGTGAAGAATTTTTAGAAAGAAAGGCTTGCTGGGCTCAGCAACATTCACAAGTACGGAGCGTCAAGCGGGCAGCGTGAAACGAAGAGAGTACATGAGTCGGTGAGCTTTGCTACTTTGCGGCCGTCAGGTCATGAACCCCAAACCTTAAAGCCTAAATTCTTGACCCTTACCCTGAACCCCAAACCATGAATCCTAAGTCCGAAGGCATACATCTGAGAATCTAAGGCTCAGAAGACCCCCGGGGATCTGGCAGGGAAAAACACGATGCCAAAGGCTACCCCGTCCCAAACCCTCAACCGGTTTCGATTTCAACAGTCCCCGAACTTGTTCTATAGTTAGGGCTCTATATTGCGCAAAAAGGAAAATTACTTAGAAATTATCCCAAATCGATACCTAGTCAAGTACAGCACAGACCAAAGAATCAAGAAACTCTTTGGTTGCCAAGAGCCTGAAACCTCAGCCACAGATATGGGAGTTTCCGAAAATTAGGGGTACCTTAGTTGGGGGTCCTTATAATGAGGATCCTACTATTTATGGTACTATATTAGGGTCCCCTATTTTCGGAAACTCCCATATTGAAGCGGTTACAGGTCTTGGTTTTAGGGGTTTAGGGTGTTAGGGGTTTAGGGTTTAGGGGGTTAGGGTGTACCACGAATCTTTCAGTTACCCTAAACCCTAAACCTTAAACCCTAAACCCTACTGTAAACCTTAAACCCTAAACCCTAAACTTTAAGCCCCTGGAGCCCGAGCACAGAACGCTTGGTGCAGTATGCAGCCAGAGGCCATGACGCCATACGAGGCGTGAACTTCGGGGTGGATTACTTCCCTCACGCCGAATCCCCAAGACATCCCGAGTCCTACAGGGTTTAGGGTTTAGGGGTTTAGGTTTAGGCATTTAGGGAACCTCAGCCCCTAAAGCTTTTACCCCAAACTCTTTCCTGGCCCCCCCCCCCCCTGCTGCATAGGACCTGCATTATCTGCGCCGTGCGAGGTCCTCGCTCTTGCGAACCCAGTATACTTATCTTGAAACCTCAATCCTGTTCCCTAAACTCCGAGCCCTGGACTCTATACCCAAAGCCCGAAATCCTAAACCCTAAACCCTAAGCCGTACACCCAAAGCTTGAATCTCTAAACTCCGACACCCTGCAAAGTACCAGGGAGAAGTGTACGACTCCTGCTTCTGCCCTTAACCCTAACCCTACAACCCAAACCCCTAATGCAGGGCCTTAATAATGAGAATAGGGTTCCTTTCGGGGGTCCTTTAAAGGGGTCTTCCGGGGATCTATAGTAGGAGCTCTATTTTCGGGGCCTCAATCATTGTTTTGGGGCCCATTATACTATAACTATAATATGGAACCCCCAAAATAGTATAGGCAATTATTAAGGCTCCTATACTACATCCGAAACTTTGCTTTAAGAAGTGCCGAGGACCTGACCCACCCTCGGACCATTCCTCCGTCTCTTCCTTCTCCGATCACTTTTGGGTCTTTGGATGCGTTTTGGGTGCAGCAACTAGGGCCAGAGGCTAGTGCTCACAGTTCAGTAGGGGGCATGACAATTAAGATGGGTCTTGCGGTTTAGTTTAAAAGAGGGAACTGAAAATATGAATTCGGTGGGTAGTCCGCCCCTCAAAGTCGGGCTTACGAACAATTTAGCATGATCGCTCCGCTTTGACGAGGTGGGTAAACCTTTCCTAGTCTCACCGGGGTTGCGCACGTCACAAACACGAGCAAGAGACTTGCAAACGTTAGAAGGCTCGGCCGTCCTCGCACCTTACATCTTCACGAGCACAATCAATATCAAGTTGGGCTGTCTGGACTAGAGAAACCCAACACCAGTCATCTTGCGTGAACTCTCTCAAGCCTGCATCGCTCAAGCAGCGTGTCCGGTGGCCTTGAGGCCCTAAACCCTAAATCCTAAATCCTTAGACCCTCAAAATCCGAAAAACATAACCCGAACCTAGGCCCCAACCCCCTAAACCCTAAACTCCTAAACCGTGAAGTCTAGACGTGAGAGCTTCACTTTCGTCAAAGATCGAAGGGACGCCAGGTAACACAATCAGGACTCCCGAAGCCCTAAACCCTGAATCCAAAACCCTAAACCCCGCAACCTTGTGAATTGTCGGGGCCCTAAAGATACAGCGGGGTAACCCCAAGAGTAAAGGGACTGGGATGGAGACAGGTAGTGACCCTGAATACACCGCCAACCCTATACCCCTAAACCCAAAACCCCAGGTGGTCCCCCAACAACCTCTAAACCCTAAACCCGTAAAAACCTATAGATCCCTTATGGATCCCTCTACAGGAACCCTTATAGATCCCTTTAAAGGAACCCTTTTAGGGACCCCAACACCCAGTGCCTCGCTAAGATGTCGGGTGGCGTCGACCTTCGGCGTAGGACCGGGCTCCCGACGGTTTTAAAGTTTAAGGCTTCTTGAAGGGGGTCCTTAGAGGGCTTCCTTTAAGGGATCTATAGGGGTTCCTTTAAACGGGATCTATAGGATTTAGGGAGAGTTTTAGAGTTTGGGGCTTTGACAGTTAGAAAGGGGTTCCTTTAAAGGGGTTACTACAAGGGATCTATAGTAGGGTTCTATAGTATAGGGGCCGTCTTCTTTCGGAAAGCTTTGGGTCCGGAGGACACGCCTCTAGCATGATGAACTCAACAAGCACCTATTTAACCTGACAGGGTGGCGCAGAGATCTATGGGGAAAAGCATCCATTGTATGCACTCACCCGATGGGTGTGAAGGATTGAACCGGCAGCTAGCGAGGTGCTTTGCACCTACGGCTCAAAAGCCGTCCTCACACCGAGCAAACCCCACATGAACTACCACCGCGGGGTAAGCAAAAACTTGACCAAAGATGCCCTGTACGGTGCACGGAGAAGCTCAACATCACAAGGCCGGTGTTCCTATGAGGCTATCCAGCCAAAGATGAAAGCCCTGTCCCCGGAGCAGAAATCTACAAGCAAATAGTGTGCACTCGGGGGGCGGACAAAACAGACATGGCAGCATACCTAGGACAGCACGGCTCCTCTAAAGCGGGTCCTAAGAGAGTAAACCGTAGCTGCCGGTACCCTCAAACGTGTGCCGCATGATCCATGCAGTGTGTACCAGGATAGGGCACGTCAGCTCGGAAGATCAGTTTAGAAGTACGCCTTCAGCTCCAACACTCGTCCGATTGCAGCGCGATCGAACCTGGAAAGCCGGTAAACCAAGATCACATCCAGTCAGCCAGTTCTGCCCAGCAAGCGATCACGTTCTTGGCAGGAAGAGGAGGCTCCATGAGCTGTATGTGCAGGCTGTCGAACGATGCGACATCGTCTCCGTTTTCGGTCAGGGACACACTGAAAGTGAAAAAGCAATAAGGTTCTTCTTCATGTGACAATAAAAGTCACGTCGGCCGGGTAGCAGGAGAAAGAAGGGCCTGTCGCTCCCTCAGAAGTGAGCGAGGATCGCTGATGTAGTCTTTTCCCAACGTCTTGAAAGCGCCGGCAGATTTCCGGATAAGCGTCGCCGAGAGTGACATCGGTGACAAATCCATAGCTTGTCCTTCTTCTCTTACAGGAATTGGCACGAGGCTGGCAACCCGCCCCAGATCTGCGAACACAGTTTCAGGCCACTCGGACTCGACGTACATCTACACGACTTGAGGGAACACCTCCTGATTCTTGACCCGGATTTCAATCAGAAGAGCAAATTTGTTGATGGGACAGGGCACCTCAATCTCCTCTGCGCTTTCTGTTGCTTCGTCCAGCTTGCAGCACCTCATGTAGAGTGCTCGGAAGGAACTGCCCACAAAGCCAGCTTGCACTAACTTCTGCGTGCCGCACCACCTCCTTTCAGTTAAAGGCCTCCACAAGGTATCAGAAGTCGCAGCGGCTGTGCAACTTCGGTAGAGGCAGCTTGCTTTCCCCAGTTCCGCTGGCCCCAAGAAGCTGAGACATTGCAAGCGAAGTTCGGGGAAAGCTCGAAACAGAGAACTCATGGCTCTGCATGCATTTGACCCGCTGCAATGCCGAGCTTGAGCTTGAGCCAAAATGGCTACGGAGTATAGGGGCCTTAATAATTAGAATAGCCCCTATAGTAGACTTGCGTTTGGGGGTTGGTTTTGGGCTTGGAGTTTCGGGATTAAGGCTCCGGAGGTTTTAGAGTTTGGGGCTTAGAGTTTGGGGGTTAAATTTTTAGGGTTTAGAGTTTAGGGTTTACGGCTTAGAGTTTAGGGTTTAGGGTTTAGTTTGGGGGTAAAGGCTTTTGGGTTTAGGGTCTACGGCTGAGGGTTTAGGGCTCAAAGGGTTTAGTCTGGGGAAAATAGGGCTTGGGATTAAGGCTTTAGGGCTGCGTGGTTGTGAAGTGAAGTGTCCGTTCGATGAATGGGCGTAGACAAACCGAATCGGGGCTTGATGTGGAAATGGTACCCAACAAACCGCAGTGGCGTGACTGCGAGCATTCAGTTTATATGCCCAATCTTGACTGCAGCTCAGGCCTTAGCCCTCAACCTTAAGCCCCAAGCACAAACCTTGAACCCGATGACCGTAAGCCCTGAACCCTAAACCCCAAACCCTAAACCTTAAACCCTCAAACCCTAAACCCTATACCCCAAAACTCCAAATCAGACGAAAAGGTTGGTGTCTACGGCGGAGGTGTTCTCAGGAAATAAGAGGATCGATGGGAATGCTTCCGAAGCAGTTGGGGAGAGCTTGGGGAGTGGGTTGGGAGGGATGTAGTTGGGAGCGGCTGAGGAGTGCGTTGGGAGCACTAAAGACGATAACTGCTGAAACCTGCACTTGGGCCCGTCCTGAAGCCGACCCGGCTTCTTGAGGAAACCCGAACCACCCTCCCGAAGACGACCCGACTACTCAGAGAAACCGAAGACGACCCCGCTACTTGCTCAAACAGAACTCGAACCTGCGTCCGGAAGAAGGCCCAGTTTGCAGAGCGAATTTGGTGGTGGGTTGGGAGTGGGTAGGGGTGGGTGGGGAATGGGCAGGAAGTGGGACAGGGTTGGGAGAGGGTTGGGAGTGGGTTGGGAGAGGGTTGGAGAGTGTTGGGAGAGGGTTGGAGAGGGTTGGGAGAGGGTTGGAGAGGGTTGGGAGAGGGTTGGGAGAGGGTTGGGAGAGGGTTGGGAGAGGGTTGGGAGTGGGTTGGGAGTGGGTTGGGAGAGGGTTGGGAGAGGGTTGGAGAGGGTTGGGAAAGGGTTGGGAGAGGGTTGGGCGGGCTGGGAGTGGGTTGGGAGTGGGTTGGGAGTGGGTTGGGAGTGGGTTGGGAGAGGGTATCCTTTCTCCATGCTTACGAAGACGACCCAGAGAAAGCTGTGACCGAACACCATACTTACGAAGACGACCAAGCAAACATGCATATCCCCAAACCCTTTCTTATATAGTGAGAACACCTACTTTGTAGACACCTACTCATTGCGCGGACCAAACCCTAACCCTAAACTCCAAACCCCTAACCTCAAACCCTAAACCCTAACCTTAACAACCCTCAAACCCCAATTCTCCGTGCTTCTGCGACCCTCAAACCTTAACCTTTAGATGAACCCTATAGATCCCTGTAAGGAACCCCTGTAAAGGAACCCCTACAGACCCTCAAACCCCAATTCTCCGTGGCCTCCTGGCGACGTTCGCCGCGGAGCTGCGAGAGGCCCATGGCCTCCTAAGGCGGGGGATGGTTCTTAGGGCGCCTTAATGGGGGGTCCTTACAGGGCTTCCTTTAAGGGATCTATAGGGGTTCCTTTAAAGGGATCCTTGCAGGGGTTCCAAAAAGGGATCTAGAGGGGGTGTGGGGTTTGGGGGTTTTGGGGTTTGAGGGTTTAGGGTTTCGGGCTTTCTAGGTTTGGGGGCTTAGGGATTTAGGGCTTTCCGGGTCTAGGGGTTTAGGGTTGCTTCATGTCTTTCTAAGCCGATAATTTCTGAATCCCTCCAATGTCATGGCCAACCTGGGCCGGTTGAACTTAAAGCCCTAATCGAGGAAGAGACCTTGGGATTGGCCTGGGGCTTCGGGTTTAGGGTTTAGGACTGGTCCTAAACCCCTACCTAGACCCTACACAAGCCTACAGAACCCTTAAAGGAGCCCTGCTTGCAAGGGATTGCAGTTGTTTGGCTCCTACAGTAAACCCCATAAAGTTGGAAACCGGATTAAGGCCAAATAGTGCTGGGATTCCCTATACGTTAGTCTTAAGGATTGAGGCTATTGGGATTCCAACTTTTTGGCTTCTACTGTATACTAAGAACTATAATAAGGAACCCCCGCAATCGTATTGGTAATGATTTAAGGCCGTAACCTAGCACCCTACTACAGGATTCCTTATCATCAACAGTATTGTAGTCTCCGGGCATCCCGGCACAGCTGCCATCCGCACAGTCGTCCAGTAGAGCCGACATTTCCTCGCACTTAGGGCCTATCGGGTTTAGGATCTAGGGTGTATGGTTTGGGGGTTTAGGGTTCAGAATTGAGGGTTTAGGATCTAGGGTGCATGGTTTGGGGTTTAGGGTTCCCTATCGGGTTTAGGATCTAGGGTGCATGGCTTAGGGTTTAAGGTTCAGAAAGTAGGGGTTTCGAGAATTTTGGGCGTAGCGTCCAGGATTCGGTTTAGGATTGCGCTCAGGATGTTGAGCTGGAGGGCTGCAGACTAAACCCTAAACCCTAAAACCCATATGGACTTCGCTGTTGCTTGGGTTCTGCACGCGTCCTTATGACGCCCTGCAAAACCTTGCCAGACTTCCAAAAGCAATGACAAAGGATTCAAGCCTGCCTGGGCTCTTCTTAAGGGGCTTAGTTTAAGTTACTACAATTACAGCAATCCATAGAACATAGCAGGCTTCTTTCTTGTGGTACCTTAAATTAGGTCCTTCACAAGAACCCAGTTGTTGTCTGCAACAAGTCTGGGGCTGGGGACCGAAGCACCGAAATGAACGAGTGGACGATCATACCTAGGAGCACTCTACATGTCAAAACACTGCTGAAATGGGAGTTTCCGAAAATTAGGGGTACCTTACTGTGGGGCCCTTATAATACGGATCCTACTATGTAGGGTGCTAGATTAGGGTCCCCTCTCCAAACCAAGGCTTCTTGAGTCTTGTCTGACTAATTGTGAGGGTGGCGTAATATAGGGGCCTTAACAATTACCTATACTATTTTTGGGGGAGTTCATTATTATAACCATAGTATAATGGGCCCAAAACCCTGCTTTACTTATTGAGGCCCCTATGCTGCTCACCCGGGGACCGAAAGTTCGGCCCTCATCTCGGGACCTCACTGAAGCAGGATTTTCAAAGAACAGAGCAAGACACAGAATGGTCACCAAAACCAAAGTTCCTCAGCTACAACCCGACTTCATAAACCCCTGTTCAGATCCCATAAAATCCTATGAGAAAATGGACCAAAAAAAACCAATACAATGCGATGAGAAACCCGACCAAAACCTTACAAAACCCCGATGAGAAACTTCAGCCGAAACTACGAAAATCCTTGTCGAACCCAGTATCAACTCCTACTCAACCCCCAAACCCCAGACCCTCCCCAAAGCCACAAAGATCCGGCGCCTCGGGAGACGGATCCGCACGACCCAATGCTGCGAGCGCGGCCAGGAAAGCCAGGAAGCCTCGGGTGGTCGGCTGAGGGTTTCAGGGCTCCTTAAAGAGATCTATAGGGGTTCCTTTAAAGGGATCTACAGGGGCTCCTTAAAGTCCTTAAAGGGATCTATAGGAGTTCCTTAACGGGGATTTATAGTGGCTCCTTAAAGGGATCTATAGGGGTTCCTTTAAAGGGAGGTTCCTTTAAGGGATCTCTGGGTGGATCTCTAGGGGTTCCTTTAAAGGGATCTATGGGGTTTTCTATAGAGTTCCTTACAGGGATGCATAAGGGTTCCTTAAAGGGGGATCTAGAGGGAGGGGTTATAAGATATATAGGGTTTTCGAGGGTTTAGGGGGGTTGAGGGCTTTGGGCTTAGGGTTGAGTTGAGGGCCAACCGAGGGCTTTGGGCTGAGGGTTTCAAGGTTAGGAGTTGAGGGTTTAGGGCTTGTCCGGTTGAAAGAAACATTGAGGGCTCAGGGGTTACGGGTGAAAAGGCGCAGGTGGCTTAGGTCTCGGGTTTAGGGTTCAGTTGACGAAGTTTATCGGATAGGGGTCTGCCAAAAGGCTTTACAGTAAGCCAAAAAAAGGTGGAAACCAGATCAAGAACAATTAGTGCTCGAATTTCCTATACAGTAGTCTTGAACACTGAGGCTATTGGGTTTCCAACTTTCGGGCTTCTACGGTAAGGGGAGTCAACGGGTTTTATAGTAACGGGTCTTGTGCAAGAACTTCACGGTCTGCTGGTACTAGGACCCCTTAACCGGAAACCTAAACCTCAACCCCAAACCCGAAAGGTTCAGGTGTTCAGATCTAGGCTTTCTTCTCAGGTTCCTGGTACAGCAAGGATCTGAATCTAAGTTGCCAGGAACTTTATGACTTTCTGCATTGCAACTGAGACGTTATTAAGGATACTATTACCGTTCTCATTAATACCCTGCTATTCGATGCATTGCGTCCTAAACCCTAAACCCTAAACCCTAAACCTACTTTTCGAATTCTAAGCTCCTTCATTGCCTTAGCCCCAGGAAGTAGGGAGCAGAGCTAATGCTTCACGCTTTCCCAGTCTGGCGGTCAGAAGCTAGACCCAAGAGTAGCCTAGGAATAAAAAGGGTGCCCTTTTTGGGTTAAAGGGGGTTATACGGGAACCTGAACCCCCAAAAAAGGGAATAAGGGCCTACTCTAGGTCCTAGGAAGCATGGCATCGCATGGCTTCAGTGCTTTGAAAATGAGATTCTGGGATTCTGTGGCTTTGGGCTCAGGGCTTAAAGTGAGGGCTTCAGTCAAGGTCAGCTCTGCAAGCCCTTAATTCACCATGCACACGAAAGAGCCAATGCATCTTAGTCCGGCTCTGGCGCATGCGAATCCGAAGATGTCGAGTGCCGGCACACTCTTCTACCCTTCTGGGCAACTACGCCAATCCGCCGCGAAGGTGCTTTTCGCAAGCCCTGAGATTTTTCGCTCCTGCTGACAAGTTGGGCACAGCTTTGGGTCGAGGCCGTCACACAAGGCTCCTCTGAGACGGTCTTTTTCATAATCGACAGTGCTTGAGCTTGGCATACAGCCGCGAAACCACGGCGCTGAATCCGGACTAAACCTGTTGAGACATCTGCCTTGCTGCACCAAGACGAATCGGAACCAAGCCAGAACCACAATAACGAATCACCCTTTGAACCTGGATTCCTGGAGGCCGAATGTCAAGATCGATTTCGGAGTCCATGCGGTTTCCGACTTGATTGGGGTTAGAGATTAGGACCCTATCTTCTGCACGTCGGGACCCAGACCTCAAACCTGGAACCTTGAACAGACCAAACCTCATTGACAATCATATGGTGCTTCTTCAATGGGGTACTTCTTCAGTGGCCTTTGCAGCCAAGAAGCAGATTCCGAAAAATGCTTTCAAATGGCTGGAATGATACAGAATGTTTTGGAATGTTCAGCGGCGTCCAGCAACAGCCAAAATAGGCCCAAAACGATGCCTTGCTTCAACCTCTGATACATGCGGTTGGGATTTTTTGGGACAAGCCAATCCAACATTTGGAAATGTTCGCTAAGATTCCGAAAAATGCCCAAACATTCCGAAACATTCCAAAACATTCCAAAAAAAACCAAAAAAATACAAAAAAATCCTTTCCGGATCGCGTGTGTGCGGTTTTCAATTCTCTCGACCTTTGCCTGCTGGCAAGGGAAATGCTGCCCAATGCTTTGCGGCACATTTTCTTTGCTGACAGACCTCGACCCGATGTTCTGGAATTTCTTGGAAGGTTTTAGAATGTTGTGGCATGACAAGGTACGTTTTGGAATGTTTCAGGTGTTTAAGGCAAATTCCGGAATTATGAGCGAGGTCGGGGCTAAGTCTGAAGAAGAACCCTGTTGAAAAAGAACCATAAGATTGTTTAAGAAAACCCAACAAGGCTCGCAACTCGGACGGACCAATCGGTGTGGCCCGAAAGCAACAAAAGGGGCGGCGTCTGGGGAAGTTGTGGGCTCGGAGGCGATATAGGATTCGAAACAATAGGATGAATATTGAATTCGTATATTGATGATGTAATTTTATGAGCCATAATAGGGATTTGGGTGTAAAATGTTGTAGATATCATAGGGAACCCTAACAAATGATTTGGTTAACTACTCCGACCTAAGCCCTAAACGAGTTTTTGAGCCTAGGACCTAGGAGCCCGATGTTCAAAGAAGCACGTATGTTGACCCCCAAATTTCTCAGAGAACTCGTCATCCTTCATCCCACCAGTCCCAATTCAAGGGTTCCGGGTGTAGGATGATGGTGTAAGATATATACCTTGACAGACTATACTGTGTACTAGCAGCTACGCTTTGCTAAGAAGCGCAGGGTTCAGGGTTTAGGATTTAGGGTTCAGGGTTTGGGCCTAGGATTTGAGTTTCAGCCCTAGTCCAACGACAATAATATCAAAAGCGCAACTCGGCCGAGCACTCAAACTCAAATTGAGGAATGCTGCAAAGCTAATGTAAATCCTACTTCCTGTAGAGCCCTTAGAGCTACAATGGAAACCCTATGAAACCTTTATCACAGAAATCGGAAAAACCTTCCAAGACTTGTGTTGAACCTTGTTCCAGACCTCACCTAGCGCAGGATGCTCTTACGGATGGTTCTTGGATCCATGGATAGTTACTTGTACTTAGGCTTACAGGTGCATAAATATGGGATAAATATGGACGTAGACAAAACTGCAGTACTTATCAAAATACATTAACAAGTCTACGGATCCTTTTAAGTATATAGCCCCAGAGCCTGCGATGTGGCCAGTGCCAACCACAACCGTGTAGCCTCCCTCGTGCTGAGGAGCTGACGGCGCCACATGATCCTCCACGCTGCGTGCTGGGGATTTCATGAAGGTTAAGGTTCATACGCAACCCTAAACCCTAAACCCTAAACCCTAGACCGTAAACCCTGATACCATGAAGGTTAAGGTTCATGCTCCTGACTACGAAACCCTCAACCATAGACCCTAAACCCTGATACCCCTAAACCCTAAACCCTAATACCCCTAAACCCTAATACTCCTAAACCCTAAACCCTAACGCCCCCGAAACCCTAATGCGATTCTGCAAACCGCAAACCATACAAAGCCCAAAGCTGCTAAACAAGTTAAATCTTAGCGGCTGAGTTCATAAGCCCCCCAAAAGTGCACACTTTCAGTTTTATATGGGTAATATTATCCCAAAAAGTGTAAAGTGTATCCACTCAGCTACTAAGTAATATATGAGGGCATCATATAAGATTGTGACTGGCACTCCGCTGCTGCGAACAGGCTTAGAGTTCACTCGGAGGTTCAACAAGGGTCTACAAGATTTGAAAAAGAACATGCGCGTTCAAAGGCTTCTTAGGGGTAAAAAGTGTATGGTTTGCGACTGAAGCTCTGTTTACCTGGTACAGCCCCATCGAAACCATGATGGGTGCAGGACTTGATGAGGTCGAGTGCATGCATAAGCTCTCCCACTTTGGCTTAAGCGCCCTTGGAACCATGAGACGAACGAACAATCCAACGACCCCTTGGAGTTTTAGTGCAGTAAGAACATGTAAGAACCTTCAACAAAAAGAGCTTAACAAAAATCCCTAAACCCTAAACCGAAGTTATATAGGCCCTCAGTCGTAAGCCTCGACTCCCAAGCGCCAACCACCGAGCACTACAGCCCTCATCATACGGTTGATGATATAAATCCTGCATTATCCCCCAAAAAAGGATATACCATGATTCTCGTAGTTTAGGGTCCTAAAGGTACTGCAGGATTTACATCATCAACCGTAGGGTTTAGGGTTTAGGCATCCCCAAACCACGTGCTACGGCGCTTCGGTCGGGCAGAGGGTTCATTGCAGGCGAGCGGCGCTGTTGTCAACGGTAGAGCATAAACTTCGGCTGTGCTTGAGCCCATGCGACCCACCATGCATCTTAAATGTTTGTGTGTGTGTGTGCATGTGGACATGTATGTATGGATGTAAAGGTGTAAATACATGCATATGTATATGTATGTGTATATGTACATGTGATTACATGCGTATGTGTGCGTGTATGTATATGTGTATATGGGTACATATGTCCGTACGTACACCCATACATAAAAACACACATTCATGCATGCATGCACATATACAGACATCCAGACATCAACTGACATCTAGGCAAGCTAGCCAGCAAGTGACAAGCAAGCAGGCAGCGAGCAAGCTACCTAAGCATGCAGGCGAAAGCAAGCAAGCATGTAAGCAGGCAAGCAAGAAAGAAGAGTATGTAAATGTGTTGGTTTATAGACGGGAAACCATACATATCGAGGTATCTTCATGATCAAAGACAGTGCATTGGCCTTGAGGAAGCTTTAGAACAGAGCTCAACGTGCGGGCACAGGGCTGCCATCACACCCTTGCATCTGCATTTAGCAAACTGACCTACAGCAGTGACGGACAAGACCACCCCTTTCGCGCAACGAAGTCCGGGTGCAACCCGCCCTCGCTGCAAGCACGCAAAAGCTGCTCAACAAGGAAACATGGCAGTCAGCATCGTTCGTCATATCGTTGAGTCGTCACAGAGCTCCGACTGACGTGCAAATTCTGGGTGTCATCACGTCTGACATCTGCATTTACAAGCCCAACCACCAAGACAGCCATACCGGACCAAGATTGGGGCGAATGAGTCCGCAACATTCTGCAACACTGTCCCACTAAACTGCCTGACAAGTGCACCTGGCAGTCAGCATCGTTCGTCATATCGTTGAGTCGTCACAGAGCTCCGACTGACGTGCAAATTCTGGGTGTCATCACGCCTGACATCGGCATTTACAAGCCCAACCCCGAAACAGCAATACCGGACCAAGATCGGGGCGAATAAGTCCGCAACATTCTGCAACACTGCTACATGCTGCTCCGGTACCTGCGAGAAACTGCCTGACAAGTGCAACTGGCAGTCAGCATCGTTTGTCATATCGTTGAGTCGTCACAGAGCTCCGACTGACGTGCAAATTCTGGGTGTCGTCACGCCTGACATCTGCATTTACAAGCCCAACCCCAAGACAGCAATACCGGACCAAGATCGGGGGCGAATAAGTCCGCAACATTCTGCAACACTGCTACATGCTGCTCCGGTACCTGCGAGAAACTGCCTGACAAGTGCAACTGGCAGTCAGCATCGTTCGTCATATCGTTGAGTCGTCACAGAGCTCCGACTGACGTGCAAACTCTGGGTGTCATCACGCCTGACATCTGCATCTACCAGCCGAACCACCAAGACAGCATTGCCGGACCAAGATCGGGGCGAATAAGTCTGCAACATTCTGCAACAGTGTCCCGCTACATGCGAGAAACTGCCCGGCAAGCGCAACTGGCAGTCAGCATCGTTCGTCATATCGTTGAGTCGTCACAGAGCTCCGACTGACGTGCAAACTCTGGGTGTCATCATGCCTGACATCTGCATTTACAAGCCCAACCCCAAGACAGCAATACCGGACCAAGATCGGGGGCGAATAAGTCCGCAACATTCTGCAACACTGCTACATGCTGCTCCGGTACCTGCGAGAAACTGCCTGACAAGTGCAACTGGCAGTCAGCATCGTTCGTCATATCGTTGAGTCGTCACAGAGCTCCGACTGACGTGCAAACTCTGGGTGTCATCATGCCTGACATCTGCATTTACAAGCCCAACCCCAAGACAGCAATACCGGACCAAGATCGGGGCGAATAAGTCCGGAACATTCTGCAACACTGCTACATGCTGCTCCGGTACCTGCGAGAAACTGCCCGGCAAGTGCAACTGGCAGTCAGCATCGTTCGTCATATCGTTGAGTCGTCACAGAGCTCCGACTGACGTGCAAATTCTGGGTGTCGTCACGCCTGACATCTGCATTTACAAGCCCAACCCCAAGACAGCAATACCGGACCAAGATCGGGGGCGAATAAGTCCGCAACATTCTGCAACACTGCTACATGCTGCTCCGGTACCTGCGAGAAACTGCCTGACAAGTGCAACTGGCAGTCAGCATCGTTCGTCATATCGTTGAGTCGTCACAGAGCTCCGACTGACGTGCAAACTCTGGGTGTCATCATGCCTGACATCTGCATTTACAAGCCCAACCCCAAGACAGCAATACCGGACCAAGATCGGGGCGAATAAGTCCGGAACATTCTGCAACACTGCTACATGCTGCTCCGGTACCTGCGAGAAACTGCCCGGCAAGTGCAACTGGCAGTCAGCATCGTTCGTCATATCGCTGAGTCGTCACAGAGCTCCGACTGACGTGCAAACTCTGGGTGTCATCACGCCTGACATCTGCATTTACAAGCCCAAGACAGCAATACCGGACCAAGATCGGGGCGAAGAAGTCCGCAACATTCTGCAACACTGTCCCGCTACATCCGAGAAACTGCCCGACAAGTGCAACTGGCAGTCAGCATCGTTCGTCATATCGTTGAGTCGTCACAAAACTCTGACTGACGTGCAAATTCTGGGTGTCATCACGCCTGGCGTCTTCGAGCAGCCAACTCACCCAGTCTAATGCTTCAGTGCGGAGGTTTACGGCTGATTGCTTGAGGTTCCTTCATCCTAAGCAGAGAGAGCCGACAAGGGTCTTGAAGGGAGGCATGGCCAAATAAGGGGTTTTGGGTTTCCCTAAAACCTAAACCCTAAACCCCAAAACCAAGCATAGGCCCTCGCTCTCTGTTTTGCCTCCCCGGCGCTGTCTTCGAGCTGCACTTGCAGCATCTGCCCAGTTTCCTCTGTGAACAGGGAAGAAGCCTTTCACAGAGCCCTGAAACTCCGAAACTAAACCTCACCTTGAACTACCAAAACCTACTATCCTGAAGGATTCCTACAACTCCCGTTTTAGGGATTATATATGAACATTCCCAAAAGCTGATTACCGTAGTTTACCGTAGCTGTACATCCTACCACCTAGAAACCTTAAAGCCTCAAAACCCTAAAACCATAAAGTTCCAAGCCCCAAACCTGCAAAACTATAAGCTCCATCCTCGCATTCCATAAGTTCTTGCCGTGTCGGGTGAAAAGCATGCAGCACTGTCAAGCACGGATCGTCCCAGCGACTCCCAAGCCTCTTCATTCAGCAAGCACACTTGAACTTGCGGGCGGAAGGTCCTCCAAAACTAAGATATTGGGGTGCACTCTTTCTAAACCCTAACAACACCCTCTAAAAACCGCGTTTAGAGTCCTTCAAAACATTGTGTTTGAGGCCTGTGCAAGGTCTGAAGGGTTTTGGAAGTCTCTGTGGTGAAGCGCTTGTAGGTTCCCCGGCGTGTTGAAGAAATGGCATCCCGAAAATTCGAGCTGGTGCGTTATGAACTCATAGGGACATAGGATAGATTATACTATGATTCATAATAAGGAACCCCTGCAAAATATTTTTGGTAGCTACTTAGGTCCCTATATGAAACCCTTATCCTTGTCACGGCCTCGGACCCCACCGCGAACCCACAGCTTCGTTGACAGTCATTGCCTTTTCGGCACGAATTGACGAGTGCCTGTCATCGTACCTGTCGGAGGATATGTATGTGTATATGTATATGTATATGTATATGTATATGTATATGTACATGTACATGTACATGTACATGTACATGTGCATGTACATGTATATGTATATGTATATGTATATGTATATGTATACGTATACGTGTACGTATACGTATATGTATACGTATATGTATATGTATATGTACATGTATGTGTGCATATATATATATATTATATATATGTGTGTGTATATACTGACATGTGTGTATGCACTCGTTTACATGTATATATACTTGCACATGCGTACATACATACATACATACATACATACAGACAGACAGACAGACAGACAGACAGACATACATGCATACATACAGTGTACATCATTTTTAATGCGTGCAAAGGACTTGAGGTCCCCGAAACTTCTGCTTCGTTTACGCAGCACTTCAGACAAGGCCTCAACCCTCAATCAGATGGGGTCTTGGGCCATTTTTAGGGCTCCATTATACCATGACTTTATTAGAAGCTATAAACAGAAACTAATGATTCCGACTTGTATTTTCGGGCTTTACGGCTTTAGGGTGCGTTAGGGCTTATGATCTAGGGTACACAGTACATTAGGGCTAGGCAACTTTCCGCTTCTGCAGCGGCTGGCTCCTACCACCAGATACTCATAGGGACCCCTAGGGGGGTAGGGCAAGGGGGGTAGGGGACTATACTTCCTTAAATACGCCTTATTACGTCCTTATTATAGTAATGCTCCCTGCGGCCCTCCCGCCTACACCCCTAAGGGTCCTTCTGAGATACATAAGTCGGCTTCTGACTCGAGCGCAGTCCTCGCGTCGGTTCTTCTGAAAAAACCAGTACATGGGGGGTTGAGGGCTTAGGGTGTTAGGGTTTAGGGGTTTAGGGGTTTAGGGTTTAGGGTTCGGGGTTTAGAGCTAGGGTTTAGGGTTTAGGGTACCGCGGCATGCGACTTCTACATGGAGAGGCTCCTTCACAAGCTCGATGTTCGCACTCTAGCCAAAATGCCCGTGCCTCGCAACTGACATCCCTTCCAGCATCGCTCCATCGTTTGAAGAATAATGGTTGGTGCTGGAGCCTGCAAAATACGAGCTAAGTTTGCTCTCTGGACAGCCCCAAAACCCCAACATAGCAGTCTGAATAATTATACCTTGAGCTAGACCCTAAACCCTAAACCCTAAACCCTAAACCCTAAACCCTAAACCCATTGCCAATACTAGCCCTCAGGTTCCTTGTTAAACGTATTCCCCCCCGATGAGGCAACCCTAAACCCCCTAAAAACCCTGAACCCTAAAAACCCTAAACCCTAGACCCCTTGTATAACCCGAAACCGCAAGCCCGGTTTAGGGTTTAGGGTTTAGGGTTCAGGGTTTAGGGTTTAGGGTTTAGGGTTTAGGGTTTAGGGTTTAGGGTTTAGGGTTTAGGGTCCTCTTCTAATCTACCAGGCCCCAACAATGAAACGAAAAGGCCTCAGGCGCCCCCAAAGGCGAAGGATGCAAGCCCGCGAATCATCGGGGAGCCTGCAGAAGTTCGTTGGATTTCACGGTTTAAGGGTGTTAGGGTGTTAGAGTGTCAGGGTGTTACGGTGTTAGGGCTTAGGGCTTAGAGTTTAGGGCGTTAGGGTCTTAGGGTTTAAGGTTCGGGGTGTCAGGATGTAGGGTGGGAGAGTTGAGGGTCCTCGAGGGCCTAAACCCTAAACCGTGAAGCCTAAGCCCTAGCCCCTAAACCCGTAAACCCTAAACTCTAACCTTGAAGCTTAATTACTTTCTGAAACTCCGCCCCCATGTGCGTCCGTAAGGTCCAGGCGTGTGGAAGCAGTGTCTGCTGAGCTTACTTAACAGGGTCAAGGGTTGGGGGATATCACTCATTAGACATGGTAAAGATGCGACTCGTGCTATGGGAACAACATTGGGTTGCTAGGTGGAGCAAGAAACATCAAAGGCAATAGCCAAAACCATTCACGCAGCCGCAATCGGACTGATGTCGCAATAGCATAACAGTAGTTGCCGAGTTCACAAGCCCCAAAAAGTGTACAGTTTTATAGTGGGTAATATTATCCCAACATGTATAGAGTGTATCCACTCAGCTACTAAGTAGTAGGTGCAAGTTTAACAACAGAACCAGAGTGTAGGGTCAGGAACACCGGTGACAAAACGGCAATGGCGAAGAAATCTGTGAACAAACGGTAGTGGCCTCAAACGAGAAGATGGACAGCAGTTCGGATGAGAAGAAGGAGCCGCAGAAAATCGACACAGACGACAGTGTCAACACTGCAGATATACTGACAAGAGTACTGAGACCTGCAGAGGTAGCAAGCAAGAGCAGTCTGACGTGCACAGCGAGTTCCACCTCTACATCGGTTGCGGTACGTAGTCAGAAGAGTGCTACCAGTATTGAGCTAAAGACGGCCTCACTACAACGTCCTGAATAAGTAGAATTCCTCGCTCGCCCCTACATCTAGCTGCACCCTCTAAATCGTAAACGTCTGAACTTCCAACCCGAAACCCCTAAGCCCCACAAACCTGAAAAAAAAAAACAAAAACACCTCAAACCCCGGCAAATAAGCCACACGGAACCTCCCGAGGCTTGCACGGCGAACAGATGACGGCACCTCGGTTTGTCATCGAAACTTGGGATCCTTGAGGGTTTAGGGTGGTTCAAGTGGGGAGACTACCAGGGTACTTAAAGGCTCATGGGACTTAGTAAGTAAGGTTATAAGTAGGTTATAACTAGGATAACCCCACTTAGGGGACTTATAACCCCAATTATAACCTACCTTAACCCCACGTAACCTACCTTTGTAAGGACTTATATAAAGAAATCATATTAAGGAACCCTAAAAAGGTAGGTTCCTTAGGGTCCAGGTACTTACTAAGTCCCATGATCCTTCAAGTACGGGAACCTTGGCAGGTCTTCGAAATGACGATTTAAAAGTCTATAGGGTTTAGGGTTTAGGGTTTAGGGTTTAGGGTTTAGGGTTTAGGGTGTCTATATACACCATCGCTTTGGGTTTGGGGTGTACGGTTTAAGTCTAGTAAAAAGCTGGGTCTGGGGGTTAGGTCTAGTGAAACGTTATACTAACGATATAGGGGCCTTGAATATGAGACGAGAGCACAGGGTCCTTGATAAATAACGCCAACATTTTAAAAGACCTTGTCTGGGGTTCGCGGTGCCACGTGCCGCTGAGGCACTTCGATGGAGAGAGGGTCAGAGGCCTCAGCAAGGTAAAGCCAAGGCTTCAAGAAGCAATCCTTCTCGCTCGGGGCTTGGGGCTCGAGATTGGGGCGCCTAGGGTTTAGGGTTAAGGGCCTAAGAGGGTGTTATATTCTGTCACAGCATGCTATGTTATGTTGTAAGGTTTGAAACTGTGCCGTACTATGATGTCTTATGCTGTACTGATTTCATGATACGGGTCCGTATCATGTGGTGCGAAGCGATATGAGATGGTATGGTCTAACAAACTGAAGCTGAAAGCATCCAGTCATCTTTAGCCTTCGGGCTGTATCAGGAGAAGGGTTTACTTGGAGGTGCAACTGTAGTTATAAGTGGGGTCCTAAGTCCCCCAAGATGGATTATAAGGAGAGTTACCCTACTTATAACCCTACCTATAAGTGCCCATGAACCTCCAAGTAGGGTTCAAGAGTTTCCCTTCGACTCCCTAAAGATTCAAACTCTCAGGATTTGCGGGCGAGTCCCCATGAGATAGGAAGCGGTTTGGGGTTTTTTTGCGCCGTTCGGAGTAAGTGCTGGGCCCTACGAGTTCATCTGCAAGGCTTGTGGAAAAGCTCTTAGAGGAGCCCTTGTAGAACCCTTACAAGAACCCTGAGGCGCCACAAACTCGGGATTCGGCAAACACCCCTGTGCTAGTATAGGGCTTAGTGGCTGAGCGGCCCCCTCAGCCAGATCCTTGAAGAAGAAACTGACAACAACCCTGTGCTGGTTTAGGGCTTCGTGGCTGAGGGTTTCAAAGTTTAGGGTTTAGGGACCCTTAGATAGGCCGGAATTAGTGGTGCCCCTTTTATGCCTTCTCAAAAAACGCCGTTAAAGCCGAGAAAACCCTCTAAAACACGCACTCTACACGCACCACAAAAAAAACAAACAAAAACAGTCAAAAGCCAACTGAAACCCATCTGAGACCCTAAACCCTAAACCCTAAACCCTAAACCCTAAACCCATCTGAGACCCTAAACCCTAAACCCTAAACCCATCTGAGACCCTATAAAGCTGAGCGGCTGAAGCATCGCCGATGCCAGGAGCGCGGACTGGCGCTGCCGGAGAGAGCAAGCCAGGGCCTTCTCCGTCTTCTTAGGGTTTAGGGGGTTCCTTTAAAGGGATCCATAGGGGTTCCTTTAAAGGGATCCATAGGGGTTCCTCTAAAGGGATCCATAAGGGCTAGGGGTTGAGGGTTTATAGAGGTTTAGGGGTTTAGGGGTTTAGAAATGTTTAGGGGTTTAGGGGTTTAGGGGTTTAGGGTTTAGGGTTAAAGCTACCATAATAAGGTGCCATCTTACTTACTATAAACCGCTACTATGGCAACTTAAGTTAAATTCTTTAACAAGAACCCAGTTCTCTGTTTTAGTGTGGGTTTCAGGGTTTGACGGGCTTAGCGTTTAAGGAGTTTCACGGGTTTGCGGGTTTCGGGTTTTAGGGTGTAGGGGCTTAGGGTTTTAGGGTTTAAAGTTCAGGGATTTAGGGCCTAGTTCAGTTTAGGGTTGAGGGTTCAGGTTTCGGGTTGAAGGTTTGGGGTGGATTTTCGGGCTGCAGATATTTCTATCAGTGTTTAGCATGCCTAAAGAGCCAGTGAGCCCTGCCTTGAGGGAGCTTCCTGGAAATTATGAGTTCAAAACAATTCCGCAGGGTTTAGTGAGTTGAGTTTAGGGCTTCGGGCTTAGGGAATTAATGACGGATGCCCAACACTCCCGCTAAGCCGCAAGCCCCTAAACCGCCCAATCCCCAAACATAAAACGGCAGCGGAACTGGGCTACTCGAGAAAAGATCCTCCTAAGCCTAAGAAGGGAAGATGTGAACAATCCCAAAGGATAAGAATCAGACTGGCTGTTCGGTTGCTTTCGACACCAGACCTTTGTTTGGGGAACCCTAAGCCATCGGAGTACTAACCCCATGAAATGATTGGGACTTTGTTAAGCAGAGCCCAGATGAAGCCTTCCCTAAGACTCACAAATACGGACCCAAAAGGGCACATAAGCATAAGCATTTTATAGGGATATCCCTACCTTAATGGGCTTCATTATAAAGGGCTTTATATGGGACATCCCTATCCTGATATTTGCTTATGTGCTTTTTGGGGGTCCTAACAAAGCCTATATCCGACTATATCCGAGATCCCCAACCCCCCCTAAACTGGGGAGTGGGATCGAAGGACTGTGGGCGGACGTGCCCTCCTCGATCTCCCGTGTTAAGGGTATCTTTGAGGTTCCCCGAGGTTCTTGTAAGGGTTCCATGGAATTTAAGTTTAGGGTTGTTTTAAGGTTTTTGGAAGAGACAGGATACTCATGGTACTCGCAACTAAGAATAACTGTGCTCAAGGACCCATTAGAACCGAGGCAACGATAGGGGACGTATGGCCCAGTGAATGATAGGTCGCAGGTATGGTGGAAGTATGCGGAAGTGTCCTAGATTCATGGCGTATACGGCCTAAACCCTGAACCCTAAACCAAAAGCTGAAGGCAGCAGAAAGCTACATAGATCTGAATGAAGCCTGTTCTTCGCATATACATATATATATATATACATATGTCCAGGACAAACACGCCAAACCCAAAATCCTCAACAGATTGAACCCATTAGAGCGTTCGGGGCTTAGCGTCTGAAACACTCGAGCCCTACACCCCTGAAACCACTTTTCGAGGGCGCATGTAGAGCAGGTCAAGGTCAAATGTCCAGTTGGGTGCAAGTTTTGCACCGTTCTTCCCTGGGTGAGACTGGTCTCCTGTCCTGTTCCTGGAGGCTTCTTGTAGATAAACTGTCGGTATCCCTAAACCCTAGGCCCTAAACCCTAAACCGGTATATTCCTGATTTAGATTGTTTACACTCATTTTCAGGAACAGCCAGGTCGCAGCAGGGGGCTAAGTCGGGCTGATTTGCTTGGGCTTGGACTCCCAGGATATCCTTTATCCTGGCCCTCCCAGGCGGTTTAACCCTGCCCGACGAAGCTGCCCTGGTCTTGGATGAATGCATGCGATTTCCATTCACGGGTGAGACGCAGCCTCCAAAGGAATCGGAACATACAAGACGCGGTGCTGGGTTTAGGGCCTAGGGTTTATGAACATGCTGGGGGGCACCCCGGAAGTTCTCGACCTATGCGCTCAAAGTGCCTCTAAACTGTCGGAACTCTTGCACTTCTCTGCACTCCTTCGAGTAGATGGATGTGGCTTACAACGGAACATTCTCTTGTTCCAGTGAAACCCACCTGAACTCGACCTGGCGGCACAGGAGGCAATCAGAACTGCGCGTGAAGCCTAACATGCAGTCATGCAAGCCTCTAATATAGGGGCCTGAATAATTAGAATACGGCTTTAGGGGCCCACTATACTGTGCTTATAATATGGAGCCCCAAACTAGCATTGGTAATTATCTAGGCCCCTATATTGCACCCTGAACCCTAAATGCCTCAACCCTAAACCGCCCCTTTCCGTAAACCCTATGGCAATGGCGCCTGTGACACGAGGATGCTTTGGAAAGTACAGTTCCGTTTGAGATATGCACTATACTTATGCTACATACGAAAGGAAACCTTCTGAGATGGGAGTAGATGCGCCTCGGGCCTGTGTACTTAAGTCAATATCAATAAACCCACAGCACATTAGCAATTGACAGCCGGAAAGGCAATAACTAACTGCAAAATCATGTCCCGAACTGTGGTGCCGGCTGCAGGGATGTGGGGTTTTAGGCTTACTTGGAGGGTCGGGGGACTTAGCAAGCAGGTAGTAAGTAGACTTTTATAAGTACCCTAAGAAGGACCCTCCAAGTAGGGTTGTGAATTCAGAGCTTAGTGTTGCATTTATGGTTTATGAATCATGGGCTTGCAAGAACCCTGATTTAGACTTAGCGGCTGAGTTCATCAGCCCCCAAAAAGTGTACACTTCCAGTTTTATAGTGGGTAATATTATCCCCAAAAGTGTAAAGTGTATCCACTCAGCTACTGAGTAGAATCACGCCCCAACCATCGCGAGGGTCACTTGCGACAGCGGTTTAGTCTTGCTTTCTTTTCAGGCTTGTAAACCCCTGAACCCCTAAACCAATGAACCCTACACCCCTAAGTTCAGGACTACGGTTGCTTTTAAAGCTGGGGTATGCTTTTTTTCGCAGCACCAGGCAGAAACCTTAGTTCAGGGATTGGGGCTGAGACATTCCACATCTGAACAGTCTGAAACTGATGCATGTAATATACGGCCGTTTTGGGGCCCATCATACTACAATTATGATCAGGAACCTCCACAATAGCATTGGTAACGATTTAGGCCCCTATATTCAAGGTCGCCAACTTACTTGTCCAGTATCCTACGGGAACTACAGGTTAAGCTTTGGGATTATGTAGCGACCATAGTACCCCGAAATGATTATACCCACCCTTAGAATCATAATAAAACAAAATTTGTCTCATATTCTCTTTGGTTTTAAATGAACAAAACCCGAAGTAGTTACTTAGAAGACTATCGAGGGTTAAAGGTTACCTACTCTACTGCTCGTGTGCCGAGAGCTCGAGGCTTAGGGTTTCGGAACTGAGGCTTATGGGTTGGATTTAAGGTTTAGGGATTTAGGGCTTAGGGCTTTTTGCGGCTTAAGGGTTTCGGGTTTAGGGAATAGGAGTTATTTGCCCTTCTCTGCCTCCTCACTCGCCCTCTTCCTCATCCACCTCGCCCTGCCATGGAGCGGCTGTGTTGTTCGTGCAGCGGGTGTCCAGTCTCACTGGGCTGGATGGTTAGGGATGGACCTTCTTGGTAACAGTCTTCTCAGAAGTAGTGCTGTGCTGCAAGTGTTTATCTTGACTGTACATAATAAGACCACTATCAGGACGCTGCGGCAATGCAAAGCTGCATCCCTGAACTGGGACGGGACGACATGACGCGAGCAGAACAGGATGAGGATGGAGTGATGGAAGGAGGGAGGGAGAGCGAGAGAGGGAAAGGCAGGGAGAGAGGGGGAGAGCTAGGGAGAGCGAGGGAGAGAGAGAGAGAGAGAGAGCAACCCCTACAGTCTAAATCCTGAACCCCAGACCCTAAACACCAAACCAAAACCCAAGCCCTAGACCCTAAACGCTTACCACTGGGCCTTGTCACTCTCGGCCTCGTCCTGTCCGGCTTTGGCGCATTAAGGAAGAGTCATACATGGCGGCTCCTTGCTATAATTGTAGTATAATGGGCCCCAAAACCCTATTCTAATTATTAAGGCCTCTACATTGACAATACGACTCTTCGATCAGGATTTAGCATTTAGGGTCCACTTGGAGGGTCGGGGAACTTAGTAAGGAGGTAGTAAGTCGGCTTACAAGTACCCTAAAAGGGACCCTAATTGGGGTTATGGTACTTATAAGTCCCAAAAATAACCAGTTACTAAGTCCCCCGACCCTCCAAGCAGGCTTTAAGGCTTAGGGAGGGCTTGGGGGGCTTAGAGTTGGCGGTTAAGGTTTAGTGAGTGAACGAGGGTGCTTGGGGTTTGCGGCTTAAGGTTTAATGGGTGCAAGAGTTTAGGGTTTAAGGTTCAAGGTTTAGGGTTTAAGGTTTAGGGCTCAAGGCTTTGGGTTTAGGGTGGTTTAACCCACTGAGGGTAACAGGATGAATCCGGCAAAAAAGTCAGCAAGCATGTCTGCACATGCACCGCTCTGCAAACATAAACACACACGCACACCTGTGTGTGTGTGCATGTCTGTAGATAAATGAATATAGATAACAAGATAGACAGACAAACAGATAGATACATAGGTAGACACACAGATGATGTGTTTGTCTACCTTGTATATCTAGATTTACAGTTGTATTCATCACACATGGACATACATACATATGTACATACATACCTGCTCAGCTTTCATTCGTTCACTCATTCATTCATTCATTCATTCATTCACTAATTCGTCACTAGGTTCATGCATGCAGGCATAAATGCGATACCAAAATGGTTGCACGCGTTCCTGGATGGGGTTGGGCTCATCGTGCTCTTCGAAGTCGGCAGGCTCATCCATGATGTCGTCGGGCCTTTGTCCATGAATGCAGGGTTTAAGGCCTAGGAGTAGATATTGGGAGTTTAGCGCTTCGGGAACGCCTGAGCCCCTAAACCCTCAACCGGAACGCCTGAACCCTAAACCCTAAACCCTAAACCCTAAACCCTTCTCTGGGATTCAAGGTTTTGGGGACCTTTCAGTTTCGGATTCGGGGGAGCCTTTGGCTGAGATGAGGTTGGGACTTAGCACCCCTGCTTCGGTCGGGACAAGACTGCTTTGGAGCCACTTCTCAAGCACCCTGAGCACCACACCAAAAAATCGGTTTCAAGAATCCCCCGTAGATTATGAGAAAAAATCAACATAATTCCTCAGAGCACTGAAAAATTTGGGGCGTGTGTGGTTTATGGTTCCTCTCTGCGTAGCAGCAGTTGGTCGGTCTAGCTTTGGATTCAGTCGGAGGTTTAGCATTTAGGGTACGTATTGGCGTTGGATCCCTATAGTGGTCCCTATATAATCCCCAATAGTAGTCCCCATTCCCAATGACCCATTCCCCATTCCCGATTCCCTACTAGCAACCAGACATAAAAGCTGGGCGCCCTGCGCCAATGGCATCAATGGGTTCGTGCCACGAAGGGGAAGCCCTGTTTCCTGCATTCGAGGTCTAGAGGTTCTTTAAGGGTCCCTTTAAAGGGGTCCATAAGGGGTACTATAAGGGTACTATATAAGGGGTACTATGACGGATACGATACGAGTACTTTGAGGGTACTATAAGGGTTACTATAAGGGAAACTATAAGGGATACTATAAGAGTACTATAACGGTACTATAGCGGCTCCTGAAGTTTATGCGGTGCGTTCTTTGCGTGGTTCGGGAACTTGCTTGCCCTGGAGTCCATAGTCTAGGTTTTGGATTAGACTGGGGCATTGAGCTTTGATCCAAAGACTAGGCCTTTGAAATTTTGCCAGATCTGTGCTCACGGTCCCTCCAAGCAATTCGGTATGACGATTCGCGTCTCCTGCTAGCGTGAGAATGGACGCCACCGTCACACCGTCACCCAAAACCCTGACCTAATCCAAGAACCCCAACCTCCTGATGCCCCGCCAGGTATTGCACGGTGTCGTCGCCACGCAACTCATAGTCAACAATACCGTACTTTGGCAATGCTTGCAGCAGGACCACGACAGTCAGCTGTCATCATCATCATCATCATCGTCTGTTGCATTATGTACTACAAATGCTTTCTGTACCGTGATGTCATTTAGGATCCTAATCGACCTTTTCAAGGTCCACTACTGACGAAGGCCGGCATGCCGCAAATTTCAGATTCGATACAACCGCAACATGGAGACTGCTCTAGCATCAGCTGTATCAGGTCTGACTCCGGTTGAGCAAGAAGACGAAGGTTGCTACAGAGATGGCTGTTGTCGTCTAGTGTTGCAAATGCCTGCAAGGATACCACTTGCCATGTCATGTATGACGTTTACAAACGTCTCTCACTCGAAGTCTCTGCCTGCCCCTTCCCCCAATGTCCTGTGTTTGCAGCCGTTACATGTTGCATATTCCATGGAAGACTGAGCCAACAACGAAACTGCTCCATTCGAAGAATCCTCAAACCCTAACGCCTAAATCCGAAACTGTGAACCCCAAACCAAAAACTAAATTCTGCAGCGCAAACACCCTAACCCCAAATTGAAAATCCCTGACCTCACTATACTAGTAAACTCTAAATCCTTACCCTAAACTGAAAATCCCAAACCTGCAACCCATAAACTCTAAGCCGCCACCTTGTCCGGCCCAACCATGGTACCACACTTCATTGCCGAACCCACCTCGGCGTTGCAAGAAGGAACAAGGATTCGAAGAGGCTCCACGCCCCCTAACTTTCGAACATAGCGATTTAGGGTTTAAGGCTTAGAGTATAGGGTTGAGCGTTTAGGGCCATGTACCATCCATCATACTCAAGATCCGACTAGCGCTTGAGATACCATTGCTTAATTCACGTCTGGAACCGCAGATGGCCCCCTAATTCCTATACCCTGAACCCTGGACCTGTTGATGTGAGACCACCTTTTCGGGCTGAGGTGGGAAAGCATCGGGGGGATGTGGCTGGAGCTGGGGATTTACTGATCTACACGACTCGGAGGGTCTCATTGGTGTGTTGGGTGGGTGGGCTTCCTCAAATCTCAAACGCTCCCCCAAAACCATATATAGAGGCCTTAATAATCAGAACATGGCTTTGGGGTATATTCAGTTACAGCTATAATAAGTAAGACCCAAAAACCAAACCCTAAACAACCCAAGCATAAACCCCAAACCTGATTAAAGTTCAGTCCGGTCTTCTTCAATCCGGAACAGTGGCAAACACAAAACACTAGGACCACACCCACAGATTCAAAAAAACACGTAGTCAAGCCCTGTACCGAAAATGATTGGGTCTTGTAGGGTTATCATTTATGCAAGCGCTATGTATGGAGCTGAGGAGAATGCGTCAAATTATAGAGGGATAATATGTCCAGCAGCATATTCCCTAGTTGAGTACACTTCTTACAAGACCTTGGGATCCCGACAAACCCGTGAAAATTGAGGTTGAGTGTTCCGTTACTGTTACTGGTTCTCTGAAAAATTCCCTAAACCCTAAACCCCCGTAACCCCTGCTGGGTTTCTCTGAAGGCCTTACGAAGGTATGAAGGGACGTTCTACGTCCCTGCAAGGGGTTCTATATGTGATCCGCTCAAGGCACAAAAAGTTCCTGTTTCTCTAGCTGGGGTTTGGGGTTTAGGGCTTAGGGTTTAGGGTCTAGATTTTAGGGTTTAGGGCTTAGGGTCTAGATTTTAGGGTTTAGGGTTTAAGGTTTAGGGTCCAGATTTTCGGGTTTTAGGCTTTGGGGTCTATGGTGTCGGATGTAGGGTCTGTAATTCTAGATTGGGTGAAACATGTTGATCAGTCAGAGGGCTTGAAATAACCTGAGAGGCCTCAATAACTGGAAAAGAGATTTTTGGGAATTACTGTTATAGTATTGTAAAAACATATCGGAACCCCACGAAATAATCTTGCTCGTCATTCAGGCATCTAGATTATTGGGATGGCGAAAGACCAAGAAACAAGCTACAACTCAAAACCTCTTGAATGAACGAAGATACCTTAAAGCATCGCGAGATTCTACATGTGACTGAAGTTACATTCCGCAATGGGATTTCATGAAACCAACAACTGTGGAAAAGTTGGCGTATGCAAAGAGCTAACTAGAGGTACTCGTCCCGCTTGTCGGGGTCAGGTGTGATTGATACAGGCGCCTGAATCATTAGAATTGGGTTCTAGGGTATACAGTTCTATGCCATAGTTATGAGAAAAAAGCCCCCGAAATTGTATAGGTACTTTATATGTACTTATTGAGGCCCTCTATATATGGGAGTTTCCGCATATAGGGGACCATAATATAGTACCCTAAATGGTAGGATCCTTATTATAAGGATCCAAAAATGAGGTACCCCTAATTTTCGCAAAGTCTAAACCCTTATAAAGCCCTTTAAAGGAGCCCCTATAATACCCTTGCAGTAACCCTTAAAGGAACCGTAAGGTACCCCTAATTTTCGGAAACCCCAAACCCTAAACCCTGTATAGAACCCTTAGAGATCCCTTTAAGGAGCCCCTATAGATCCCTTCTAAGGTACCCCTAATTTTCGGAAACTCCCATGGACTACCTGTTCGGCTCTTATCCGATGAAGCTCCTTGAGACCCCGAAGAGCGAGGGATGGCTTTCCAGCGACTCCAACATCCCTTAATTAAGGAATAGACCCCTCAAGGGTTCCTTAAAGGGATCTATAACGGTTCCATAAAGGAATTAAGGAAGATTCCTTATATCATATGAGGGATCCTATTCCAATTTAAGGCATAGTCCTTAATTAAGGGGTATTGGGGTCTCTGGCTTCATCCAAGTGGCATAGAGGTTCGCATACTTGGATCCTTTGACCACGGTAATTGCACCTGCGCGGTCAGCAGATGCTCGAGTGCAGGGACCTTGATAATCAGACTAGTGCTTTGGGCTCCCAGAGACTCCAATATCCCTTAATTAAGGAATATACCTTAAATTATAGTAGGATCCTTAATAGGATTTAAGGTATGTTCCTTTATTAAGGGATATTGGAGTCCTTGGGCTCCCTTGTAGCATAATGGTGGTTATCAAACTTATGGTCCCTTTTTGGGGTCCCTATTCTAATGCGGCACCTATTATTTAGGGTACCCAAAAAAGGACCATCATTTTGACAACCACCCAGGAAGGAGCCCTAAGGAATAAAATTGGGAATCATGTAGGCTTCGGTTTTACTGATAGGTGCCATGGAAGGCAAGGCTTCTTGGCGACCGAGATCCGGAAACGCCCAAACCTTTCAGTGAACAGTGGCTGCGAAAGTCATGGATGTTGGAGCAACTAGGTAAGACCCAAACAACACATCAAGAGGCCATCCCCTAAACACTAAACCATAAGCCTAAACCCTAAAGCCCTGCACTGTGGACCTGAGCATCTTGCAAAGTAGGCCACTTCCGCAACCCGATAACCAAAACAAAGTGACAGCCAGTGTAGTAGCCTGGGCAGCATTCGTCGTCATCGTCGTCGTTGTCGTGGTTGCAGTTGTGGCCGCCGGCGAAGTCGTAGTAGTAGTAGTAGTAGTCGTCGTCGTCGTCGTAATGGTTGTAGCAGTAGCAGTAGTAGCAGCAGTAGTAGCAGTAGCAGCAGTGGTAGTAGTAATGGCAGTGGCCGTCGTCGGTTCCACTGGGGACACATGTGAGTTGACTTCGAACTGCATGCATTTCTGCGCCACGCAGTGTGTCCCCAATCCTGAACGCTGAACCCGAAACCCATCCCAACTGAAACATACAGCGGGGTGAAACCTACCCGAACCCGAACAAAGTTACAAACTTAGAGCTCTTCATTACGATGTCCTTTACTGACATCCATGAAACTGAACGATAACAGCTTGGACAGTTGGGGAAGACCTAGACTATCATGATCTTGAGGTCGTGGGGCGGCCATCTGACCCAGAAAGCCCCGAGCCCGATACCGCGCCTGGCCAAATCAGGGATCGCAGGGCAGTGACTCGCAGGGACTTCGTGCCGTCCCCTGCAGTGTACACCTCGATTTGATCAAGGTATGGGGGCCGCAGAATCAGTCTTGAGCAATCTGCTGGGAGAGGGAGGGGGCGGTTTTTTTTTTTTTGGGGGGGGGGTCGTTCTTATGTTCAGAATCCTACTATACTGCGGTGCCCCCCAGCCTCTGATTGTATGAACCCCAGACCGCAGAGCTCTCAACCAGACTGAATCCATCGAACCTTGACCCGACGGCCCCTGAGGATGAAAACCTGCGACCCAGAACCGAAAGAAACTCCGTGAGTTTTACGGCTGCAGAGATGTGTTGCAGTCTACGACTGCCTTCCTTTGATTGGTTGATTGTTTGCTTGCTTATTTGATTGATTGATTGATTGGTTGGTTGATTGATTGGTTGATTGATTGATTGATTGATTGGTTGATTGATTGATTGGTTGATTGATTGATTGATTGGTTGATTGATTGATTGATTGATTGATTGGTTGATTGATTGATTGATTGATTGGTTGATTGATTGATTGATTGATTGATGGATTGGTTGATTGAAATGACGGTTTCTCACTTGCCCGTGTACAAGACCCTGGGTTTCAGGCTTGGGGTTTAGGGGTTGAGGCTACCTCACGAGACAACTTTTGTTTCAACATCTTTGCCTGCGTTCAACCAGTTACTATCTAAACCCAATGGGACCCAAACCCGTCACCCTACAACTCAAGGTACTTCCCAAACCCGAATCGACCTCGCAATCCTACAGCCGTAGCCTGCGAACATGTAACCCTGTACTACCCTTCTTTCGACTACAGGCTTGAGCCCAGGAGTCTGTAACAACACAACCGACAACCCCCTTAACCCCAAACCCTAAACCCCTGAACGCTAAACCCCTAGATCCGTAACCCCTAGATAACCCCTCAACCCCTAAACCCAAAAACCCTGAACCCCTAACCCCTTCTAGATCCCTTTAAGGAGCCCCTTATAAGGATCCCTTTAAAGGAACCTCTTAAGGATCCCTAAAAAGGAACCCCTAAACTGCAAACCAGTGGGCTTCCAGGTTGATGGAGAAGGGCTGCGAATCTAGAGTTGATGGTTGGGAAAGGATAAAAAAGTGCATTTTTGTTCCTTATTGGGCTTAAGTACCCATAAAAATGTAAAATGATGCCCAACTATGACAAAGTTTAGTTGACTTTCAGGGTGTTGCGTTTGGGTTCAAGGGCATTGGGGTTCAGGGTTTGGGGCTTAGGGTGCAGGGTTTACGGTTTAGCGCTTGGGACTTAAGAACTTTTGGCTTGAAGGTCTAGGGCTCAAAGATACGGAGACTCTGCAAATCTTTGCTGATCAGAAGGTGTGTGGAGTTGCCTCAAACCGTAAACCCTAACTTTCGTACCACCTCCTTCAAAGCCTCCTTGGACCAGGCGCTGGAAAACAGACTTGCCCATGAGTGCAGCTGCCTCACTGTCTCGAGGCTCCGTCATGGCAGACTTATTTTTCATGAAGTCGCCGGGTGCAACAAAGCGCTACCCAGAAATCTGCAGGATGTAGAAAGACCATGGGCGCCTAGTGCTGGTACTTGCACCTGTCTGCCACAGGCTGCACGAGCAGAAGTACTGTCACCTCAGCGTACTGGAACACGCTCTCTATTTCCGCTGAAGGCCCAAGTCAGCGTTGAAGTCGCACACTCAGGCACGTCATGTGCACAGCCGGCGCGATTGGCACTGCTTTCTTGAGCGCGATGGTTTGCAGAACAGCATAACTGCGAGCTCGTGCATAACCCGTTGTAGTCCATGCCCTCGCATGCAACCCTCCGATCAAAAACTTGTGATCTAGGGTGTGGGGTTAAAGCTTTACCTGTAGCCGAAAAGACCTACCTTTGTAAAGAACTATATACAGAAATCATGATAAAGAACCCTAAAAGGTAGGTTTTTCGGCTACAGGTAGGGTTCAAGGTTCAGGGCTTATGTGTCGGGGAGGCAGCCTTCTTGCGCTCACTTAAGGGATCAGGGACTCAGTAACCATGTTTAGTGGGAATCTCAGCAGGATGGATGAGGCTTCTTTACTCCGCCTATATCCTATTGTTTACAGCGGTTGAGCATCCACGCCTGTGCATCCTTTCGCGTATCTTCCTTGTCCACTTCAAGACCACGAACAGGGGTGCAGGGTTCAGGGATCGGGATGGCTTAGGGTTTGGGGTTTAAGGTAAGAGTTCAGAGCTGATGGTTGTGGTTTGAGAGAATCTAAGGTAGCATGTAGGGTTTCACGCTTTCGGTATGCCTTGCCCCAAACCTTAAACCCAAAAACGCAAACCCCAAACCCCTCGAATCCTAAACCATAAACCCCAATCCTTAAACCCAAGTTGGAATTTGGCTAACAGGGCACAAAACACCAAAACTCCATAAGGACATCCCTGATCCCTCTTTCAGCCAGTGAAACAGGGATATCCCACTCTAAACTTTAAGTTCGGGCGCAATCCTAAACCATAAACCAAAAACCCTAAACCCTAAACCCCCAATCCTTTAACCCAGCTTGGGACTAACAAGCTCTAAACCCTACACCGCGAGACACCCTAAACCCTAAACGCTTAAATCCTAAACCTTGAACCCCCCCACACAAAAAATCTGGGGCACGGACTCCCTCGTCACCGTACCTCTTCACACCTCGTCTCATAGGCTTCTATAGGGCCTTATTACTATACCCCCTTAGAACCACAAAAAAAATAATATTTGTCATAATCTCTTGGGGTTTATATGAACAAGAATAAAAGACTTCCTAAGGAGACTTTAGATTAATTAGAATAGGGTTTTGGGCCCATTGTACTGTAACTATACTAAGGAACCCCCAAAATGGTATTGGTAATTATTAAAGCTCCTTGTCTTACCCCCGGGCCCTTAACTTAATGCGGGAGCTTCGGATTTGTTTAAGGGATTTAGGGCTCATTAAGATCTATCTATAGGGGTTCCGTTAAAAGTGGTACAGAAGGGCTCTATAAAGCATCTATAGGGCTTCGGGATGTGGTGTTTTCTGACTTAGGGATTTAGGGTTTAGGGGTTTTCGGATTTAGGGAAATGGGGGTTTGGGGTTTAGCGGCTTAAGGTTTTGGGTTCAAGGCCCTTAAAACCTGAACCCAACAGCCCAAGCTCGCAACCCTCAAACCGAAGCCACAAGCCCTCAGCTCTCTAAAATGTTGCCCTAAACCCTCGATGCCCCTCCCCCTTCCTGCCGTGCATGAACCCGAACAAAGAAATCCTTAAACAGACATGTAAAGGCTTCACAAAAGCCCTTGCGACACTTTCTCAAACCCTGGTGAAAGCCCCGCCCCCCCTCCGAAAAGAACTCATACCCCTACAATGCCATGAAAAACCTCTCCAAACCCTACAGAACCCTACAGAAATCCTTCAAACCTTCTAAACCCCATGATTACATCCTAAACCCGAAACCCTAATCCCTAATCCCTAAACCCGAAATCCCTTCTGTAGGGGCCTAAATAACTACCTATACCATTTTGGGGTTCCTTGAAGAAAGTTATAGTATAATATGTCCCAAAACCCTATTCGATTGTTAAGGTCCCTATATGGGAGTTTCCGAAAATAGGGCTACCTTATTTGGGGGTCCTTATAATAAGGATCCTACTATCTAGGGTACTATATTAGGGTATCCTATTTTCGGAAACCCCCCTACTCCCAGAAGGAGGGAGAAGGAACCAAACTTCTCCTTGCAACGCCCGCGGCTCCACGCCGGGGATCCCTCGGCTTCCTCGGGCTTCAACTCCTGGGGGAAACGCTTTTTAAAAGGTTTAATGCGTTTAAAAAAAACAAAAAAAAGGTTTAGGGCTTAGGGTTTGGGGTTCAGGGTTCCGGGTGTAGGGTTTAGGGTTTTTGTTTTCTTTTTTTTGGGGGGGGGTGGTGTGTGGTTTTGCGTGTACATAGGGTTTGGGGTTTCTGGTGGATTTCGCAGTGTTTTCGTGGGATTTCCATGGGCTTTGTTCCGGGTGTCTTCGGGTTTATGTGCTTCGGGTTTAGGGCTTCGGGTTTACAGTGGAGCGTGTAGGGTGTAAGGTTTCAGGTGTTGGGGCTTTGTCAGAGTAAGAGTTCTAATCTGTGCTGGTTTGTTTAAGAGTCGTTATCTGTCAATTTTGGTGGTGCTTCTGTGGGTGGTTGCTTTGAGGGTTCCCTTACGGACTCTGTGGAGCTGCCAGAAGGGCTCTCGGGTTTTCGGGTGTGAGAGAATAGAGATGAAGGCTGGCTCTTGGAAGGAATTTATGAATTAGGGTTTATGATTTAGGGTTCCTAGGGGTTTCCGAAGGTTCAGAAAGGTTGTGTAAGGCCTGCTTTTGCAACGGGTGTTTCTAAGGGTTTGTATGGTCCGTGGGACTTGCTACGGGTCTGTTACGGATGGTAGGGCTTGTAATAAGCTTCATAATTAAGGGTTCCATACAAGTGCGAACAAAAAAGGTATATCTTCCTGGAGGTTGTTTGTGTGTACACTTTGGCACCCCCCAAAACCCCTAAAGCCCAATAGGTAAGCCCTAAACCCTAATTTTTTGGAAACTCCCGAAGGAACTTTCAGGGTTGCCGCCATTGCTCTTATTTCAGGAGCTTTTCTATCGATTCCTTGATGGCTCTTTGAGATGTAAGACCTTGGTACGGGATCTACGCAGGATCTAGAAGGGTACATTAGGATTTGCAGCTTAGGAAACACTAAACCGTATACCCTAAACCCCAGGCCTGTTCTGAGTTTTTGGGCTTGCCAGCGTTTAACGACCTGCCCCTTTTATCGCTGCTGTGGCTGGTCATCCTTGGAACGTTTGTGGGGTTTAGGGTTCAGGGCTTAGGGCTGCTTGGCATTGGCAACGCACAACCCTAAAGCCCCTTTTTACCTCAGTGCAAAAGCCGCGCAATCCTAAAACCCCATCACCTTCGCGAATGACACCTTTCATTCATGTTTAGCAATAAAGCTCGAATCCGTTGACCCGAAGGCTCTCTGAGTCCCACTAAACCCAAGAGCTCCACCAGACCCTAAACCAACCTCGTTATCTGTACCCCCAAACCCTCCTAAACCCGATACCCTCAAACTCAGCCCTAGCATGAACGCTAATTGGAGCACAACCCCCTCAATACACCCTGGACTAAAAACCACAGAGCCAAAAAAGACACAATCCTAAATCCCTAGAAGTCCTGTAGCGCGTGCAGAAGTCACATAAAAACCATGGTAACACGCTACCAAGATCCAATTAACACCCGAGCTAAAACGACTGTGAATGGAAAAAAGCTATGCCCCTGCGCTCCTCCAAATCAGCCTCGATGCCCTCGAGAAGTGCCTTCCTCGGAGCTTGTTTTTTTAACCCCGGGTTGTTGCAAGGGGCTTGTATAAGGATTCCTTTCAAGTAGAAGCCACAAAGTGCTCTAAAGGTAAAGTTTAACGAATCCCAGCACTCTTCATCCCCTTTTCTGGGGTTCACTGTCGGGGTTGTTTTTTTTTTGAAACTCACAAGAGTTTTAGGCTTCGTTCGGCATTTATAGGAGGGACTTAGCTGGCTTTACTATGTCGGGGTCAGGGCGGGGCAGGTACCCTAAATAATAGGTGCCGTATTATAATAGGGACCCAAAAAGGGGCCGTAATTTTGACACCCACCCACATGAATAAAAGGTCACACCATATTTTGGGGTCAGGGATACTTGAGCACTTCGTCGTTTCATGGCTTAGCATGTTAGCGGCTTTAAAAGGAATGTGAAGGACATGTCGAAGCTTGAAGCTTCGGTCTTTGCACACTGGTGCGAATTCGTTTTTGCTGTCGCAAGCTTCAACATCCCAAGGCACACCAGAGCGAATATGCTGGGGGATACATGGCCGCTTCAACGAACCCGCTTTGGCTCTGGGCAATAGCCCATAAACCCAACAATATGAACCTGAAAGTATACAACAACGTAGTAACCCTTACAGCCTGAGTTTGCGGTTGATCCAAGGGTAAAAGGAGGGACCCTTAATAAGGACCCCTAGGTCTATACCCTTAATATAGCTATCATATACCCATTGTATAGCCGATTATAGGATAGGGGTCCCCGTTAAGGGTCCCTCCTTTTCCCCTTTGAGTTGAGCATCCAGAAATCTTGGGGTTGAGGCTTTGAGCTGCGGGAATGAATCTCGATGCTCAACCGATGCAGCCAACCCTACGACCCGAAACCGTGAGACCCGGTGCTCCCCAAGACCCTATACCCAGAGACCGTAAACCTCGAAGACCCTAAACCTTAAGATCCTATTGCAGGGGCCTTACCAATTTGCTTACGGTTTGTGCGTACATTATACTGTACTATGATTATAAGTCCTCAAAATAGTATCTGCAACCGCAACTATTGAAGCCCATACCTCCAACATCTACTTTTTTGTGCGTTCTTTTTATAAACCCAAATATGGAAGTTGTAGGGACCCTACAAAAAACGCAGGTTCTGGCGGGTGACGGTATATTCAACCCAAAGGTACTATGATTATGAACTAGAAGCCCTCAAAAGAGGGTCTCCAGTTATTATTTAAGCCTGCATACTCAACCCACCAGAACCTAGCATTTTGCCGAGCCCCTATAAATCCCCTATTCGATTTTAACAAGGCGAACCTACCAAAAAACGCAGGCTCTGGTCGGTTAAGTTTTTCCTCAACCTACCAAACCCTAGATTTTGGTAGGTTCTCATTCTAAACCCTACTATGAGATTCATAGGGACCCCACAAAAATGTAGGTTTTGGTAGGTTAAGGTATATTCAACCCAAAATCACCTAAACCCTAAACCCTAAAAACCCTGAACCCTAAGTCCCTAAATCCCAAAACCCCTAAATCCCCAAGCCCTTATGGATCCCTTTAAAGGAACTTCTTAAAATCCCTTTAAAGGACCCCCCCCAAACCCACCTAAACCCAAAAAATATGGATCCCTTCAAAGAACAGGTCCGCCAAGCGTCTCGGGCTCGGCCTCCGCCTGCGCCTGGATCTCCGTCACCTGCTTAGAGGGACTCTTAAAAGGGATGGATCCTTAAGACCTTAAGGGGTCCCTTAAAGGGATCCTTAAAGGGATGGATCCTTAAGGGAACCCCAAGGGGTCCCTTAAAGGGATACTTAAAGGGATCTAGAGGAACCTTAAGGGGCTCCTTAAAGGGATCCTTAAAGGGATCCTTCAAGGGCTTTTGGGTGTAGCGATGAGGCTTCGGGGTTTAAGGCTTCGGGTTCAGGGGTTTAGGGGTTTAGGGGTGTAGGGGTTTAGGGGGTTTGGGGGTGTAGGGGTTTGGGGGTTTGGGGGTTTAGGGGATAGGGTTTGGGGATTGGGGGTTTAGGAATGGGGGTTTCGGGTTGGTTTAGGGGTCAGGGTTTGGGGGCTGAGGGTTTAGGGTTCAGGGATCGGGGTTTCGGGGTTCAGGGGTTCGGGGGTTCAGGGTTCAGGGTTTAGGGTTCAGAGGTTTAGAATTCAGGGTTTCGGGGTGCCCAAGGGCCGCGAACCAAAAAACGCCGTGAAAGCGGAGTTGAGTCATGAGTTTACTGTAGCGCAATTTAGCTATACAAAAAAGCGCTGCATGTGTGTACATATATAGACAAAAACAAACACATACCTCGTACATATACATAAACATGTACATTCGTATATATGTATACTGAGATAGTTGTATCTGGATGTAGGGCCATACTTATGTTTGGACATCTACTTCTACTCAGAGCTCGTAGTTGTATCCTTGTTCTGTTTGTTACTCATTCATCATACACTGTGCACATAGGTGTACGAAGTAAGAACTCCTACTCACTACAAGCGTTGCTCGTTTAAGTGAACCATGTGAAACTCTCCATAAACGAGTCGATTGAACTCCAAAACCTTGATCCCTAAACATTACAGCTCGAACCCTAAACCCTCAACCCTAAACTCTAAACGCGAAACTCTAAAACCCTAAAACCTACATTCCCAGAAGTGCGCACCCCTAAACCCTAAGCCCTAAACCCTCAACCCTCGCTTCTGGCCCCCCAAGGCCAGCACCTGGTCTTCCGTCAGCTTTCCCTCCAAAGCTTCCGTGTCCGGCCATGAGCTCTTCCTGGCATCGTGCTGGGAGTCGCAAGAGCCCCGCAGGCCCAAAAGGGATTCAAAGCAAGTTAGTGCTTCGGGTTCGAAGTTTATGGGTTTGGGGTTTTGGGGTTTTAGGTTCAGAGTTTATGGGCTTTGGGGTTTTGGGTTTAGGGATAAGGGAGTCGTTGCACCTCTTGTCTTGGATAGTTTGCTTTTGGGGATCCCGGCCTGGTTTAAGGGGTCTGCGGGGTTTCTAGTTCCAAGCTTGACTGTACAGTAGAAGCCAGAAAGTTGGAATATCATTATCGTAACCCCTTTAAGGTAAATCATAGGGGATCCTACCATTAATCCATATTCCAACTTTCTGGAGTTCCCTTTAAGGGCTTAGGAAGTTTAGGGCTTCGGGTGCTGGCTTTTGTGTCCTTTGCTATGTACACCCATGCCCTTCAACCCCGAGGTCCTGAAGAATTACGATACTGAGACGAGCGCAACACTTCGGATCGGTGGTAGCGCCCCCGCTCTTCGAAAGTCCCGAGATCCGCGCATGCAGCGATGGATTGCTAAGCCGAACTTGTAAGGCTTCTGGCTGGATGAACAAACATGGACATTTCGGATTTGGGGGGTTTAGGGGTTTCGGGGTTTTGGGGTTTAGAGGTTTAGGGGTTCAGGGGTTTGAGGGTTTAGGGGTTTAGGGGTTTTGGGGTTCAGGGGTTTGGGATTTGGGGTTTGGGGGCTTTGGATTTGAGGTTTAGGCTTTAGGGTCTATATATGGCTAAGTGCAGAGTTCCGGCTGCATAGCGAAACGCAAACCCTTGAACTCACATACCCTTAGGGTTTAGGGTTTAGGAATTAGGGTATAGGGTTGAGGGCCACGTTGGGGTTAGGGGTTAGGGTTTTACTGTAGGGTTCAAGATGTTCAGAGACCTGAACTCCCACACTGAAGCCCTGAACCCCGAATGTCGATCCGGAAAGCCTATACTAGACTCCAAGGCTTGAAAAACCTTAAACCTAAACCCTGAACCCTAACACCTGACGACCCTACACCCTAAACCCTAAACCCTAAGGCCCTAAGACCCTAAACCTCTTAGACCCAAAACAAGGAACATGCAACCCTAAACCCTAAACCCTAAACCGGAACCCTAAACCCTGAACCCCCGAACCCAAACCCCGATCCCTAAACCCTAAACCCTAAGCCCCCAAACCCTGACCCCTAAACCAACCCGAAACCCCAATTCCTAAACCCCCAATCCCTAAACCCCAGCCCCCAAAACCCTATAGTAGAAGCCAGAAAGTTGGAACATCATTCTCCTCATGCCCTTAAGGTAAGTTATAAGGGATCCTAGCACGAATCCTTCTAAAGCCATGTTCCAACTTTCTGTCTTCTAACCCCAAATCCTAAGGGCCTAAGACCCTAAAACCTCTTAGACCCAAAACAAGGAACATACAACCCTAAACCCTAAACGGAACCCTAAACCCTCAACACCTCGCAACGAAGCCGGCAGTGCCCGGTGGAGAGAAGGAAGGGGGCGGCATGGCACCAGCCCGCCTGCCTCGGTCTTGAGGCTCCTTTTTAATGGAATTCAAGGCGTAGGCATAGGGTTTAGGGATTAGGGTTTAGGGATTAGGGTTTAGGATTTAGGGTTTAGGGATTAGGGTTTAGGGATTAGGGTTTAGGGATTCTGGTTTAGGGTTTAGGGTTTAGGGGTTAGGATTTAGGGTTTAGGGTTCAGCTCACGAAACCCTATCCTCCAACCCTCAACCCTAAACCTTCATAAACTCTACAATCGCAACTCCCTGGTCGAACAGATGCACTTCGGGGGCTTCCGTTTCCTTGCTCTCTTCGGGCCTTCATGACTTGGGAGTTTCCGAAAACTAGGGGTACCCTAATTTGGGGGTCCTTACGATAAGGATCTACTATTTAGGGTGCTGGATTAGGGTCCCCTATGTTCGGAAACTCCCAAATTATTAGAGTCGGGCTTGGAGGTATATCATACCATAAGAGGACCCTAATATAGTACCCTAAATAGTAGTATCCTTAGTATAAAGACGCCCAAAATACTAAGGTACTTGGACCTTTGCCTCGGACTAGCCGGTAACTCGGCTCGTTGCTCTGGGCCTTC
>CAJNDT010003235.1:596774-754559 GCA_905221615.1 Symbiodinium sp. CCMP2592
CCTGTAAATACAGACTTATACTAAACCAACAAGCTTGGCCCTAAACAGAAAACCCTATGCACCATATATGCCCCAAGCCCAGACAGCGAGTCACCTGGGAACCACGGAGTGGAGACCACGGATGCCGCCAAATCCCCGGACATCATGCGCTTCATGTGTCGGGCCTCAGACGCTTGCAGTTTTTTGGTCTAAAGTAAAAGCCAGAAAGTTGGAATATGATTCTCCTAGCCCTTCTATGGTAAATTATAAGGTATCCTACCATGAAACCATATTCCAACTTTCTGGAGTTCCCTGTAGGGTGTTAGGGCTTACGGTCCAGGGTCTCTTGGATTTTGCTTTAAACGCCCTGCTATCCCGCTTCTGATCCATAGAAGGCATTGAGTTTGTACTCAAGGGGTCAGAGGGTCTACATGAAAAGCACTGGGTCTTTCTTAAAGTTGGGTTGTCTGACTCTTTGTTCGTCTAGCGCAGGGTCCAGGGTTTAGGGTGTCGGGACTGAGATGTATCAACCCTCTCAGCTCAGGTGCCTAAACCCTGCAAACCCTGAAAACCCTAAATCCTGCAACCGCAAAACCCCTGAACCCCTAAACCCTAAACCCTACAACCCTACAACCCTGAACCCCTAAACCCTAAACCCTAAAACCCTAAACCCTAAACCCCAAACCCGGAAGCTCTAGGAACCCTAAGGACCAAAACCTCAGTCACGGAGGACCGGATTGCAGGAAAATGGTCAGGCAAATGTAGGAGCTAAAAGTGGGGGGCCTCAACAATGGGGTTCGAGAAGTCTCTACGGGTTTGAGCGGGTGCTAATAAGAGGGCATAAGTTTTGAGGTACATGAAAGTATAGGTCTGTCAACACTTCGCTACAAATATGTTAGGGCCCTGCATCAGGTGCTTGGGATATGGGGATTTCCGAAAAACAGGGGGACCCTAATATGGTACCCTAAATATGTAGGACCCTTATTATAAGGATCCCAAAATAAGGTACCCCCCTAATTTCGGAAACTCCCATATGCAGGCCGGTAGTTGTCAACCTAACCTGAGCTGCTCCCGGCTCTTGAGGTTTAGGGTTTAGGGTTGGGGGTTTAGGGTTTAGGGGTTTAGGGTTTGGGGCTTGGGGTTTAGGGTTTAGGGTTTAGGGGTTTAGGATTTAGGGGATTAGGGTTTAGGCGTTGTGGCTCGAGCACAGCTTCGGAGGGACGTCACCAACCTGGTGTGTCTGCTCCGACTGCGTATTCCCAACCCCAGCATTGCCATTGGCAGTGCGACTTCCGTCGGCTGCGCAGCCGCGGATAGGAGCCGGAGGCTCCACTCACCCAGGCAACGCTGCTATTCACTTAGCCGTCTGTTCTGGGTGTTCCTCGGTGGTGTTGTTATTCGCTGCTTCGGCCGACTGGCACACCGCTGAGTCGTATTGCCCCTTTTATGGGCGCCTTCAAGGCTTACTTCGCCATCATCCCCCTCGCGATCTTTGGCTTTTTCTTGCTTTGGATAGGTCAGGACGGCCGCGAAAAGGAGGGGCAGTCCTCCGTGGCACCGCAGAGAGCGGCGCGCACGCCACAAAGCTCGCCGCGCTTTGCGGCGTGGTATTATCACTGCCGACTCGCTGAGGGTTCTGGCCTCGCATCACGGCAGTATGCCTCCCAAGCAGCCATCCAGTGGGAGTGCCAAGCAAGGAAAGCACGGCGGGGGAAAAGGAGACCCACCTCAGCAATCCAAGGTGGAATTTGGACTCCCGGCCGGTGTGGTAACAGCATTGCAGTCTATTTCTTCCCGTGCAACGCACGACCTGTGGGGTCAATCGGCCTTCGCTGTCGAGGATGCATCTGCAGAACAGTTGGCGCAAAGACGTGCCAACGCTATTTCCAAGCTCTCAAAGCGTTTGGCGGGCAATGTACGTGCCAAAGAGGAGCTTATGGTGGCGCTCCGACAATGGTGCTCCACTCTGGGGCTGCACCTGATCGGCCTGATCGGAAGGGTCCGGGCCCTTGGCAGCACCATCGACGACGATACCACTGTGGCTGTGCGAGAAATGCAGGAGGCCCTGCTTGCGCAGCCCTCGGCCGCATCTTCCGAAAGGGTTGCAGCGGCGCAAGCCTCCTTGAGGAACACAGGAGAGCGCCGGGCACCCCCCCTGCCTTGTCCGTGGAGGGCCCTCTTGAGCCAGACCGTTACCCTACCTGCCATCGGTTGTGGGATCCTGCCTGTGGAGTCCTTGGACCCTTCCGTGGTGCTTCTCTGGAGCCTCCCGTTGCTCTTCGAGATGCTGCTCCTGCGTGGTCATTCTTTACCCGTGTGCACCCCCCACAAGACCCCCGCATGGTCGACTGGGTTCCGGTGCCCTCCGACCCGCTGTTCGCCACTGTCCTTCTTCAGTGCCCACCTGCCACACGGGCTGCGCTCCTCCCAGCTTCGTGCGCCGCCGCCGATTTGCTCCGTGCATGTAATCGAGTTGTCAGGGACCTGTCTCTCATCTTGGCGCCCCCCGAAATTTGGTGTGGGACAGCTACATCACCAAACCCAACCCTCGCCGGCCGGACGTTACTGGGACACGCTGCTCCAGGCTCGTCATTTCGCTTTCTGGGGTAGCCCATTCAGCATACGCCAACCTGGGCTACTGTTTGCCTGGTCACCCGGCGACCCAGTCCCACTCACTGTGCCCACGGTCCGTGACGAACAGTGGGACCCCGTGCACTGCACATTTCGGCCCTCCCTAGCCTGCTTCAGTGTCACTAGATGGATTCCTGCACTGCGGCTTGATGACCTCGGTCTTCACCTTGTCCCTGAGAGCCCGAACCTGCATCGTGCGCATGTTCTATCCGCTCAGCCTCCCCTTCGCGTCGCGACAGGGGGCGAGTGGCCTGCTGCGTGACGGCGATAGCCTTTCCGGCTGTCGACAAACCCCGATCCTTCTCCTTCCCCAGCTCTTGGTCGGGGGTCTGCTCCCGGGGTCTCTCCGGCGGCTTTGGCTTGCGGCCCTTGGTTTCGGGCTTTTGTCGGGTTACGGTCTGCCGGCCGCCTTAGCCCATACCCTCCTTCCTCGGGGAGGGGCCCTCTCAGGAGACTGCCATGCTCCCAAGTTCGATTTTGGCCTCCTGTATCGTACCAGCTGCGATCTCCGCGCCCGGGGTGCGCCTGTTTGGAGCAGCATTGATGGAATTTCGTGGTCGGCCGATGTTCATGAGGAATGCGTCGCCCAGGTATCCTTACACCAACTCTGGTGGTCCCATGAACTTTACCCGTATCTACCCGCATCCGCCCCTCCACCATACCGTCAGGCTTTCTGCAACTTCCCGCTCTGGTGTGGTGGCGTGCCCGACCAGGTTTTCATTGCCACTGACGGCAGCGGTGAACACGGGGGGGCCTGGGCCTTTTGCGTGTGGGCTTGGTGGCGTCATCGCTGGTACCGCGTCGGTTGGTTTGGGGCTTCTGGCTCTCAGCTCCCCTGGGCCCCCGACCTGCCGCCCTCGGCAGGCGGCCTATCATTCCACACTGAACTCTAGGCTGCCGGACTCTGGCTTATTGCCTGGGTTGACCGCCTGTCCCTCCTCACAGCCTCTGCTCCTACCAGGGTTACTGTGGCTGTCGATAACGCGGCGGCTCTTCAAATAGCGGCGGGACAGGCCCAAGCCGCAGCACCCGCCACCACCACCACTCGTTATGTTTGGCAGGCCGTTCAAGCTCGGATCTCCACACGGTTCCAGCATGTCCATAGCCCTGTCGGTGTGCTCCCCAACACCTTTGCGGACTACCTTGCCGGGTGGTCAGGTCGGGTCTCCTGGCAACCGTGGAAACAGCTTGACCCGTCGCTCCCCACCCTCATGCAAAACGCAGCTCCGTGGCTCTGGGTCATCCCACATGCTCGTGTCATAGAGGGCCGGCCGTGTATCTGTCTGGTCTCGCAGACCATCTCATGTGTCCCTGTTACTGAGGCTGGCGATGCGCTACCTCCTGTCGCGGATACATTGACACCCACAGAGGCCGCTGTTCCACCGTGCCGTACACCTGCCGCCTCTCCCATCCCTCTTCGCCTTGTCACAGCAAATGTTCAAACGATGCGTGACTCCAATGCCACGTTTTTCAATCCCTCAGGGCATGGTCAGAGGCGCCAGTACCTCTACTCTCAGGTTGCTAAACTAGGCCTTGATATTGTGTGCCTGCAAGAAACTCGCAGCAAGGGTGGCCGTTGGGACACAGCCGGTCTCCTCACTTGGCGCTCTGGCGCGCAGAAAGGGAGTTATGGCTGTGAAATTTGGATAAGGCCTGGCCTTGCTAATCCGCCCTTGCGCCTTGATGACTGGCGCATCGCCAGTGCCGATCCCCGTCTTCTAGTTATTGTCAGCAAGCGTGCTGACTTTCCCATTGCTGTCATCGCCGCACATGCCCCCCACGCTGAGCGGCCTGCTTCTGAGATTCACCACTTCTGGTCTTCGCTGCACTCCGCCCTGTGCCAGCTACCTCGGGCTCAGTGACTCGGTCTGGATGCTAATGCCGACCTCCTTTGGGCAGACGAAGACCACGCCTATATAGGCGACTGTTTGGGCAACAGCGAAGAGGGTGCTGGTGAGCAAGGTCTTTTCGACACCATCCAGCGCTTTGGTCTTCTTGCCCCGGCTTCTTTCTCCGACATCCAACAGGGCCCAGGCTGGTCTTGGGAGCATACGGGCGGTACTCGGAAGCGGCTTGACCACCTCCTGCTTCAGGCGGGCCCATGGCAATGCACCCGCGCCCGGCAACTGCCCGAGTTGGACATCCTCAACGGCCGCAGAGATCATATGCCTCTCCTCGTTGAATGCAGTCTTAAACGACAGGCGACACCGGCGAGACGCCCTGGAGCACCCCCCCGAGCCACCGCTCAGCAAGCGCAGATTATTGCTGCTAGCCTTTGGTGTGAGCTTCCGTCTCCCGTGCGCGGCATCACTGATGTGGGGCAGGAGGTCCGGGATCTCAAAGCAAGGCACCTCCGCCTCCTGAAGGCCCTCCCGAGGGCCCCTCGGCGGCCTGCCCGACAGCCATACATTACTGATGCGTCTGTCGCTGCCCTGGATGTTGTGCGCCAAGCTCGCGAGCAACTACCGCGCCTCCGCAATAATGTCGAATGGCAGAAACGGCGCTTTCTTCTACTAGTGTGGCGCTGGAGCTGCGTCCGGGGACGATCCGACACTGCAGTCCCTCGCCCAGACCCCACCGGACTTCAACATGCCCGGTTGTTGTTGCAGGCCTGTAATCTGCACATCCGGGGTCTGCAGCAGAAGGCACATTACCTCGCTCGTTCTGACAAACTTGCCCATTTCCGCACCCTTACTCTTGCCGCCACCCAGCACTGGGAATCCACAGGCATTCCTTTGGAATCTATCCGACATCTTCGATGGGCCTCCCGAAAGGCCCATGACCGCCGGGCGGTGCATGCCGCTGGCGGTTTCGACATTGACCGTGAGCTCGAAGCACAATTTCGCGACCAGGAAGATGCCCGCCTTGTCTCTCCTGCACAGCTCTCACAAACAGCCGAGCGGTGGCTCTCTGCCGATGCCACTCGCTCCCCGTGCCTCGAGGCAGTTCCTTCACTGCTCCAAATGGAGCAGATGTGCATCCGACAGGCACCGGCTAAGGCACCAGGACCAGACGGCCTGCGGAACGAGCTCTGGCGGGGCCACGGAGCCCTTGCCGGTCAGTGGCTGTGGCCACTTTGTACCCGTATCGCGCTTCAGGGTCGCGAACCCTTTGATTTCAAAAAGGCCATCGTCTGCGCCCTCTACAAAAAGGGCCCGGCATCAGTGCCAGCCAATTACCGCTCAATCGCCCTCCTTAACGGCATTGCTAAGTTGTGGCATTCACACCTTCGCGCCACGGTTGGTGGACATGTTCTGTCTCGTTATGAGCCCATGCAGCTAGGAGGGCGCCGCGGCGTCCACACTGGTTTCGCGTTGGCCGCTTTCCGACGCGCCTGGGACCTCTCTGTCTCTGCGGGGCGGTGCGTTGCTGTTGTCTTTGTCGACATCCAAGCCGCTTACTACGAGGCTAGCAGAGATCTGCTGTTCGATGGCTTCCCTGACGATGTTGACGTCCCTGAGCACCATCACCTTGCTGGACTTGTCCTCCAGCTTCACCGTCAGGGGGCCCTTTCTGCTCTGGGAGTTGCTGAGGATGTCAGCGCGCTCCTGCGGGATTGTGTTGCCCTGTCTCATTGGTCGCTCTCCGGTTCGGACAACATCTTCCTGGCCTCTAGAGGTTCCCGTCCCGGTGACGGCCTCGCCGACGTCCTGTTTGGTGCCCTATTTGCTATCGGGCTGCAACACATCCAGCGCACCGCTTGTTCCATGGGCATCTCACACACCAGTGCCGGTGTTGAGATCGGCCTCGAGCCAGGTGTCAAGCCGATTGGCTGGGCTGACGATCTAGCCGTCCTTGCGGACTTTGATAGTCCTGCCGAGCTCCAAACACAGCTTCCCCACCTTACCGGTGTCATTCTTGACACTCTCCGTTGCTTGCGGTTCCGGGTCAACCTTGGAGCGGGCAAGACCGAGGCCCTTGTTGATATTAGGGGAGAAGGTGCACGAGCAGCGCGCGGCGCCTTGCTCAGCGGTGACGCCCTATTGGAAGTCTCCGAAGGTGACAGCATTCGTCTCTGCCCAGAGTACAAATACTTGGGTGTCGCCCAGCTGCCTCGAGACACCGGCAGACGTGACTGCGAGCTGTCGGCACAGCGAGGGTCCGCTGCTGCGTCTCTTGCTCGAACCCTGCTTTGCAGCAAGTGTCTGCCTTGGGAGCTGAAACGAGCCTGGATTACTGGACGTGTCCTCCCCTCCGCATACTCCTCCCTGGCCTTTTCGCGCGCTGATTCCGCCCGGGCCGCTGCGCCGTTGGCTGGACTCTTTGAACGCACTGCCAGGATTTTGCTGTCATCTTGGCAAGTTGGCCATAAGCTCACCACCCCTTTGCTCCGGCTTCTTGCTGATATCACCCCTCCCGACCTTGCGACCACTGTTAGCCAGTGCCGCCTCTGTGTGCAGATATTCTGCAGGGCACCTGCAGCTGTCAGGGACATAGTTGATGCTGCGTGGAACCGAGCACTCCCTTGGTGTCAGGCCCTCGTCCTTGCTTGTTTGCGCGTTGGAGCCGCCTTAGATTCCTGGGACCCTGCCGCTCCCCCTTCCATCACTGTCCTGTTCGTTCAGCAGAACGGACGCGCTCTCCTGCGAGCATGCAAGGCTCTGAGCAAATTTGGGCACAGATATGCTGCCTGCGCACAGCTTTGGGCGGATCTTGCCACCCGCCGCACCACGAAGATCCTTGGCGCGCCACAGTCCCACAGCTGTCCGGTCTGTCAAGGCGTTTTCCCGAGCCTACATGCGGTACGAGCTCACATGCACCGGAAACACGGTGTCCTTTCTGATGTGACTGCCTAATTATATGGCTGGCTCGGTTTGTCTTTGGTGCATGCGAGACTTCCAATCCTCGGATCGATTAAAGCACCACCTTCAAACACAGCGCTCCTGCCTGCACGGCCTGCGTGTTACTGTTGGACCTGTCTACCAGTACGGTTCGGGCACAAAGCGCTCAGGTCGCGCCAGCCATCGTGGAGTCCCTCCGCAGCGCCTCTGCGGGCCCTGCAACAGCACCCCGGTGCAGAGGCGGGCTGCCGACCTGGGGGTGCCGGCCGACGACGCTGCTCTGCAAGCAGAGTGGGACGCTGTTCAACGCTCCCCTGCACTCTCGGACCTTGTACCCGGCAACCTTCACCGACCAACTACTTTGCTGCCTATCGGCGACGACTCCGGCGCACGGCAGGTCTGGCACATTCCCGCTGCACGGGGTTCTTCCCCCACGCCCTCTGCCTCCCAGCCTTCCTGCTCGGCCACCGCTGATGTGGCCTCTCCTGTGCTACACCCTTTGCAATGGTTCTCCATTGTGGAAGGGGCCGCTGGCTGTGACGACTGGGCCCTCCCCTCGCCCTGGTGGCCTGGGCTTCTTGGCCTCGGAGGGGTCTTTCAACTTCCCTCCTCTTGGCACCGGCTCTGGCCTATGTGGTCTGCGCTCGAGTTCTTCGAACCTTGGGAGAATCGGGCCATCCGTCGCTTCGGTGCTCTGCGCTCCGCCTCTTCGTGCGGTTTGGGCGCAGCCGCCACACTTACTGATGCTACTGCTGGCAGGTGGTCTCTTTTGGAGTTGGCCGCTGCCACGGTGTCCTTCCGCATGATCTGCAAGACTGTCCTCCGCCGCGGTGCTCTCTGGCTTTGGGGGCACCCCAGCAATCAAGGTCTTGCCCTGCTGCGCCGTCTGCTCCCGGCGGCCTTCTTCTTGGATTTTCATTCGCCGAGGGGTCGGGTCTTCCTTGCCGCAAGCTCTGCCTCCCTGGCCTCCCTTGTGCGTGCTGTCATTGCTCGACCTGCCTTCTCGGTCCCGGTCTCGCTTCCGTTGCGGGCTTTTTGGGCCTACCCGGCTGCATGACTTGCCGCCCTTGTACAGCCTTCTCTGTCTGCCCTTTTCGTTTTCGTCTCCGGCCGCGCGGCTATAGCAGCTGCGCTTTTGGCCTTTGCATGCCTTAGTTAGCACAGGACATCCTCTTGCGCGAGTGAGTGAGTGAGATTAGGGTTTCAAATCAAATCCTCACTTTCGTTCTAGTGGCGAGCGTTCAGGGCTTACGGCGTAATATGGTGGCCTTCATGATTAGAGCGGGGGTGGCGGAGATGTAATATACTATAAGCATATCAAAGAACCCGAGACATTACATCGTATTAGTACTGGCTCATGTCGCGATACTGGCTTCTTGCGCAGGAGGTTAAGCCGAGTTACCAGGCTGAGGAACCATACTACTTGTTATAGATCCCTTTTGTGGCAACTTATGCTAAGTTCCTGACCAGTACCATACGGGACTTTGGTGGCTTGTTGCTGAAACTAGAGTATAATATACCACAAAACCCTGTCCTAATTATGAAGGCCTCTACACTAGACGAGCTAGACAGTCTTGCTCTTTTTCCGCTGGGCTGGGGGATTCCAAGCCTTGGAGACAACAGACCCAGAGAGACCCAGCGCCCTTAGTTCGGCAATATACCTGATTTCACATCTAAGATCCCTCCGGCTGATGATAAAAATCCTGCATTACCCATAACAAGGAGTATACCATGATTCCCAGTCTAGGATCATTAAGGTAATGCAGGATTTGTCTAATCAACCGTCTCGATAATTCATTGAAGGTCCCTCTCGATAGTTTCTGGAGCAAGACCCTGATAAAGGACTTAAAATTGTAGCTTCTGAAGGTTCTAGTGGGGCTTAACGCGTTTGGATGCAGCCTGATGTGTGCAGCTTCAGATGCATCCTGAGCCATATAGAGGCCTTCATAATTACCAATACTATTTTGAGGGTTCCTTCTTATAATCAAAGTTGAATATTTCCAGAAACCCTATTCTAAGCATAGAGGCCCCTATACATTTTAAAGAGGGGACCCTACTCTAATTATTAAGGCCACTATATTCTCAACTCTCTTCGCCAAGCTTCTGCTTTGATCTGGCTGGCACGGGCGTGGGGGAGCCGTACCCAGGGATCGAACCTAGGTGGGCTTGTTTCTCTTGCGGGCGCCACATGTCTCAAAACATTATGACTGGCTCATAACTTTTGTTGAAGTTTGAGAAGGATTTTGTAGCAGGACTTTGTATGGCTTTGTAAACAATTTTGCAGGATTGCCAGGTGTTATGGAGATTTGGGGGTTTTGGATCTTGGGCATAAGACAGTATGGGGTTCAAGCTGGATCCTGACGCCTTAACTAGCCCGTGACGCTCCACTTGTAAAGGCTCTGGGTTCAGGCTTTAGGGCGGTTTAGAGTTTAGGGGTTAGGGGTTTAGGGTTTAGGGTTTAGGGTTTAGGGTTTAGGGTTTAGGGGTATCTTATACGGTACATGTAGCATGGAGTGCCACGGAACAGTATAAGAAAGTACTCAGGCCTTCGTGTTCACTCAGGCCGAATCGCGAATCAGTATGGTGGGGTTGACTTCGGACGGACTTCAGGCAAGGGTCTAGCCTCAATAGTTAGAAGAGGGTTTTGGGCTATATCGTACTACCATTCTGGGCGTGCTACTGCTCCCAGTTGTGTAGCATGCACGCCTGGTTTCCGTTAGCCTATGCAATCTGTAAAACTTTCAACACTCTGCTGTGTAGCATAACCCAAGTTCCTGGTGCAATACATCTCCAGGATGACTTCAGGCGCAAGTCGTTCGTCCCCGTGTCATCTCGGAAGGTTGCACGCCAAACCTCACACCCCAAACATTTCTGCGTAGAGATTCCTTGCTGCAGGGCTTGACATAGATACCCGCCGCCATAAACCTGACGCCCTCGAGGCATAAACCCCTGAAGCGTGCAGTGGCTGAGGACGCCACTGCCCACTCTTCACCCAATAGATGCAACGGTTCGAGCCTTTGGCCATATGGGGCACTTAGCAATTAGAGTATTGCGGTTCCTTTGTAGGATTTCTATATAGGTTCAACAATATAGAGGTTCTGGGCTTAGGAGGGGCCCTAATGGCTGGACTGGGGTGTTTGGAGTAGATTTTGATACAACTATGCGGACTATGTGAACTTCTCCCGAAAAGCCTAAAAGGAAGAAGTCTTATATGTAGCACCTAAGCCTGACCTACCTGGACCCCAAAAGTATGTAGAATAATAGCCTTTTATGGGTATCATATTGCTCAAACAGAATCTGGGATTCAGGAATGTCTAGCTGTTGGGACGTTTGGGTGTAGAGGAGTCGAAACTCCCAGATTTGGCATTGGCGTTTTGGGGTTTAGGGTTTAGGGTTTAGGGTTTAGGGTTTGGAGTTTACGGATGCTGAGGGATTGTGGCGTTGGGAAGCCTGACGAAAACACTACTGCAGGTCCACAGGCCACAGGGCCACTGGAGGCGACAGCAGAAACACGGACAGACTTGCGGCAGTCCATGTCGCAATTCGCTTTCGTTCTCCAGAGCCGGATATTGCAACTGATGCCCAGCACAAATCGACTCCATTCGCCATGTGGAGTTTAACTTAGGCTTTAATCCAGATCGCGTGCCAGTGCAAGGCGCGCATGCCGCACGGATTTTGCGAGACCGGCGTCCAGCCCAAGGGCAGACCGCCTACACAAGAGATCCTAAAGGTTTCTACTACTACTTAAGAGCTCTGGGGTTCTCTAGGTGAACTACCGTAAGTATGAGAGCCCCACTTGCATCGCTGACCAAAGGTATACTCTACCTATGGCTGCGAGTGTGGATCCTCGGGTGTTTGGCAGCTTGGGGTCTGTGGGGTCAAGAAACTAAGATAGCGGCCTTTGGAATTACCTACACTCTTTTTTTGGGGGGGAGGGTGGGTTCCTTACAAGAATACCAGTATAATGCGCCCCAAAACCCTGTTCTAAGTATTAAGGCCCTACATCATAGAATCCTACTAGACTATAGATCCCCTATAGACCCCTTTAAGGGACCCCTTTAAAGGAACCCCTATTCTAATTCTTCAGGCCCCTAGATTCGGTCTTCGGTGTGGGGATGAAAGTATATTAGGGTAGTTGTCAATATTAGGGTCCCTTTTTGGGTCCCTATGATAATACGGCACCTAATATTTAGAGTGCCCAAAAAGGGACCCTTATTCTGACAACCGGGGCTTCGGTGTCACGAGGCCGAGGCCGCGAAGCTTATGGATCCTTAAACTTAAGAAACAACCTCGCCTAAACCCCTAAACCCAAAACCCCCAACTCCTAAACCCCAAAGACCCTTATAGCAAGAAGAGCCCCGAAAGCTGGGTTCTTTTTCTAAGGGGGTTTCATTTAAGCTACCATACTTACGAAACTATATTATGTATCTTAGATTCCTATTAACGTAACTTAATCCTTAAACCCTACACCTTTAAAGGAACCCTTATAGATCCCTTAAAGGAGGCCATATAGGTCGCTATTATGGCAACTTAAGCTACATCCCTTAACAACCAAAGCCCCCAAAGGCCTTGTCCACGAGGCTCCACGTCGTCCTCGGGCATCATCGGGGCAGGGACGCCCGCTCCCTGGAGACAATCGGATGCCAAAAGGACCGTTGAGTTGCGTTGGGGTTTAGGGGTTAGGGTTTACAGTTTAAAGTTGAGGGTTGCGGGTTTGGGCTTAGGGTTTAGAATTTAGGGTTGAGGGCTTGGGCTGTAGGGTTTAGGCTTGAGGGCTTTGGGTTAAAGGTGTTATCGGAAGGGCAGTATGAGGTTTTAGAGAACGTCTTGAGTCTTGAACCGGGTTTATCAGGTTGCATGGGACTTTACTAGTGCTGCTACTGCTACTACTACTACTACTACTACTACTACTACTACTACTACTACTGCTACTGCTACTACTACTACTACTACTACTACTACTACTACTACTACTACTACTACTACTACTACTACTACTACTACTACTACTCCTGCTACTACTACTACTACTACTACTACTACTACTACTACTACTACTACTACTACTACTACTACTACTGCTACTACTATTCGTTTTTGCACTGTTCTATTGGGCTTTAGCTGCTTGTGAATCCGTCGTCGGACGATCCAGCCGAGACTGATTCAGGATCCTTGCACCACATACATCTCCAGGACGAATGATGGACTACGAGCCAGTCTATGCCGAGTGTAGTACTTCTTGAGGCTTAGGGTTTCTGTGGGGCTTGGGACTAACATGCGTCAGCGGGCACTCCACAGGATCAGGTGGAAAGAAGTCGCCACTGCCCGGAACTACGGCCTGTGTACCCAGAAGCTACGTAAAAGTTTCTTCACATCCGCGAAGACTGTGCAAAGCCTGATACGTCAAAGCCCCAAAACCCGAGGCCAACAGACCCTTATGTAAGGGCCGTAGTATCTCGGGATGCTTTGGGTAGTTATGATTCTATTAGGGGCAAATGGGAACGTTGCTACTGATTTGTCCGACCCCTGCGACCCCTATATTGCAGCACCCTGCCTGGAAGGTGCTCTCTGCGATGTAATAGTCGCCCTCGGTTCCCAGCACCTGCCATCACCCGATTGCTAGGGCTGCCCTAGTTTCCTTCCCAGGGGCCCTAAGTAATTTCCGCGAAAACTGCAGTTCCTTATTCTTTACCCCCCCTAGAACCATAATGAAAATAATAGCTGTTAATATTCTCTTGGGCTTTATATAAACAAAAAATTAAAAGAGTAATTCCTAAGGAGACTATAGTATTACTATCCCGACCCGAAGTACAAGTACGTTGCACCCTCGGGGCTTGCATGTCGGCTGTCAAGTTGTTTTCTCGACCTTGACTTTGAGCTTGCGCGAACCAACTTACTATCCGGAATGGCTTGATTTTCATCATCCAACTCGACTCAACACTCTGCAAGGGTGAACGTGGACGCTGATGACTCGGACACCCCGCTTGAACTGCCGGCTCCATTCAAACAACAGTGATAACTCTTCTTCGCGTTTTGGGCTTCGTCCACAACCTCACACACCTGAACTCTCACATCTGCAGTATCGATGACTGCTGTTTCTGCCACGTGCTCGCACTGACCAAAACATGCTTTTCAAGTCGGGAGTGAAGCGCTCCTAAGGCCTAGATAAACACTAAACCCCTAAACCCTACATGCACTAAAATGTCAGGTTCGGAGTTTGGGGTTCCGGAAGTCCAAAATCAACAACTTTTTATCCGAAAATGTGATCCTAAGCCCTAAACCCTAACCCTTCACGTGGGCCTATCCTAAACCCTGAAACTAACCCCTTGATCCGAAAATCGTGGGCTTAGGGCTTCGGGATTGAGGGCAGTTCCGTTCTCTGAGGCAGCAGAGGAGGGCTCAAAGGCCTGGCGTAGGCTTTACAGGTTGTGGATTTAGGCCGTTTCGGCTTACGTATGAGGGTTTAGGGTTGAGCGTCCAGGGAATACCTAACACTTCGGGTTTAGGGTTCTGTGGGCAACAACAAGCTGTTACTGTCACTCAGCAGGTGGTCGGATGACCAGATCTCGCCGTTCGTCTGTGCATGTTTGGAGATTGGAAAAGCCGAATTCGGGACCCTTTAGGGGTTGGGGTTGAGGGTTAGGATTTATTGTTAATGGTTTGGGGTTTCTTAAAAGGGGGCCCTTGACCCCAGCTTCTGAAACTGCAATGGTAACGGAGAAAACCCCATCAGGCATCCCCCGAACCCCATAAGCACTCTGAGGCTCTACCAAAATACACATCCTGAAGCCTCTAACACCCAAACCCTGAAAATTCGTGGGGCGCCTTGCCCCAGAGGCGCAGGGATTCGAGGCCAGGCGTGTTGGCAGCTAAAGCGCGCAAAGACATGGCCATGTGGTAGGACCTGGAAGTGAAGGTTTAGGGTTTCGAGTTTAGGGTTTAGGGGGTTTCGGGTTTAGGGTTTCGGGTTTATAGGGTTGAGGGGTTTAGGGGTTTAGGGTTTCGGGTTTAGGGTTTGCCGTAGACGCAGGCGATAAGATCTTGCGAGAAGGTTGTGTCGAGTGCCTCGTACAAAGGCGAAGAGCTGCGAAAGCCTGTCTACAGAAGGCTTTTTCCTTCTTTCATTCCCACCCCACGCCGTTCAAGGCGGCTAAGCTAACCTATTCCTTTTGAGGGGTTTCGGCTTAAACTCATGACATGCCACTTTTCTGCCAACCAGGCAGAGCAGGCAGGGCAGGGCAGGGCAGAGCCCAGGCAGGGCGGCAGGCAGGGCGGGCAGGCAGCTGACCAAGTCACTAGGACAGGCCTGGCTGGGTCGCAAGCTCTTTTTGGGGGTCCTGTGCCAGGCAGCGATGCCTTGAGGTTTAGCGTAATGACTTTGTCAAGGGACCAGTACTGGTTCCCGACGAGAACGCGCCAGTACCGGGTACGACATGGGTGCTACGGTCCCCATGACTGTGGAGAGGCGAGAGCCAGGGGTCGTGGGGCTTAAGTGCCGCCCACGGAGGTGGGAGGCCGATGCCTTGAGTTTTAAATTCACGCCTTCGGGAATCCGATGCTTGGAATGCTTAGGCGTAAGGGGTTTCGGGTTTGGGGCGGGCTAATTCGGCCGGGGCTCCTGGGTTCAAGTCCTCTGGGGTTTGGTTTTTTCCGCTTTCCCAGCCTGTCGTAAGTTGCCCAAGGTCAGGGCCCTAAACCCTAAACCCGAAACCCGTAGCTCTCGCAGGGTGTTGAAGTGAGGCAACCAAGGCTGGATTCAGGTACTAAAACAACTACTTACAACTACCGGTAAACCTACAAAACCCCATATCAAGTAGAAGTTAGTCACAACAAACCCCATTCAAGTCTTCAAAGACAGCATAAACTGCTGCTACAACCTTCCCTGTGAAACCTATTGCAGGCCCTAATCAATCCCGTGTAAACCCAGGATAGTCGCCCAAACCCTGAAGCCTAAACCCTAAACCCAAAATCCCTATAGATCCCTTGTAGAGCGAGCCCTGATGGATCCCTTTAAAGGAACCCTTATGAATCCCGTGAAGGTACCGAAACACCCTAAAACCTCCAAGGCTCCGACTCTTGCTTGCCGAAGCCGACGCCAGCCCACTCGAACATGGCGGCATCCTGATGGCTTCACCAAACTGAGTGATGCGGTTGATGATATCAATCCTGCATTACCCAGCATACGGAATATGCCATAATTCCCATAGTTTCGGGTTCTTGAGGTAATGCAGGATTTATATCATCAACCGTCCTGAGTAGTTAAACTTCCGAGAGATGACTAGGCTAAGGCTCCCTGACTGGGCGGCTTTCCTGGTCAAGGAAGAACTCTTCTGCTACTTGCAGGCTCATGGGCCTTAGTAAGTACAGTTATAAGTACCTTCACTGCGGTTTGAATGTTGGTACAAGTCTACGTCCCATAAACCTTTAAGTAGTGCCATAAAAAAAGGATTTCGAGCCCGTGTATTTGTGTTCCGCTTTACGCAATTTTACGAGCTCGTGCGCCGCCAGGGTGGATGCGAGATGATGCGGGAAATACTGACTCGGAGGCCAGCTATCATAGAAGGAACGGAACAGTGGCATCCGAAGCCAGGAACTCGCCGCACGTGAGATTTTAGGTGGAGGATGCAGCTACATGGACCATGATGGACCATGAAGGTCTCTCACGGTCACGAAACTGATCGCGTCGAGTTCAACCCTGCGGCTGCCACCGTCATCGTGGTGTCCCTCGTATGAGCGGCGTGCAGCTGCTCCCACACGGATGCCTGTATAACACTGAGGAATACAGATCCAAAACAGCAGGCTCACTCTCCAAAAATAACCGGACCCCGAACACGGATCCAAACTTTAAGATTCCTTTTCGCACCACCGCTAACCATCCTAAAGCCTACTACCAAGACCCGACATCCCAACCCACAGATTGAGGGGCCACCACAATTACTTTAGCAGGGTATAGGTACTTGGCGTTCAGGGCTTAGCGCTTAGGATGTGGGCCTTGGGGTTTAAGGTTTGGGGGGATAGGTAGCAACACGCAGAGCATAAGAAGGGAGACTCATAGTTGTACCCCAAGCAAACCCCAAACCTTAAGCCATCTTAAGCCCTCCGCCCCTTGGCATGCCATACCGCCCAACCCCCAAAATTCACAGTAATGGAACTATATAACCCTATAATCTCCTTTACAAGAACCCTACTTTGAGGATCATGGGACTTAGCAACTGGGGTTACGAATGTTATAATTAATATAACTGTAGTTTCAACTACTTTAACTCCAATTCAGGTACGTATAACCCACCATGATCCTCCAAGTAAGCCTCAATGTTTGAGGCCCTCATATTCAAGTTCAACCCCTCCTCGAGGAAGTTCTGCACGAAGCCTAGAGTACGCGGAGCCGCCGTGATGTCGCTCGGGGATCTGCGATGCTTTGGGAATAAACGCAGGGAGACTTAAAGTAGGGCCCTTAACAATCAGAATAGGGGTTTTGAGGTCTATGATAGTATCATCATGTGGGGACTATACAGAAACACTATTGAAAATCCTTCCGGCCCCGTATCATGCCCCTGTCGTACGATTATTCCCCAAAACCGCATTACGGATTTCCATGTAATTGGAAGAATTGCAGATAGGCCCTAACTACTGTTGATGGACAAAACCCTGCACGACTTTAAGGACCCCAAACTATGGGAATTATGGTATATTCCTTATATTGGGTCATGCTGGATTTATATCCCTAAACCAAAGCCTAAAAAACCCTATAGATCCCTTAAAGGAGCCCCTTAAGAGGTACCCTTAGTATGGGGTCATGGCAGGATTTTGTCCATCTACAGTAGGGTGTGCTAGGGCCTCTTTGCTCGGCTCAGTCTCGGGCGTGGGGGCGTGGGGGCAGGCTTGCGGGCGGCAATAAATCCTTAACCCTTAGGGTTTAGGGTTTAGGGTTTAGGGTTTAGGGTTTAGGGTTTAGGGTTTAGGGTTAGCCCGGAACCCTTGACCCTATCTAAACCTCAAAACTTACAGAAAGGTACCATTGACCCTAAACCCTAAATCCTGAAGCCCACCTAACCCGAAACCTTAAACCCTTGACCCTAAACCTTGAACCCTTTAACTATAAAGATTTACTGCACCTTATACCCTGAACCCTAAGCCCTCAGCATTGAACCCTATGCCCCTAAACCTTAAACCTTAAACCCTGAACCCTCGGTCTGTGACGTTCCGATGTTACACTGTCGGGTTTCAAGATGAGATTTGCATGTAGGGGCGGAGAGAGTCAAAATTAGGGTCCCTTTTTGGGTACCCTAAATAATAGGTGCTGTATTCTAATAATGAACCAAAAAGGGACCCTTATTTTGACAACCACCCAAGTAGAAGAGGATCATTGCAGTTCGTCGATCATTGTTGTACCAAGGCCGTCGTTCAAAGAGCGCTTCTAAATGATCAGGGGTCATCACTGCACCCGAAACCCTTGCCCTTCCAGATCTCCTATAGAACGGTGTAGGGTTTCGGGTTTAGTGAGTCGTTGTAATACGGTTGCTGATAGAAATCCTGCAGTACCCATAATAAGGACTACACCATAGTTCCCATAGTTTAGGGTTCTTAGAGTAGTGCAGGATTTTTATCATCAACCGTACGAAACGGGTTTCGGCATGTGATTTGCGACTGTGGGATCTTCCGGAACACTGAACCATGAACGCAACATCAGCCCCCAACCCCAAACTTTCCTAGTATGGGAGCCGTGGTAATTAGAAAGAAATTTTGGGCTTTGGGGGTTTAGTATACTTTTGTTATGTTACGGAACCCGAAGCATAGTATTGCGAAATATTCGGGCCCCAAATCCTAGAGCCCAGTGCACCTGCACCCAAGACATTTCAAACATTCAAGCCTGCACACAAACACAAACCCTTGACAAACACTTATAAACCGTTGAAGAAACTGTGTCCAGGCAAAAAGACATCGAACGAAGGAGTACCCTGAACCCTAAACCCTTAAACCCTTAACCCTCAGCCGTACCATGAACCCTAAACCCTAAACCCCTAAACCCTAAACCCCTAAACCCCTAAACCCCTAAACCCCTAAACCCCTAAACCCTAAACCCCTAAACAAACCCCTAAACCCCTAAATCCTGCAACCCTAAGCCGGTTCCAAGCCTAACGAGTTCGAGGTAGCCCTTGGCGCATGTCTTCCGGTCCTCTGACAAAGCAGCGAGGCAGCTTTGGCTTGAGGGCCCTCAGGGGTGGGTTTAGAGCTTCTGTGGTTTAGGAGTTTACGGGTTTACGGTTTAGGGTGTTATAATTTAGGGCTTAGGGTTTGCTGTGAGTGATTTGGGTGAAATGGCGATGTTGTCAAGATTTGCAGGGTATGGTTTCTGCGCTGAGCTTTACATCCTCTGCATGGTGAAGCCTACACTGCGCAGCGCCCAGGTTTGTGGCCGAGCCAGGGATTCCCGGGCCAGGTTCCCTAAACACCACAAACCTAGTGAACGCGGTGTAGAATTTCAGAACCCAAGTAAAAACCTTGTAGAGCTGACTCGAAGGACCCCTGAGCCCTGCAAGTTATCAGGGCTCCTCCAGTGCTAAACCCGAAACCCCAAACCCTAAACCCTAAAAAACCCTGGCAAAGGTCTTGTAGAATCTCAATTTTAAAACATCAAGTGTAAGCCATTAAAGCTCCTAGAATACCCTAATAATGGGACCCCATTGCCGAACCCTACAGTACCTTTAAGGGACCCTTCTGCTACCCTAAACCCTAAACCGTGGGACCCTTTGTTTTGAAGAAAAGAGATATAGTAGAAGCCAGAAAGTTGGAACATCATTCTCCTCATGCCCTTAAGGTAAATTAGCAGGGATCCTAGCACGAATCCTCCTGAAGCCATGTTCCAACTTTCTGGCTTCTACTATATCTCTTTTCTTCAAAACAGAGGGTCCCACGGTTTAGGGTTTAGGGTTTAGGAATAATCCCTTAAAGGTACTGTAGGCTTCGACAATGGGGTCCCACTAAGGGTATTCTAGGAGCTTTAATGGCTGAGGCTTGATGTTTGTTGGAAAATTGGGATTCTACAAGACCTTTGCCAGGGTTTTTTAGGGTTTAGGGTTCGACAATGGGGTCCCATTAAGGGTAAAGACGGCCGCCTCTTCTGCGGCGACTTCCGCCAGGCCAGGCTCGGGTGCCTGCTTTGATGCGGGTTTAAGGGTTTAGGGGTTTAGGGGTTTGTTTAGGGGTTTAGGGTTTAGGGGTTTAGGGGTTTAGGGGTTTAGGGTTTAGGGGTTTAGGGTTTAGGGGTTTAGGGGTTTAGGGGTTTAGGGGTTAGGGGTTTAGGGGTTTAGGGTTTAGGGTTCATTTCACATCCCCCAACCTTTCCTTTAGCTCGTCAAGTATAGTGGGATTATATAAACCCCCAAAAAGTTAACCTTTTGAATTATAGTAGGATTATATCAACCTTAGAAGGTTAACCTCTTGAAAAATAGTAGGATTATATATAAACCCGGAACGCTAAACCCTAAACCCTAAACCTTTACCCCTGAGTCCCAAAGGGTTAAAGGGCACCTACTCAGCCCCAAACCTTTCCTTTGGTAAGGAATGGAAGAATGGTTGTAATAGTAGTGAGAATTGTACCCCATTCCTCTTAACCAAAGGTAAGTTAACCGTACACCTTAAGCCCGAAACAACCCTAAACCAAGGCTTAGGATGTCCCAAAACCGTAAACCGTAAACCCTAGACAACCCAAATCCCGAGGACTTGGGGGTTTACGATCTGTTCAGGTTGAATGCTTAGGGCTTAGAGTTTTGGTGTTAGCAGCTGCTGCAGGAGTTCGAGCAGGATCCGCACAAGACGTTTATAGTGCGATACAGGCTCATTGGGTCTATAGGGGTTCTACCAGGGACATAACAATGCTGCGATACGGATTTATAAGGTTCGTTCTATAGGTACGAGAAGATCTTTAACAATCTTGAACTTCGGCTTTATCCTGAATTCTACATGCACTAAACTCAAAAAATGAAGCTTAAATCCTAAACCCGAAACCACTAAACCCTGAACTGGGGATCCAAGTACGATCTAGGAATCTAGGGTCTGAGGGCTGTGGGATAGCATGTTTTCGGCCTTGAGCTCAGAAGGATGTGCATCTCTATATGAATACAAGTGTACATACAGTATGTATTCGTGCATGTGTGTATATATATAGATAGGATATGCATGTACATGTTCGTTCATGCACATGCACGTGTAAACGTGATGCATATGTATGCTTGTAACTATGTGTATGTAAATATACATAGATTGAGGTTAGGTTTGGGAGGGTCGCGGTGGTGGCTAGGTTTGAGGATGTGGGGCTTAGGGCTTGGAGCCAGGGCCTTCAGACGGGCTTGAAGTTCAAGTTTAGGATGCGGATTTACGTTTCAATTCTGACGGTTTAGGGCTCAGGAACATAAATTCTAAGCTTAAGGATTCGTTCCCAAAACCCGAAACCTTAAACTCCAAACCCCACATTTAAGCCCCGAAGCCTAAGCCCCCAACCCTAAACCCTGAACCCTAAACCTGAACCCCAAACCGCCAACCCCCAATTCATGCCGCGAGGTCATCCGAGCCCTAGCCCTGTCTGTTAACCTTTCGAATTATAGTAGGATTATATAAACCCCCAAAAAAGTTAACCTTTTGAATTATAGTAGGATTATATAAACTCCAAAAAGTTAACCTTTTGAGTGATAGTAGGATTGAATCAACCTTAGAAGGTTAACCTCTTGAAAAATCGCAGGAGTATATATAAACCCTAAACCCTAAACCCTAAACCCTAACCCCAAAATCTCAAAAGGTTGAACGGCACCGACTCCGCCCCTATAGTAGCATGCTATGTGTATATATATATATATACACATATACATATACATATACATATACATATACATGTACATTTACATATACATATACATATACATATACGTATACATATACATATACATATACATACACATACACATACACATATACATACACATACACATACACATACACATACACATATACACATACATATACATATACATATACATATACATATACATATACCTATACATATGCATATACCTTTACATATGCATATACATATACATATACATATACATATACATATACATATACATATACATATACATATACATATACCCTGAACCCTAAACCCTAAACCCTACCTAACCCCAAAGCACCTACTCAGCCCCTGCAAGCGGTGCTTTGTTCCGCGCGCCCCGGCCTCCGGCGCTTCGGCTCCCCGGAAGCTGGCCTCCTGGGCTTCCGCAGCGGGGTTTAGGGGTTCCTTTGAAGGGATCCTTAAGGGGCTCCTTCAAAGGGATCCTTAAAGGGGGTTCTTTAAAGGGATCCTTAAGGGGTTCCTTTAAAGGGATCTAGAAGGGGTTTGGGGTTTAGGGTTTAGGGGTTTAGGGCTTAGGGGTTTAGGGTGTAGGGGTTAGGGGTTTAAGGCTAAGAGTGAAAGGTTTAGGGCTTAGGGCTTGGGGACAAAGAAGGGCTCTAAAAATCCCCAAACCTTAAATCATCTCTGTCAATCCCCAGCGAGCCGTGACAAATCCCATCAGCATCCAAAGAAAAGCCTGTAACTTCTGTAACACTTTATCAAGAAAAAGGCACAAACAACAAAATTACAAAAGGTTTACAACAAAGGGAAACGAGCGTGTACACGACTGGAAAGCCCGTATAAATTGCATGAAGCACTGCAAGACCTCAGATAGATCCTCTCACGAAACCTTCAAAACTTGTCTAAACCCTTTGAAGAAAAGAAAGCCCGCATAAACCCTAAAAACCTAGACCTCTGAGGGAATGAGGGGCTAGATGTCTGACTGAAGGCTCAGAGTTTGGGGTGTATGGTTCACAGTTCAGGGCGAGTGTTTGCAATGTATAGTTTAGGGTTCTGGGCTTCTGGTTGCTCTAGTCTCTTGGTCTTAAGTCGTAGTATGAGGGCACACAAGGCAAGACCACTTCAATGACTCAAGGGCTAAATACATAAACGACGGAAAAATCAACTAAAATCCCGAGCACTCGGTCAGCATCTGCACACAGACGAAGGTTGAGCCCCTAAAACGTGTCCATTGTAAAGGGGTCGGGAATCTGGATGCGGTTGAGCCATCCTGGACGTCTTCTGATTCGGTGCTTCTTGCTGTAGCTTGCGCCCGCTCAAATGACACTTGGAGCAGAACCTGACGGTCTGCACATGCTTTCTCAAGCATCGGCACTGCTCAAGGTTAACATTCTTGATGCTGAGCACGTGGCAATTTTTTTCAATCAATGTCCAGCTTTGTGCATTTGCAATAGCCACACCGAATGCTCGGGCTCTTCCTTTCAGGATCACCTCCAGCTCCACCACAGTCATCTTGCTTCGACTGCGGCTATGTCCCGCCACCCGTTGCGATCATTTCGGACAGAGTGTTTAGGGTTGCACGGCTCACTGCCAGACATCCATTCAACCGTGCCACGTCCCCAAGGTCACAGGTTTAGGCGCTAGGGCTTGTCACTGAATCCGAAACCTCCTACATTGGGCTTTCTTACAAGGTGTAGTACAATTTCAAACCCAACGTAAGCGAAACCACCAACTTCAGAACCTCCCACCCTCAAAGTGATAGTCCCCCGAATCGGGAAACCCGAAACCTGCTAGAGCTTTCTCGTGCCTCTTGGCGTCCCTGTTAAAGACCCATCGGGCACAGAACCCTGAAACCCTGAGCTCTCGGGCCCTAAATCCCTTCTGAAGAAATATAGAGGTCTATAGAATTCATCGAATCATATAAAAGCATAGTCAACAAGTTGTCAAAATGCAAGCCAACACCAAGATATGGGTGTAGAGACACCAAGATATTTGCTTCAAAGTATATGTCTTTGGGCAGTATTTTGTCTTACCTACCTGTCTAGTGCTTATTCATGTATGTAGGAAGACGTTGAAATAGGACCGCCCAAACCCCTAAACCCAAAAACCTAAACCCCTGAAGCCCCTAAACCCGTAAAGCACCAGACCCCGAAACCCCTAAAAACCCTAAAACCCTAAACCATTAAACCCCTAAACCCCTTCTAGATTCCTTTAAGGAACTCCTTAACGACCCCTTAAGGATGCCTTTAAGGAGCCCTGAAACCCTAAAACCCTGAACCTGCCCGGCCTTCAGTCGGCGGCTCAAGGCCTCCACCTGGCGCTGAAGGGAAAAGCGATGAAACACGGCTTTCGGGGGCGCCGAAAAGCCCCTTTTAAGGGATCCTTTAAAGGGATCCTTTAAAGGGATCCTTTCAAGGGATCCCTTTAAGGGATCCTTGAAGGGTATCCTTTAAGGGTTCTTTGGGGCTTTCAGGGGCCCGTTCCGGGGTGGCCCTTCTAGGGATCCTAGGGGCCCTTCCACAGGGGAATAGGGTTTAGGGTTTGTGTGGCCCTTTCAGGGATCCTAGGACCCTTTAAAAGGGACAGCAGGGATCCTAAGGGCTCCGCAAGGGATCCTGATCCCTGCAGCGGACCGCATCTGCGTCAGCGTCCCCACAGAACGGGAGGCCAGGGGCGGCTTGTACTTCGCAACATGTCTCCGGCACATGGGTAGTTGTCAAAAATAGGGTCCCTTTTGGGGTCCTTAATATAATACGACACCTATTATTTATCATTATTTATGGTACCCAAAAAGGGACCCTAGTTCTGACCTTCTCCCAAACCAGCTGTCTAGCACGTGCCCAAGGCCCGGCCCTGCCGCAACATCGCCAAGGCCGAAAAGAGCTGCACGCTCAGCTCGCTCGGTGCTGTTCATGGGTCCGGTTGAACCAAGGTGGGTCACTGTAGCGGACCTTCTCGATAGGGTTTTTTTTAAACACACAGGGCGTGTTGGCCTCAGGAAGCTCCAGTCCTCGAAGGTTGCCGGATCCCCCGAGAACTTCTCAATAATTAGCTATACTATTTTGGGGAGTTCCTCTTTATCACGTTAGTATAATGTGCCCCAAACCCTATTCTAATTACTAAGGTCTCGAATTTAAAACCCTACTACAGACCCCTACTTTAGTGGGCCCCAAAACCCTATTTTAATTGTACTAAGGTCGGGCACAAGCCGCTCCCATCCCCACAAGCAGTTTACGGAAGGGCTCCTGAGGGATCTATATAAGGTTTCCACAAAGGTCTGTTTACAAGGACTTCCCCTTTAGGGATCAAACAAGGCTTCTAGAGGGCTCTAGGGACTTCGGATTTTATGTGCGGCTTTCCTATGAATGTTCTGTATATAAGCTGTCTACAAGGAGAAGGGTTCGAAAGGGGGTCGTGAGGGCTCTACAATAGTTTAGGGGTTTGTATCTTCAGAGCCTCAGGGATTCTTTGAGCTTCTATCGGCTGTTACAAGAATCCTTGGGGCTACAAAAAACTACCCCATACCGGAAAACCAACACACCCGACACCCTAAACCCCAAACCCTGAACCCGACAAACCCTAAAAACCCTTAAAACCCCAAAAGCCCCAAACACCCTCAAAACCTAACAACCCTAAAACCCCGTCGCCTGTGCCAGGGCATCCTCGGGCTTCTCTTGCGCGAGAGTGCGCGCCAGCTTCACCTGACAGGGTTTAGGCTTTCGGGGTTTCGGGTTTAGGGCTTAGGCCTTTTGGAGTTTAGGGTTTAGGTTTTAGGGCTTAGGGTTTAGGGTTTAAGCTTTAGGGGTTAAGGTTCAGGACTTCTTAGAGTGCTTAATCTAAGGTTTTAGGATTTCGGCGCTTTACGGGTATTTTAGGGTTCAAGGCTTAAGGTTTTCGGGCTCAGGGGAGGGCATCTGGTGGCTTAAGGGTTTGGCAGCTCTTAGAGGTGAAGAGTTTAGGTTTTAGGGTTTAAGGCTATTAAAGGGGAAGAGTTTTAGGGTTTTGAAGGCTTCGGTAGAATGGTTTTTGGGGTTTCGGCTTTCTGCGACACCACTGAGAGGCGACGCGAAACCCCGTGCCCGCGGCGAGGGCACCTGTGCCTAAGATTCGCCAAGATCCTGCCCAAATCACTGCGAAACGGCACACGATTCCCGTCCCCGTTGAGAAGGTTGTCACTCACGGACCGAAGTAGTGCTCGAACCGGCATAATGCAAGACGACACATCTTGGAAGACAACCATGAACTGTATATCCTCCGGCGCTCGCTCTTCCAGTGAGCACAAAACTGACAATGTGAATGCTTCTACATACTTTAACACCACGGATCATCCAGGACATCACATCTCTGCAATGGAACAAGCAGAGCAGTCCACGGAAAAGCCGTGTGGGAGCCATGGTCACGAACATCATAACACCAGAAGTCCGAAACCTCCAAGCCCTCTTGCCTTTCATGCTTTGAACCCGAGAAGTCAGAGCCGATACCCCAAAAGGATTTGGGTTTAGGGGCTACATAAGGGTTTAGGATTTGGGAAATGGAGTTCTGGCTTTGGGATTTAGGGTTTGAGGGTTTAGGGTAGTCTTCATAGTTTTCCTAGACCACCCTACAGAGCCCCAGTGAAAACTTCGAGAGGTGACCTGCTTGCTAAGGTCGCTTGATCATCTAACCTCTTGAACTAACGCAAAACCCTGAGGCCGAAGCCCTGACAAAAGAAAACTCTTAAGCCCTAAACCTGAAAACTCTAAACCTTCAGAGACCTACTACAGTAGAAAAACACCGCAAACCCTAAACCCTACAAACCCTCGAAACCCGGAACCCTAGAAATCCTTAACCCTAGAAACCCTAAACCCTACAAACCAGAGAAACCCTGAACCCTAGAAATCCTTGACCCTAGGAACCCCCAAGCTTCCAAAAACGGCTCCATTCGAGGGGCTATGTGGTTGTACAGGGATCCGGAGCCCGCATCGATCTTCAAGAGTGCGTGCACCCCTGGGCCATTGGGTGGCTTTGTGTTCAGGGGCTTAGGGTTCCTTAAAGGGATCTATAGGGGTTCCTTTAAAGGGATCCCTCTAGGGTTTAGGGGTTTAGGGGTTTAGGGTTTTAGGGATTCAGGGCGTTTCGAGCCTTGGGGTTTAGGGGGTTTGGGGTTCTTGGTTTGGGGGCTTTGGGCTCAAAGTTTGAGGTTTGGGATGTTCATGCAGCTGATGAGCTTGAATGTGTAGCGGCCTGCTTCTATAAGTATACATATATATGTACATATATATATGTGTATATATCTACACATATATACATAGATATATATATATATATACATATATATATATATATATATACGTACATATATATATATATATATATATATATATATATGAATGATACAACCGTTCGCACTCCGATGACGGGGTGGCGTTTTGGAGCTCTGGGTCAAAAGGTTGGAAGATCGGTGGTCCTTCTTTGGCTAAGAAAGGGTTAGGGTTTAGGGCTTAGGGTTACAGTTATTGTCAGGGTTCAGGGTTCTTTCGGGCTTGTTAAGAAAAGGGTTGCAGGACTATAATTCTTACAAGGGTAGCACGATAGTAATTACTAGTTGGAGGTTCGTGGGTAGTTGTAAGTAGGGTTATAAGTAAGGTAACTATAGTTATAACGAGCCTGAACACTCAAAAAGCGAAACTGGTACAGTGATGAGGCCAAACCGAATTTGCAGCCGCGAGGTTGGCATGCATACAGCCGATGCTGCTGGTCCAGCGGCATGCTCTGCAACTCGGCATTTTTGACCGCGACCACAATTTCCACCATTTCGGGATGGCTGTTCTCCGAAATTGGCGACAGGCCGCCGTCTTTGCGCCCGTCCTCATCCTCGTCGGGGGGTGTAAAAATGCTGACCCTGCTTTTCCTTGAGGCATGTCCGTCATCGCCATGGGAGAAAGACTACATATTCACGCGCGAGAAAGATTACACTCTCACACTTGGCACGCATCAGCGTTCCGAGGTACGCATGCCACTTTCGGCGTCGCTTCTCGGCTGAAGGCTACAAAGATCGAATGAAGATGATTATAGTTATAACCCGTGTTAGGGGACTTATAACCCCACCTTGTAACTCCAAGTAGGGTGCCACGGTTTAGGATTTGGTCGTTATCATGAGGGCTCTAGGGTGTAGGATTTAAGAACCACTTTGTGTCGGGGTTTGCATGTTACAATGTCGTAGCGGCTCAATTCATAAGCCCCAAAAAAGTGTACACTTTCAGTTTTATAGTGGGTAATCTTATCTCAAAAAGTGTCAAATGTATCCACTCAGCTACTCAGATGTTTTCAAGCCTACCCCAAAACCACCAGCCCCCAGAACTACAACCTAAATCCCTGATCCTAAAGCCTAAACCCCACTCACGAATCCAAGGGTAAAAGGAGGGACCCTTAATTTGGACCCCTAGGTATATACCCTTAATATAGCTATTATAATACACCCGTTATATAGCCCATTATGGGGTAGGGGTCCGCATTAAGGGTCCCTCCTTGTCCCCTTTGAACGAAGCCCTCTATCCAAACCCTAAACCCTAACTCTTACCTTAAGTTCAATATTCCCTATACGGCCTTGAGCTTACAAGGACTGTACTTTCAGTTATGAATGGATCCTTATAATTACCCTTAATCTAAATGCGAAACGCCCGAAGCCCTGAATCCTGGCCTCTGTGGCGTTGCAGGAGTCTCTGGGTTCAAAACGGAACACCGAAGCAAGCCCCGGAAAAGCCCGCAAGCGCCCTCAAATGGGATAGTTCGAGTTCTAATCCATCGCAACCCGACGGAATAATAGTAGTTTGTCAGTCTTGAGGCTTCTATATTAGGACCCTTCACCGTTCCGGGACTTATCGGAGTGTCTAGGGTGATTTGGAATTTTGAGTGTCTTCGCCCCCTATAGAACTTATATGCAACGTAGTGAATACCCGTAGCCTATAGACTATCTTGTAATTTATTTTCTCTAATACCCTAAACCCTAAACCGTGTCTTCGCCGGAGCCTCTAGTTCACGGAAGCTACTTGAACCCTAGTGGGACCTCAACAAGTCGGAAGACCGTATGTTTTGAGACAACTAATTAACTAAGAACCCTAGATTAATATTATGAAGTACGCCCGGAAGGTCCTAAAGCACCACAGCTTACTGCGTGTTGAAGTCGTACAGGCCCTGAAACATACTTGCAGCTTCACGGACAGCGAAATAAGCGAGAGTTTAGAGTTTGGGCTTTTTGTTTGGGGGGTTTAGGGCTTAGAGTTTCGGGGGTTTAGGGCTTGGGTTTACGCTTCGGGGGGTTTAGGGTTTCGGCGGGGGTTTAGGGTTTAGCGCGGCCATAGCTAGCACACATTTTTGCTTATGCGTAACTAGCTATAGCGGCAGGCGCGTGTCGACCGACTTACCGCTACCCGCTACCCATGACCCCTACACCCCTGAGAACACCTCATAAAGAAGGTCAAGAAACCTTATTGTCCAAGCCGGCCCAAAATCCTGAAACCGCAACCTTTGACTTTCAAGTCGAGTACTACAGCCCAGCAACGCTCAAGGGCGATGTCGCACGTCGCCATCCTCAGTCAGAACCATAAACTGGCTAGCATGATGAGGGAGACCCCTTAAAGGGTACCCCTTCTGAACCCTACTTCTGGCCCTCTTAGAAGGGACCTTATTGAGAGGGTCTATATCCCCGAGGGTCCTCGTAATCCTAACTCCCATAAACGTGGATCCTCTACCAAACTCGCCTGCTGGAGGATCGAAGAAGGGAGCCGCTTGAAGTTTGGTTTAGGGTTTAGGGTTTAGGGTTGGCAAAAGCTCTATCTCAGGTAGCACATTCGAAGGATAATGTTTACTGTATGGATCATCCATCTTCCACAAGGCGATAAGCCTTGATAAGGTGGCCTTGTGTGGGGGAACCCACACGATAACAAGAAGAGGAAGAACTAACAGCGTGTAAAGTCCTATCAACAACAGCAGAAATCCGTATGAAATCCTACGCCACCACTCCAGGTTTCAGGGATACTTTAGGGTTTCGGGTTTAGGGAGTGCAGGGTCTGCAAAGTTCCGAGGGGTTCTTATTTGCGGTATGCCAGGGGTTTCCAAGGCCTGCCATCGTTCACATCCCTGGAACCAGTTTCAGGCTGTTGGGGATGTGGGCGCAGTGTAAAGCCGCTGAAGAGCACCCATGGCTTTGTCGGAACTCCCGAAAGACCCCTAAACCCAAAGCCCCATGCCCTAAACCCCATAGCCCCAAACCCTGACCTCGAAACCATAAACAGGGCCGACGAGACGCTTCCGTACCGTGAATGGCACGGAAACCACGTGAGGCGAACAGCTCGAGCCGGAGATGTGTCGGAAGCAATCTCTGTGTTTATTCGGTTTGGGGTTTGGGATGTAGGGATTAGGGTTTGGGGTTTGGGGTTTATGGTTTTGGGATTAGAGGTTGTTTGCATAAACGTTGTATGGTTGCGGCTGTATGGAGCATCTCTGTGTGCGTCCATGCACATGGCATGGAATTGTCGTAATGTTGTACAGACAGATATTCATCTATGACGATGCGTTATACCTTGTTCAAAAGTACTGTACCGATGCAACTGCTGCAAGAGGACTAAGAATCATAGCAACACCGATAATCATACTGTGGTTCTCCAATGGGCAGTTTGCAGCGTGCCGAGATCCTGTACCGCAGTACCTCGTTTTCAATGGAGGGGATGGTATCAGTGGTATGCTATTCTATGGTAAGTAACCCCGCATAAGGAGCTAAGGTAGCCAACAAAAAGCACTGCGATTCAGAGTCTAGCTATATCGTTTGTGAAAGTGTTCTATGGGCCCATGGACGGCTACTGGGAGTTCTTCGGCAAACCGGCAGCAAGGGCTAGGTTCAGAAATTATTTGCAAGTTTCGAAATGGACATGTAGTAACCAAGATCTGTATACCATTCATACGGTACCAGTGCTTCGTGGTTGCTACACTGCAACCATGCTTGAGAGCTCTCAGGAAGAGTCAGCAGTCTGCGCCGGACCCCTTTGTCAGCCAGCCCCCGTGACGCAGAGCACCGAAAACTACATTATCAAAGCAGTTCAGGGACAAGGGTTTAGGATTTAGGACGTAGGGCTTCCTACGCACAGGGAGACAAGCGCAGACTAGCATCGAAAACAGCGGCATGGGCCATCCCCCCACAGTGCAGAATGTCGGCGTTCCTTTTCAACTTAAGACTTAAGAAGGAACCCCTAAACCCTAAACCCTAAACCGATTGTAACAAACCGAACCTGGATCCTAGTGACGAGCCAGTCTCGGGCTCCATGGATCAGGCCGTGCATAAGGCCGAGGCTGGAGCAACTCGCTCCGGGTTTGGTGTGTTGTGGGCTATATCTGCCTAGCTTCTCGCATAGCTCTACTGGGATCCTAAAGGACGGAGAACCCTAGATCTGCGATGTTTTGCAGACGGCGGGTTCTCTGAATTAGGATACCTTTGTGGGGTCACCGAAGTTTTCTTTGGAGTACCTGGTTACGGCTCAATAGAGTGAGTCACTCTTGTGGATATCAGGGCCCGGATCCACCCAGACCATTAACCCTAGACCGTGCAGCCCACAGACGCCTGCCTTGAGCACCCGTGCACCAGCATCATCCTCCGCCTCAATGCAGGGCTTAAGACCCAGTCTCTGCCTAACCCTAAGCCCTTAACCCCAAGCCGAAGTTTGGGCAAGTTTTTGAGCAGGTGTTCCCGAACCCTATGCCCAAGCCCAGATGTAAGCAAGATAGTGGTATAAACTACTAAACCAGGAAAATCCCTCAACGCTAAACCCTTAACCCTAGTACATATATTCACTCATTCACTCTTTTTCTCACTTAGGGGGCCAAATAATTAGAACAGGGTTTACATATGGGAGTTTCTGAAACTTAGGGGTACCTTATTTGGGGGTCCTTATAATAGGAATCCTACTATTTAGGGTACTATATTAGGGTCCCCTGTTTTCGGAAACCCCCATATCTTTTGCCGTATAACCATCATAACAAGGAGCCCTACGGAGCGATGTTGGTATTGAGTTATGCTTCCGAAAACCCTAAGTTTAGGGTTTAGGGTTTAGGGTTGACTGTACAGTAGAAGCCAGAAAGTGGTTTAGGGTTTAGGGTTGACTGTACAGTAGAAGCCAGAAAGTTGGAATATCATTATCGTACCCCCTTTAAGGTAAATTATAGGGGATCCTACCATGAAACCATATTCCAACTTTCTGGAGTTCCCTTTAAGCCTGAAACTCCATGTGATCTGGGGAGACGGTTCTCCCAATTAACATCCGTATAATGACCCAGGAGGGGTGAGGATATCCCCATGAAATGCTTATGCTTATGTCTCCTTGTGGGTCCCTAAGGCTCAAGATTGGACTTCTTGCTGTAGATTCCGTAGCGTAGCGAAGGTCGATTTCCTCGATCACCGGCCTGCTGCAACCCTTTGGGCCTTTTCCGTTGAAGGTTAAGGGGTTTAGGGTTTTGGGTGTTAGGGCTTAAGGGTGCTAGGGTTTAGGGTTTGGGGTTAGGGTTTGGGGTTAGGGTTTGGGGATTAGGGTTTAGGGTTGACAGGAGGGTTGACAGAAACCTTATCCAAAGCCTGCTGCTTAGACCCCCAAACCCAGAGAAATCGATCCTCAAAGCCGGAACCCTACACTCCAAACACCCAAACCTTCCTGCAACTTTCCAGCTATCAGGGCTTTTCACGGCTTAGGGTCTGGTTCGGGGCGCAAATTTTGATACCCTGCCGGGGCTTTACAGAAGGCGTTTGGAGTGCGATATTGAGGTTTGTGGAGTTTGACATCGCTTATTGCCCACACTGCCCAAAATCCTGGCACACATCAGGGGTGCGTCTGTGAGAAAGCCAACCACGCGAGGGGGAAGCGAGAAACACAATGTCCAAACCTTCACCGTGTAGGCATTTAGGCTCTTGAGAGCCTTGTGGGGTTTGGGCTTCTCCTAAACCCTAAACCCTAAACCCCTAAACCCTAAACCCTAAGCCCTAAACCCTAAGTTTCAACCTCAGGGTTCGAGAATCCTAGAGACCGGGAACCCCGCACCCGAAACCTTCGACCCAAGGCCCGGGACCCCACGGGTTTAGGGTTTAGGGGACCCTGAGCCGAGATTCGGAACCCAGACCCGGAGGCTTGAAATCATTAGGGTTTAGGGTTTAGGGTTTAGGGTTTAGGGTTACCTTAAGACTTGAGCCAGAACCTCTGAACTCTGAAAAGCTTCTAATCCGAAATCCTGACACCGAAGCAGTACAGAATTGAATACTTCTCAAAGAAACCTTGGAGCTATCTCCGTTGTATCGTTGCACCCCACCAAGGCAACAAAAGAAGAGCTCGACCTCGAGGAGCAGCGGCACGCCCACAAGCAACTCCGAACCAATGCCAGCGAGGGGCACCTCGTACCCTGAACCCTAAACCCCGAAACCCCGAAACCCCTAAACTCTAAATTGCTGGACCCCAAATCATACGCTTAGGACTTTGAGTATGGCCGGTGCGGTTCGCATGTCGGCTCTGGTGTTCAGGATTTACGGCTTTGGGGTGCAGATACTTACCTTTGGTTAGTGGGGAATGGAGGAATGGTAGTAATAGCAGTAAAAATTGTACCCCCAGTCCTCCATTCCCTACTAACCCAAGGTAAGGATATTGAAGATTGTGGGGTTCGGTCTTCTTCGCTGTGCTTTAGGCATTTGTTGGTGCTTGAACTCCTTTTTCCCAGAGGCTGCAAGCTGCGACTTCTAGAAAAGTTTAAGGATCAGGGTTTGCGGGTTTCCGGATCAGGTTCTGCAATGATGCATGGCCGTTCCATACGTTTTCCACTAAGCTGTTGGTTACTAGGCTTTGTTAGCCGTTTTACCAGGGTGCACTTGCCTCAAGAAAACTAGCCGGATCCAATACGGGGGCCTGAATAATTAGAATAGGGTTTTAAGGCCCATCATACTATATTTATAACAAGGGAACCCCAAAGGATTATCATAGCACTTGCTGATCATCATGTTTACGTGCATAGCCAGTGTACGAGTCAAGGAACGCCCGCTGGTGAAGAGGATTGTGGTTTGAGTATGAGGGCTGTTGGATCCCGGATTGCTTTTGAGGCAGAGGGTTCGGGGTTCGAGGTCTCGGGCTTTGGGTCTGGTGTTACGGGATTGCGCCAAGACCTGTCGGATATCCAATATACACATAATGCAGGGGTCTCAATAATAGTGAACCCCGAACCCCCAAGCCTGAACCCTACACCCCAAACCCTAAACCCAAAACCACGAAAGATGTTTACGGAAGTACCCCCTGGTCTTCCTCAAGGCCCGACCTCTGCGAGGATCTCGACGGAGGCCCAGCTTCCTTTTAAGAGGGCGTCGGGGGTTGGGTTTATATTAGGTTTAGGAATTTAGGGTCTAAGGTTGTGCGTTTAGGGTTGAAGGTGTCTCCTTTGTGGTACTCTTCTTTTGCCGTAAGGGTTGAGGGTAGCACCGTTGGGCGGCGGGCTTAGGATGTAGTTGTTTAGGGACAGGATTGGGGGGGCTCGTTAATTGGGTGAGGGGCTTAGGGCTTCAGTCAGTACGGTTGATGATACAAATCCTGCATGACCTTACGGGCCCTAAACTGTGGGAATTATTGTATATTCCTTATTATGGGTAATATGCAGGATTTACATCCCTAAACCCTAAACCCCCTATAGATCCCTTAAAGGAGCCCCTTAAAGGAACCCCTTAAAGGTCCCTTTAAAGGAACCCTAGGATTTACATCATGAGCCTTTTTTGGAGGGCTTGGGTTTGTAAGGCTTTTGGGCTTCAGGCCGAGGGCTTTGTGGTTTAAGGCTTTGGGGATGGGGTTTAGGGTTTAGGGTTTAGGGTTTAGGGTTTGGGGTTTAGGGTTTAGGGTTTAGGGTTTAGGGTGTCTCGCCGCGCAGCGGCAGTATTTTCTATGTAGGATGGCGCCCCAACACTCCCAGGGGTGTGGGGGGGGCGGCATATCGACGTCTAGCGATCGAATGCGATTCCACCACCAAACAATTACATATTGGTTCCTCACTTTTTCCCACCCGCTGTGAGAATACACAGGCTACCACCCAAAACATTGCTGTCTGTTGGAAGGACGTAAATAGAGGGACTCGGGGGCCAGGGGGGTCGGGGGGCCAGGGCGGGGCAGCTCCCCCTAGGACCCTCCAGCTCGGGGCCCCCCTGGGCCGTCTAGTGCCTTGGGGTTTAGGGTATTTTAATATTCCCTCTGCGAATATGGGCGCCGCGCAAGGGGCCTAATGGCTTGGCTCAGCCCTAGGGGCTGAATTCGACCACTCTCCAATGGCTCCACCCATTGTCCATCCAGAGTTGGTGTCAATCACTGCCGGATTTCGTTCTGGGTCCAGGCACCCTAAGAAAAAGGGTGGGTACGGCCTACGCAGGCCTGGGTGGGAAGGGCAGGTCTCTGTTTAGGACCCGCCAGGAGGCCCCCCGGGTCCCTGGAATCTGCCAGCTCTGGGGCCCCCTGTGCCGGCCTCTTTTGCCTTTTCTGAGAAAAGCCAAATGGAAATGACCAGCAAGGGCTTTGGTCGTGGGGTTTAGGGTATTTTAATCTCTTGAGATTCGAAGGAATTCACTCTGCGAATATGGGAGCCACGCAAGGGGCCTAATGGCTTGGCTCAGCCCTAGGGGCTGAATTCGACCACTCTCCAATGGCTCCACCCATTGTCCATCCAGAGTTGGTGTCAATCACTGCAGGATTTGGTTCTGGGTCCAGGAACCCTAAGAAAAAGGGTGGGTAAGGCCTAAGCAGGCCTGGGTGGGAATTTAAGGTTTAGGGTTTAGGGTTTAGGGTGGTGTTCAGCACTTGGGGTTTTGGGCTTTGGGGCTTCGAGCCTTTGACCTTGAAGGTGTGGGATTTGCGACTTTAGCTTTGCCACTCTGGGGTTTAGCGCTTTAAGGGTTTCGGGTTTAGGGGTTAGCAGTTTAAGGTTTAGGGTTTGGGGCATAACGATGTGGGGTTCGGGGATAAACTTTCAACCCTGAGCTCCAAAGCCTTTCTTGAAGCCAGGTTGTTGTTGGTTTACCAACCCCGGTGTCAAAAGGGCTCTTGAACTAAGTAGCTTCAAATTCAGGACCCCAGTTCAGAACAACCCACAACACATACAGCTTGCACGCCTGGCCCTGATATAGGTGCCTCAATAACTTTAAGTTGGGCTTGGAGTATGATGTGCCACAATATAAAACAGGAACCGCAAGGAATAGTATCAAACAGGATTTTGATTGTAGCGTGTTGTACTTTCATCAGGAACGGTAAGGAATACTGCTAGGAACTCTTCAAGCTTTCATGTTCTATGTTGGCCCTTGAAAGACTCTCAAAACAGAATCGGAAATATGATCCTCCAAGGCCCAACAAGGAATATACAAAATGTCCTTAAGGGCATTCCGAGTTCTTCCGCCCCTAACCCCAAACCCTCAACCCCTGAACACCTAGCCCGCATCACACCCCTAGATTTGAACTTCGAGGGCCACCGAAAGCGAGCCTTGGGGCTGCCAATAAGGCGGCAGGAGGACAGTAGGCCAGGCGATCCTTTAGGGGTTTGGGGGTTTAGGGTTTAGGTTAGGTACTGCCACTATACAGTAAGAGTCTATCATAGGGCTACTATTAAGGTCCAATATATCTTTATTATGAGTTTTATTATATTCAACGATTACTGAGTGGGGGCCGTACGCAAGGTTTAGGGTCTAAGAGTTTTGGGTTCGGGGGTTTGGGGTTTAGCTGTCTATGGGTTTCGGGTTTATGGCTTTATGGTTGTTTGGAAGTCGCGCGTAAAATGGCTTCAGTGCTTCCCGAAACAATGTTGGCTATGGATGTCAAAGGGCTTCACAAGTCGCTATTACATTGCATAGGGATTGATGAACATCTACAGGGAGTTATATGGGCGTCAAAAGGGTGTAGGGTGTTGGGGTTGTTCCAAAGGTCTGCTGAAGGGATTGACCATTGGGACTACGCATCTCGCTCTGACTAGGTTGTGGTCGAGTCTCTTGGTGGGCGAGAGCGGCTGGGTGTCAAAGGAATCAGCTCATGCACGATGCTGGTCTGGGATTGTTATTACTTGTGATGAAGTGTCATGCAGAACTGTTGCGTTGTCAGGGGTCAAGGAGGCACTGAGACCGGTGCTGCTTTATCCCGGCACGAAATTTGCTGTACCTCTAACCATGGTTTGTAGACACGCCATATGGGAGTTTCCGAAAATTAGGGGTACCTTATTTTGGGGTCCTTATAACAAGGATCCTACTAATTAGGGTACTATATTGGGGTCCCCTACTTTCGGAAACTCCCATATGTAGTCTGTGCACAGTGCTGACGCATAGGAGCGGTTGCAGCTAGAAGTCTAGCCGATTAACTGCTTGCCTTCACTACCCTAAACCCTAAACCCTAAACTCTGAACCCCATAAACCCTAAACCGTCCCTGAACCCTATAAACCCTAAACCCGAAACTCTTCTGGGAACCCGACACAGAGAGGCCGCCCGCCAAGCCGAGGCGCAAGGGCAACGAGCGCCTGGCACAGGGGGCCTGAGTAGTTAGAATAGGGTTTTGAGCCCGTTATGCTTTCATTGTAATGAGGACCCCCCAAAATGGCCCATGATACTATAAATATAATAAGGACCCCCCAATTTGGCCCATTATACTCTAGTTAGAATAAGGAGCCCCCCAAAATGGAACTAAGGCCCCACGTACGCGACCGGGGCAGTTGGGGCCGGGTGGGGGATTCAGGGTTTAGGGTCAGTAGGGTTTAGGGTTCGGTAGGGTCTAGGGATTGGGCTTCAGAGTTTAGCGTTTAGGCTTCAGGGTTTAGGGTTTAGGGTTTAGGGTTCAGGGTTCAGGGTTTGGTGTTTGGGGGTCAGGCTTCAGGGTGGTCCGCTTATGTTTATCATGGTTTGTGGGATTAGGGTTGTAGCTTTCAGGTGCACAACTCAGCGACTAGGATCGGAGGGCCGAAAAAAGACTTTCTCTGCGATTCGGCCTTTTGTCCAACCAGCCTACTTGCGACGTCAACAAGCTTCCAGGCTGCTCTCATAATTATAAGTTATGCAGTCTTCTATATACAATATGCTCTATATATTTATTTGTATATATGTATATATATATATATATATATGCAGATATATCTATATATATATATATATATATATATATATATTTATTTATTTATTTATATCTATTTATTTATATCATACATCTTCTATTTTCCTGTTGCTGCGTTACTGGAGACTGCGCAGATTCCGTTCCCAGAGGCTTCGGCCTCGGGGCTCTTAGGGCTTCGGCTTCCCAGTAACCTAAGAGGGACCCTAGGCCCTTTACTAGGGTTCCTTTAAAGGAATCTATACGGGGTTACTATAAGGGGATCTATAAGGGTACTATAATTGATAAACCCAGAAACCTAAGAATAAAAAGATGATGTCGGAAGAATTCCTAGGATACCCAGTTTAGGGTTTAGGAAATAGGGTTTAGGGTTTAGGGCTATAAGGCTAGGATACCCAGTAACCTAAGAATAAAAAGGCCTCTCTTTTTGGTATTGGGCAACTTTATAAGGAACCTAGGACTACAAAAAGGGAATAAGGGTACTACTGGGCATCCTAGGTTGGGTTTAGGCTTTAAGGTATCCCCGCTTCCTTGCCGAAGCAATAATGATGAACAAATTCTAGGGTTTTGTCTTTAAATCTTTAGGGCTTTTTGTTGAGGGCCCTTTTCCCTCCTGCTAATCTTTAGGGTATTGATTTTTCTTTAGATCTTTTTTTTGAGGGCCCTTTTCCTTCCTGCTAATCTTTAGGTTTTAGGGTTTGACGATAGTCACCAGCGTCGCTTGTAACGCCGCAGGACCATCAGACACCGTCAGCATCTGCTGCCTCTCTCCACGACTCCCACACCAAGATAACACTCAACCCAGACCCCTCAACATCTCCAACTCGAAGCATGCGAGCAACTGCACTTTGGCTAAGGTCGTCTTGTTTCGGGCTTAAGGCTTTCTGTTTAAGGTTTCGGTTTCACCGAAACCCTCGAAACTACCCCTATCCGTGCATCCGATCCGAATCCCGACACCATGGAATCCTAATGCCAATAAAACCTGCCCGGGAAACCTGGAACTCCAAATCGCCAAACACATGCCAAACCTGCCAGTCCCACACCCGCCTCTAAACAGTGCAGCCTAATCTCCGCGACAACACCCATCGAACACGCCAAAACCCTTGTAGCTTTGTCATGCATGTTCAAGCCGTCGCTTTACCGAGACACTACGTTGAAAACCTCGCGAACCTTCGACAAAGACAGATACGTCTCGAGTGAAGCTTCTTACAAAGTCATACAGCTTTAGGGTTTATAGGGTTTCCTTCCCTCAACATCCACCCAGTGCGCACCTGAGGGCACAGCGCACCTGCACCCAGGAGGGGACGATTACAGGCTCGGGGCTTCACTAACTTAGCGCGCTACAAAGTTCCCGTGATCCCTCCTTACCCTAAACCCTACACCAAAGCTCGAAGAAGCATGTGTCTTTCTGACAAGCTCTTATAGCCTGACGTATCCTTTTGCCCGGTACACGTCCCACTTGTTGAGGCGGCTACAGTAATTGTGAGTGCAGCTTGAGGTGAGCTACAATCTTCGTGATAAGAGTGCAAAGGAAAGTACTCCATGTCGCATCATTCTGCAATACGGTTTAGGGTTTAGGATTACCCTAAACCCTAAACCGACATGATCCGGTTCGTCGGACAGCGTCTGCACAACTCGCAGCCGTGCTCGCGAAGCCAAAAGGAACAGAGCTTCGTCGTTCTGTCGTGGACTTGCGGGAAGTAGGTAGTAAGTAGACTTGTAAGTACCCTAAAAGGGGCCCTAACTGGGGTTATGGTACTTATAGGTCCCAAAAATTCGAATCTACGGCCCCGTTCTTTGGCAAAAGCGTGGAGGCGATTCAAAAGACCAGACGTCGCTCTTACAACAGTTTCATAAGCGTCCCCTAAGCCCTAAATCCTAAACCCTAAATCCTAAACCCTCAACCCTAAACCCTAAACCCTCAACCCTCAACCCTCAACCCTAAACCCTAAACGTCAAGTATCAGCTCTTGGATAAGACGTTCTCTGCTTCCGGTCCCAGTCCTCTGCATTTTCAATCGAGGGACCATAAAGCGGAACGGCATTGCAACCTTCGGAACATTAAATAAATCCTAAACCTGCTTGATGTTGTCAATCTACTGTGGTTCTCGGCTCTTTTCCTGCAAAACCACAGCCCTACAAGCGACACCTCGGAGAGGACCCTGAGACAACTTAAAGACTTCATCCCGACATCACCGGACCCTGAGACCCCTTAAAGAACCCTTACGTGGAGGTTCATGGGTATCTTATAAATGGGCTTATAAGTCCCCTCATATGGGTTATAATTATAGTTATCCTACTTATAACCCCACTTATAACTCCCACGAACCTCCAAGTATCCCTGTCCACTCTAAGCCCGAGAAAAGCTAAGGGCCCACCTTGGCCACAACTGCCGCTTCTGTCAGCTGCATGCGATGGATGGAAAGATCAATGGCCTTGCACTTCTGCGCGTTTGAGGTTTTCTCGTCATTGAAATTGGTAGAACTATTCGATTGTGACAAGAGCAGAGGCAATTTTAGTAGAAGCAGCAGTAGCACTGGCGGCAGCAGTGGCAGCAGTGGGAGCAGTGGCAGCAGGAGTAGCAGTGGCAGCAGTAGTAGCAGTAGTAGCAGTAGTGGCGGTAGTAGCAGTAGTAGCGTAGCAGCAGTAGCACTGCCAGTAGTAGCAGTAGTAGCACTTGCAGCAAAAGCCGCAATAGCAGTAGCAGCAGGAGCAGAGAGTGGGAGTTGGAGTAAGAGTAGGAATGGGAGAGGGGTAGGTGTAAGACGAGTAGGGGTCAGGAGTTGGTGTAGTTGCAATCGTAGTCGTAGTCGTAGGCCTAGTCCTAGTAGTAGTAGTAGTAGCAGCAGTAGTAGTAGTAGTAGTAGTAGTAGTAATTGTTGTTGTTGTCGTCGTCGTCGTAGTAGTACTAATAGTAGACATTGCTGATGCTAGTCGTCATAAATGTCGGTGGTGACTCTCCTGGTGGCTGTTGCTACTGCCAGTTTACTAGGTCTACTGTATCCGTTCTGCTCCTCTGGTTTAGGGGTTATTTTGAGACTGCTACGCCCTGGCGGCGTGCATTTTCGAGGAATCCTGTGTTGTTTCTCGAATTTTAGTATATGGTTTTACTGCTACAAAGGGTTCCTCATAAATACAGTTGGATTTGAGCTTATCTTGTACGTATGTCATGCTAGCATATATTACATCTTTGCTTGCTTGTCTCTGACCTGCTGCGAGCTAAAACTCCAGCGCCCTTCCAGTTCGAAGCTCCATATCCCTAAACCCTGAACCCTCAACCCTGAAATTAAATGGCAAATCCCAAATCCCTAAGCTCCAATCCTGAATCCCGACCCTGAAGCCTTAATTCCTAAATCTGGGAACCTCGCAGAGACCTCAAAAGGAATCCCTGAAGGAACCCCAAGAGGAATCCCAAAAAATGGGCCTGCTGCATGGACGAGAGCTCCTGCGCCAGAAGGTCCACCTCGCAGAGTTTTACTAGGGCCAGCCCTTGGGCTACAACCCTGATATCATAGGGACCCTTAAAGGGCTAGGGGGAGAGGGGGTAGGGGGCCTTTATGCCCAAGATGCCCATAATAAGGCCTATTTAACTACGCCCCCCCCCCCCCCCCCAAGAGGCCCTATGGTGACAAGGGTTTTACATGTATAGGATACCGTTTAATGGGTTTAGGAGTTTCGGGAGTCAGGGGGCCCAAAGCCGTTCATGAAGCTATCTTGCCATAAACCACATCAAAATGAAAAAAAAGCTCTGCCGGGGGTTTGAGGCATGTAACTACTTTGAGAATCGCAATTCCCTAAACCCTATAGATCCCTTATAGATCCCTTAAAGGAACCCTAGGTATATTCCTTTATTAAGGGGTTTTGGGGTCTCTGGGACTTGAATCGCAATTCATAAGGAGCCCTACATGGGTTTTGTGAGGACCAGAGGTTTCATGAGAGTCGAAGTCGCAATATGGGGCCTCAATAGCTTTAGGTTTTAGGGTTTAGGGTTTAGGGTTTAGGGTTTAGGGTTTAGGGTTCAGGGTTTAGGGTTTAGGGTTTAGGGTTTAGGGTTTAGGGTTACCTATACTATTTTGGGGGCTCCTTGTTGTAGTTATAGTATAGCTCACGATGTCATCTGTGTATGGGCATGCTACCAGACATCCACAGCAAACACCTGACATCAGGCTAGCAATCGAGGTTCGTGATGAAGTTCCCACAAGCGAATCGACTTTTTCCGCTGCCAGGAAAGATGCATATGCTCACCAGGTGTGCTAAGCCACCCACCGTGACAGCAGCCACAGTTGGTCCTAAACACAGACTGCTTGCAGAAAGCCTCTTTTGGCACGCACAGGCGTGCACATTTACGGGACTGGGGCTTAGCAAAAGCAGGCTCCTCTTCCTACATCATGTACATGTTTCGAGTATGTTTCAGGTCTTCTGCTGCAGGAGAATGGGATTGTCTGGCAGCACCGCGCACTCCCGCGGCCATCGGAAAGCAAGAAAACTGACCTCTAAGAGCCGTGGGCTGTAGCTGCCCCAGGACCCTAAACGTAGACTTCGGGTATGTCTCGGAAGTGCAGGTGACCCAATTCTTTACATTGACTTGAGGCACATTTATTTGCTTCATCGCACTGGCCTGGTCTGCTACCCGCATGACCTTCTGTATAGGACAGCCAGGGACGAAACAGGATCTGGAACGTTAGATGCAAAGCTGTACAAATGACCTTGCCTTGCGGGGATTAGGCGCACTTCTTGTGTGCACAAGGAATAAATTGGGATTGTGCTGCAAGGTCGGGGCATGATTCATCTCCAGATTTTGGCGACAACTCCAAGAATCTCAAGGAATGCCTTCGCTTCAGCAGAGCGAGTCTGCTGCAGGCGTGAGCACGATGCTCTGCTCCGGTTCGGGGTCTGGGATGCAGGCCCCCTCCTCGTCCAGGCTGACCCGCATCCTTGCCACTTCGGAATTCTGGTGGAAGATCCTGATCCCTCCATCGTGGGCGATGCTAGACAGGCTCTGAAGACCATCTAAGCTGTCGGCAGCCGCCGCCAGCAGCGTTGTCCGAAGATCGGCGGAGCTCAGATTCTCGAGGCTCTCGGGATTTTTCACATCCACGTCTCCGACGACGGGAAGGCTGAGAATCCAGCGTTCGGCTTCCGTTCTCTGCTCACCTTCCCGCGCTGCGAAGAGGGTGCCTTCCGGCTCGGGCTCGGCACTCCCCGCCTCGCTGACGGTAGAACTGACGACTGTCTGAGTCTTCGGAGAGTTCCGCGTGGCGTCACCGTCCTCTTCCAGCCTGTTCAAGAAACTGAAAAGTCGTTCGGGGAATCTGCCGTGCAAGATGCCACAGGGGATGCCGGCACAATGGGCCGTCCGGGCTGCAGACACCTTGGTCGCCATGCCGCCAGTGCCCAAAGAAGACCCCGGCTCGCGGGTGTCCACGTCCAGCTCGAATGCCTCGTTGACCACCCTCATGGGCTCAGCGGAGGGATCCACATTGGGGTTCGCTGTGTAGAGGTAGTCCACATCGGTGAAGAGGAACACTCCAGCAGCTCCCAGCTGCACCGCAGTCAGAGCTGCGAGGTTGTCGTTGTCACCGAAGCGCACGCCATCTGTGTTGGTGGTGTCGTTCTCATTGATGATTGGGACCACGTTGGCTTCGAGACATGCTGCAATCGTGTCACGGATTTCGGCCCAGCGTTGCTGCTCCAAGAAGTCGCGCTGACTCACCAAAAGCTGCGCAATTTTCAGCCCTACAGTCTCGAAGAGCTCAGAATACACGCGCATGATGCGGCTTTGGCCGACCCCAGCGACAGCACGCTTCAGAGCAGGAGTAGTGGGCTTCTGCTTCAATCCCAGCTCACGGCAACCCATGCCAACGGCTCCAGAAGAGACAAGGACGACCTTGAATCCTTTGTAGGAGAGATCGGCGATGACTTCCACCAACCTCGAAAGGTTCGCGACATTCACCCGCTGCCCTCGCTCGTCGGAGGTCATGATCGTCGAAGTTCCGACCTTCAACACAATAGTTTGAGCTTCGGCGGGCATCGTGTCAAGAGTCATGGCTGGAGGCTGGAGGAGTTGAAGGTTGCTCGATCAAGCCGTTGTTCTTGAGCCGTCGCCATGTTTGGATTTTGTGACATTTGTATACGGACCCACAAGGGCCACAGGTTACCTACTCAGCTTTTTACAAAGAAGAAGATGCGGGAACGGATGCACCGCGAGCGCCTTCGTCCGCACATGCGGGCAACAAGCAGGTTCATCAACCGCGTTACCACAATACGGATTGTACCACCGATACCGATATGGGAGTTTCCGGGTACCTTATTTTGGGGTCATTATAATAAGGATCCTGCTATTTAGGGTACCATATTAGGGTCCCCTATTTTCGGAAACTCCCATATTGGAGCCTTCAAAGAAACCGGTTTGGAAATCCGGGTCTTCTCTCACTCACTCGCGTTGTCTATCTTGGACTTGTTGAAGCAAGTGGCGATTTTGGAACGAAATCCCCCACCGGAACTTCTTCCATGGCCTTCGTATTTCAAAGGGGAAAGGGAGGGACCCTTAATGGGGACCCCTACCTTATAATGGGCAATAGAATGGGTATATAATGGCTATATTAAGGGTATATTATCTAGGGGTCCTTATTAAGGGTCCCTCCTTTTCCCCTTTGAGTATTGTAGTGGCAGAAGAATCCTTGATACGGTTTAGAGTACTTGGAGGTTCATGGGTACTTAGAAGTAGGGTCATAAGTCGGATAACTATGGTTATAACCTATAGTTGGGGACTTATAACCCCACTTAGAACTACCCCTGAACCTCCAAGTAGCGGTAGGAGAATCCTTGATACGGTTTAGAGTAAGCTCCTCGACCAAAGGCTTTTTGGGCTCTCTGGGTGGTCTGACGATGGATGAGCAAGCACGAAGCATAAAAAACAGCCACAATTAGACCTACATTAAGGTAAAAGGTTTTCCCTTACGCTCTTTCAACTCGCACTCGGCGGGTGAGGTCACAACGTGTCACGCGTACGATACCGCATGTCCGCTTACAATCCGAACAAACCCACAAAAGCAGGTAATCAGAAACTGGACTGGGCACACATGCTCAACTGAAGTAGGCTATGAAGGGCCTCCGTGAACCCCAAGCAAACAGTACAACCCTAACATACACTTGCCGCACTTGCCCGTCCGTAGCTGAAGATGAAGCGCTTCAACCTAACCTCCACGCCCCAAACCCTAAATCCGAGAACCCTAAACCTCAAGTCCTTACCGTAGCATGGACCCAGCCCAGGAGCCCCTTCGACCACCTCTTTTTCTTCGTAGTTTTGAACGTTGAGCTCTTATGTGCTGCAACGCGAAACGTGAAACCGTAGAACCCTACCAGAAATAGATAAAGTCACTCATATTCACGGTTTAGGGTTTAGGGTTTAACTGATGCCGTCATTGCAGCCTTGGCTGTCTGCTGATCATCCCAGAGGCCAGCGGCTACCACTACCTTCGGGTCACAAGCTAAGGGTTTCCACCCTTTTGGGTTTAGGGTTTAAGGTTTAACGGTTTCGGGGTGTAGGGTTTAGGGTTTAGGGCTAAGGGGTTTAGGGTTTAGGGTTTCGGGCCTTTTGGGTTTAGGATTTAGGGTTTAAGGGTTTAGGGGTTTAGGGCTTAGGGGTTTAGGGGTTTAGGGTTTAGGGTTTCGGGTTATAGTTCCGGGGGATTAGATTTTGGGGTTTATAGGCTGAGGACCGTTAGGAGTTGGTGTCTTTGGGATTCAGGGTTTCAGGATTTTGAGGTTTCGGGTTGGGAGTTGGGAGTTTCCGAAAAGGACCGTAATATATAGCACCCGACATATTAGGATCCTTATTATAAGGACCCCAAAATAAGGTACCCCTAACTTTCGGAAGCTCCCAAATCCTACAACACCTTCTAGGAGTGCCCTCTTGCGCACATGCGGGCTCGCTTGCTGGAGTTGCGTGGTATGTAAGCCTTCCGGGTACCTGGTCCCAGGCCTTCCACATATTGGGTTGTAGATTAACATATTTCTGTGACATCTTAAGATAAGGGCCTTAACAATTAGAATAGGGTTTCGGGGCCACTATGTGCCATAATTATAGTGAGGAGCCCGAAAATAATGTAGGTAATGATTAACGCCCCTATGATACTCTACATCATATAACTCTACGCTTATCCCAGTTGGGCCCTACTCCAAAATCCTTGAAAGACCTGATGCAACTGCAACCCTGTAGCACAAACTACTGGAACGGCCTTTTCCCATAAACAAACCTTAATCATGCTGTCTTAAGGAAACATCCCTGCAGGGAGATAGGTGTCAACGATTTCAGGGTTCATCGGCTCCGAAACAACCCGCCTCGAAGCGGACATTTCCAGGAATGCAGCGGCGCACGTCGGCAGCCACGGGGAGTAGCCTGGAGAGCTTGGAAAGCCTGGAAACCCAAAGCCGTGGTTGAGGAACATACCCTAAACCATCGCAAAGATCCCACTGTAGTTTCAGACAAAATTCTCGTATGCTGGACACTTGGATTTTCCGAGTATGAAGGCCTAACTACGGTGTAGCGTTGGTCTTCGTGTGGGGACCAGCACCAGCTGTCTTCAGGGGGCGACCATGGTCGCCAAGATTCAGCCAGCTGCAGGCAGTGTCAAAAAAAAGCATGCTCCGTGAAAAGCATGAGACGATGGGGCTTATAGGGTGTAGGAGTTTCGGGATGCCTCAAGCTACACGGAAGAAAACGACTGCAACCTGCCCCAGGCTATCAATCCAGGATCATATCTTGAAAGGAAGGCGTATTTCCACCAGAGATCGCAAGCAACCCTAAATCCTAAACCCTACACCCTAAAGCTACCTCGCTGCATCTGTGGTCCAGAATTGGAGATTCGCAGTCGATTCCTTGGCCTGGCGCAGAGTCGAGATCGTGTTTGTCCGGCGGAAGTTTCAGAGTTTTGGGCTTGGCATGAGCAATCAAGCGTAACATAGGGGCCTTAATAATTAGAGTAGGGTTTTTTTTTGGGGGGGGGGATATTATGCCATAAGTACAGTAGATGGGCCCTGCACGAGGTTCAGGTCTCTGGAACATTGGCATTGTCAGGAGGTGCGGTGACAGTAGCTGCATGCCGATGTCAGGCAGCATTTCCGGGACAAGCCTAAACCCTAAACTTTGTGATATCGACAACTTGCGTCACACCCGGTGGTAGGAGTCCTCCTTTAACAGTTTACAACTCCAAATCTGTCTATTGCCGCCTTCAGGGGCTTAGGGGGCGCAGGGTCATGAGCCGTGTGAGCCGTATCCGTCTCCTCTGAGGTCAACACCTGAACAAACCAAGGGACACAAGAGTAACCTAGGAATAAAAGGGTGCCCTTTTTGGTTTAAAGGGGCAATAAGGGAACCTGAACCCTAAAAAAGGGAATAAGGGCCTACTCTAGGTCCTCGAAACAAAGCAGCAAGTTTTGTGAGATTGTTTCATGGGCCGTATGAACCTCCACAAATCCTGCTACAAAACTGTCCTCAAAAAGGCGCACAAACCCCAAACCCTAAACCTCGCATGTCTTGGCAGACTGTGGCGTGCGAACTCCACGGCACCGCCTAGACCCTAAACCCTCAGGGTGCTTGAAGGATTAGGCGATTCCAGCTTCAAGGCTTGAAATTTGCTGTTCTGATGCTTGGGTTTCTGGATGTGGGATTTAAAGGGGTACCCCCCCTAATTCGGAAACCCCCTTCTATGCTACGCCTGTTAGACCCGAACCCTACACGCCCTTAAGCCCAGAACCCGAAACCCTACAGGTTTAGGGGTCAGGGTCTGGATGTGGGGTTCATGTTTGTGGTTTAGGAACCCTAAACCCTAAACCCTAGGGTCAGGGCTCCCGGCACTGCACGCCTCAGCAGCCGCGAGGACCGCCAAGGAGGAGCGCAGGGCTGCTAGGCCGGCATCCTGCCCGAAGAACACCCGTATTAGGGCTTGGGGCTTACGGCTTAAAGGCCCGAATATGTGTGTGTGTGTGTGTGTGTAAATATAAATATAGAACCCTGAGTAGTAAAAAGTATCCTGATTCAACAGGACCTTAAACATTCATTTCAAAACTGGAATTTTCTAAACCCAGATTGAACAGTTCCTTGGACTATTTTAGCGGGAATTTATGAGCTGTGTAAGCCCCTGAGTATTCATCCCGCGTTTAGACTAGTAACGGTTATAAGAGGGAGTCTAATAAAGAGGTTCCTCAGAAGGCCACTGCAAGAAGGAGTTTGTTAAACGGGGTTTAAGCTTGATGCTTCAGGGCACAGTGCGTGGACTTGGCGCGATATTCCAGAAACCGTCTATATCTGGATGGCTTTTGCAATGGCAACATGTGTAACATTTGAGAGTAGGATGTACGGCTAGGACTGGTGATGTAGCACAGACCAATTTTAAAAAAAGTCGGAAGCGGCGTTCAGGGCTTTTGAGTTTACAGCTTATCCTCGAGAACTACAGGTTGACCTTTAGAGTATATTGGGGTTCTATATATAGGGAATAAACACCCCAAAAAAGTTCAAGGCTACCTACTCTACTACTAGGTCTCGCTAAAGACAGCCCTGAGAGCCGCGAAACTCCTACAACCCCTTGGGCTGCGAGGCCTCACCGATTGCAAAGAGCCGGTCGCTCTGATCCCCCTGATCCGCAGAGGCGGGGAGTGGCTTTCGGGCTTCGGGATTTAGGTGTTAGGCGCGTTGGCCGCGTTCAGGCAGTGTGGATGCTTGTCTGCGGAGCTCCGCTACACGTGGCTTCCCGGCTGTACTCTTCTAATACTGGGCCCATGAAGAGTGTTTAGGAGTCACTCGGCATGAGTAATTGTGTGTTTTACGAGGAGTGGCTGGGGTTAATGGTTTCTTGGCCGACTTCTGAACACCTCCTAAAAGTTAAACGTTCAGTCTCCTCATTATAGTTCATATAGAAACCCCCACAAAAAAGTAAGTAAAAGCCCTAAGAGTCAACCAGGAGAACCGCAAGGGTTGAAGCCTTATTTGGGGTTGGGGCCTAAACCCTAAACCCTAAACCCTAAACCTTAAACCGGACCCTCAGCCCTGAACTTGCGGGCTCGGCGTTCGATGCTTTAGAGTCGAGTTTGCAGGTGTCGAGGTACCGGGTACTAGACCCAAGAGTAGCCTAGGAATAAAAAGGGTGCCCTTATTGAACCTGAACCCTAAAAAAGGGAATAAGGGCCTACTCTAGGTCCTAGGGTATATATGTTAGAAGGGGCCCCCCACCCTGTAATAGTGACCATAAGGACTATATAGGATTATATTAGGGCCCTATTATATTCCTATTATACCACGATTACAGGGTGGGGGCAGCTTCTAAGGTATATTCTATAAGCCTGAACCTTAAAGCTGGGGGTCTAGGTGAACACTAAAACCTGAATCCTAACCAGTCTGCCTCAGGCATTTCTGGGTTGAGGGTGGTTGAATGTGCGCCTAAATAGGAACAGGACACCAGAACCCTGAACCCCCAACCCTAAACCTTAAAACACCAAACAAAGCGTTGCTTGAGGGGCGGCTGCTTTGGATGTGGTGGAGCCTGGGCGCCCGAAACCCCCAAAACCCATAAAACCCTTAATAGAACCCTTATACAACCATTTTAGGCCCTTGCAGAATCTCTTCACAACCAATCTCCAAACTTTCTGCAATCCTCATACGACCCCAACAGAGCCCTTGTAGGACTCTCGTTGCGGCCTTACACGGAAGATGATACAAATCCTGCGTTACCTTAAGGACTCTACACGATGGGAATTATGGTATATCCCTGATTGTGGGTAATGCATGGTTTATATCCCTAAACCCAAAACCCTAAAACCCCACAGATCCCTTAAAGGAACCCCTTCTATAAAAGGTACCCTTAGTATGGGTAATGCAGGATTTATATCTCTAAACCCTAAACCGTAAAACCCTGTAGATCCCTTAAAGGAGCCCCCTTTAAAGGGACCCTTATAGATCCTCTTAAGGGAACGCAGGATTCAACAGCAGAATCCGCGTTACAGGCCCCCAGCCTTCTTCGCGCGCTTCTTGGCACCAGGAGCCGACCTTCAGAAGGACCAGTCTCATCCAGGTAGCAGAAAAATCCCTTAAGGTTGAGGGTTTAGGGTTTAGGGTTTAGAGTTTAGGGTTTAGGGTTCAGGGTTTAGAGATTAGGGTTTAGGGGTTTAGGGCTTTAGGGGTTTAGGGCTTAGGGGTTTAGGGATTTAGGGTTTAGGGGTTTAGGGGTTTAGGGCTTAGGGGTTTAGGGGTTCAGGGTTTAGGGTTTAGGGTAGGGTTTAGGGGTTTAGGGTTAGGGTAAAGGGGCTGCTGTAAACGGTCGCTAGAAGATCTACGTCGGTTTTCCGGGTTTGAACATAGGGGTACGAATGCTATGTTTGGAGTAGGGTTCGTTTGGGGGCTTGATAATGAAGGTTGTTTGAAGTATGCGGCAGCCTTTTTCGCTGGGGAGGCTGTAGGGGGTTAGCACATGGACCGCAAGCTGTAGAACAGGGTATTGGCGTATTTGATAAAGAGCATATATATATATATATATACATATATATATACATATATATATATATATGTATATGGTCACGCCCCCCCCCCCCCCCCATGATCCATACCATGGTTGTTTCTACCCCTGCTGCTCATGCTTCGATTTCTACATGACTTCACCTACATACAAAATCATCGGTATTTGCGGTATTTTCTGCACCTAGCATCTACTTAACTCTACATTTTGTAATTTGTTCTCACATGTTATATCCCCACGAAACCCGAAACGGATTCTGATTTCACTTTCGGGCTCCGCTCTTCCATCCAAAACCTGGCACTCCATGTTTCCGGAGGCATCACCGGTGGTTGTGCAAAAACTTCAACATGTTGCCTGTCACTGTCGCCATGTTTTGGTGCCGATGCCAATACTCAAACTGGCAGCTTCGAATCTTCCTGGTCCTTGCCTGATTGCCTGGAAAGCGTGACACATACTTCAAGTGTGTCCAAATTATTATAGTACTAACGCTAATACTACTACTAATACTTATCACAATATTTATACTAACATCAATATTTGCAATAGTATTGATACTCCTACAAGTACGACTACATAAACTCTTGTGGTGTTAACAATTTTGCTATCACCAACACTGATACGGATATTGATAATCTGTTGAATATTCATGAATGCCAGTACTATTACCAGCATGAACACGTATATTATGGCTAATACGACTATGAATAGCCCTAATTCTAATATCAACATTAGTACTCCTACGAATACCAATAGTATATTCGTATTAATATGAATACTAATCTCTTTAGTAATAGACACCTGCATATACTAATGTACATAAAAATACATACCACTATCTTCAGATACAGATATATACATTAGTGCATTCATGTACTAATGTTTTGGCATAGACATATACCCATATACCAATGTAATAATATACTTCCCGTTAATGTATGAATATACTATACCAATATGCGAGTATACTGATATACGACTACTGCAATATGCAAGTATACCGACATGACAAATTAGTAGACTAATATGCCAACATACTGATACTTGTAAATATGACTAGACAAAACATGAATATAGCACACATACTAGTAAACTAATACACCAATATACTTGTGTACTCGTGCACCAATTGTACTAACATATCAAATATACAAGTATACAACTATACAAATATGTTACTGTTCGAATGCATTAACAATATATTGATATACTAGTCTGCTACTATATGAAACTATCAATATACTAACATATCAAAACTAGTTCTAGTACTGATACTAATACTAGCACTTCTGCGAATATAAGCTGCGATTAAACCCAACATTAAGACTGACACTGATACTAGCAGTGGTGCTGTATTACTGACATTGACACTGGCACTAGCGCTAACTCTAACACGAGCATGAGCACTGACACTTTTTTATATTTACTAATATTGACATGTATACTATTACAGCAAACACTAGTACTAATATTGTTGAGAACAGTACTCATCCTAATATCGATACTTCCACACAAAACTATCACGTAACTCATGTGCCGCACGTCTGGTGCATGCGTCCTCAGTACATGGCATGTCAAAGTATATGTTGTATATCTACTGCAAATGTTTTACTTTACAGATTGTCGTCGGGTGTGGTGTGCTTTGAAATGCTGGAAAAGAGGATAAGCGGGACACAAACGATGACTTTCACTCGGGAGAGAACTGCAACGGATATGTCGTGGAACATACCGCACCTTGACATAGCATTAAAACAAAGCATATGCCATGTGTATACACGTGACAAACAAAGACATAATAGGAACACAGCATCCAAGGCTAGCAAATGCCGCCAGGCTCGAAAATCCCCAAAATTTGTAAAGCCTGAAATGCGAAAACATCGGCAGGGATCAAAAATCCCCAAAATTCCCAAAATCGTGGCATCTATGGGGCCATGGGTGTTTAGTTTTGCAAAACTTTGGGGATTTTCGAGCCTGGCAATGTTTTAGCATCCGACGTTGACGAAATGCCGCCAGGCTCGAAAATCCCCAAAATTTGTAAAGCCTGAAATGCGAAAACACTGGCAGGGATCAAAAATTCCCAAAATCCTGGCAACTATGCGGAGTGCGGGGCCATAGTCTGTCATATTTTGGGGATTTTGGGAATTTTTGATCCCTGCCAGTGTTTTCGCACTTCAGGCTTCAGGAATTTTGGTGATTTTCAAGCCTGGCAGTGTTTTAGCATCCGAAGTTGACGAAATGCCGCCAGGCTCGAAAATCCCCAAAATTTGTAAAGCCTGAAATGCGAAAACACTGGCAGGGATCAAAAATCCCAAAAATTCCCAAAATCCTGGCAACTATGCGGAGTGCGGGGCCATAGTCTCTCACATTTTTGGGATTTTGGTGATTTTTGATCCCTGCTAGTGTTTTCGCACTTCAGGCTTCCGGAATTTTAGGGATTTTCGAGCCTGGCAGTGTTTCAGCATCCGAAGCTGCCCACCTCCCATGATCCACTGCTTACCAAAAGCAAGCATAGTATGGATCATGGGGGGGGCGTAAGCATATATATATATATATATATATATATACATACATATGTGTGTGTATATATATAATATTGACGCAAGGACTAGGAGGGTACCAATTGCGCGACGATTCGAGTGTTGCTCAGTTCTTGGTACGGTTGCTCTTTCAGGACTGGAACCCAGGTACAGTTGTTCCACATGGAGGCTGCTGCCTCTAGAAATCTTCAACTGCATCTTGCTCCCAACACTATGAAAGGTGTGGACTGGAAGCCGCACCCCTCAAATCCCGACGAAGCATAACCCCCTGTAAAATCTAGAGGCTGAGACTCAATACCGCACAAGCTAAAAAAAAGGCCAATATTCAAAACCTTACACTCCAAACCCTCATACCCTAAACCCTAAAACCTTGAACCCTAAACACTAATCGCTTAAACCCTAAACACCAGTCCCTTAAACCCTAAACACTAATCTCATAACCCCTAATCTCCCCAACCATAAACTTTAATCCATTCAGAACCTTAAACTTCCGAAACCCCAACCCCCCCCAACCCTACAGTAACCTCTAAACCCTAAACCCCCAAACCCTAAACCCCTAACCCCTGAACCCTAAACCCCTAAACCCCTAAACCCTAAACCCTAAACCCCTAAACCCCTAAACCCCAAACGCTGTTGGAGCGCAGATGCTCGGCGATGCGCCTCGGAAGACCCTTAATTAAGGAATATACCTTAAATCATATTAGGGATCCTCTTATAATTTAAGGTATATTCCTTAATTAGAATCCCCTAAACCCTAAACCCTATAGATCCCTTTAAGGATCCCTTTAAGGATCCCTTTAAGGATCCCTTTAAGGGGTTTTGGAGGCTCTGGGCGATGCGCCTCGGAAGACCCTTCGGAACAGCGGCTGCGAACTCCGAAACCAAGCCGCCTGCGCACTCTTGGCGGTTTCGTAGAGTTTTGGGGTTTGGTTTAGGGTTTAGGGTTCAGGGTTTAGAGTTTAGGGTTCGGGGTTTGATGGTTTAGGGGTTTTGGGGGTTTAGGGGTTTAGGGCTTCGCAGAGTTTTAGGGGGATTTTGGGCGGTTTAGGGGCCTGTGGGGTTTCCTTAAAGGGATCTCTAGGGGTTCCTGTGAAGGGATCCATAAGGGCTCTATGTAAGGGATCTATAGGGTTTAGTTGTTTTAGGGGGTTTGGCGGTTTAGGGTTAGAGTTAGGCCCTGAGCTTCTAGTGAGGGGAGGTGCGTCGGTGAGTCAAGTCTACAGGGGTTTTAGGTGTTTAGGGGTTTGGGGGGTTAGGGTTTAAGGGGTTTCGGGGTTTGGGGGTTTAGGGGTTTAGGGGTTCAGGGGTTGAGAGGTTTGGGGCTTCGGGTGTCGGACATTCGGGTGTCTACTGTACAGGGCACGTCGGGCTCGAGAAGGGTTACTTGCTACATAGGTTACTAAACGTGTTGCTGCACAAGTTCCTACAAGAGCCTCAGGGTTAGTAGAGGACTACCATAGGGGCTGCAACAACGGATGCTATAAGGGTCGTAACAGCTTCTATACGGATTACATACCTGTATATGCATAAATACATATTAGATAGATAGATAGATCTATTCGGGTCAAACCAGGCTTGTGCTTTGGGCTATAGAGTCTTGCGGCCTGCATGTTCAATGGCACAGGTGTGGATTTAGGAAGTTGGGATACAGATGCGGTGCGTAGGTTTCGTTCGTGGGGTCTAAGTGCGGTGAACCCACCCCCTCATCTCCTGAAGTCTACAGTTGGCTTTGATGACGTTCTGCGGGATTCCGCGAATTTCGCCGCAGAGTTCTGCGAATTCATCTCAGAATGCCTGAACCTGGCAAACTGAAACTTCAACTTCGCCATCTCCTTCAGGAACCATCGAAACGCCTCGAAAGCTTCTAGAACCAAACATCCGAGGTTGAACCACAAGGCCTGTCTTAGATGATAGAGCCCCAAAACAAGCACATAAGCAACAATAAGGATTGGGTCATCCCATATAAACCCCGGCTAAGCCCTAAACCCTGACCCCATAAGGTAGTAGGGATTTCCCTATAAATGCTTCTGCCTATGTCCTTTTCCCCAGATCAAGGCTTCAGAATGCAAGGCACGCGTGTATGAGCTGCTCTACGTAGAAACGACCCGAGAGTCGAGCCCTGTATGCCCTTTGGGGTTTAGAGTTTCGGGTTTAGGGCTTTGGGGGTTAAGGGTTCCGGATTTTGGGGTTTAGGGTGTTTTGAGTTTAGGGTTTGGGGGTTTAGGGTTCCGGAGTTTGGGGTTTAGGGTCTCGGGTTTGGGGTTTGGGGGTTTAGGGTTCCGAGTTTGGGGTTTAGGGTTTTGGGTGTACGGTTCGGGGGTTTAGGGATATAGTCTTGGGGTTTAGAGCTTTTTGGGTTTGGGGGGTCTCGGGTTCGGGGTTTGATTAGGGGGTTTTGGGTTACTACATTCGGATGAAACCCTTGGCGCTCAACTCATCCCCTAAACTCGAAACGCCTCACCCCAAGTAAAACATAGCCCATGACTCCATGACCCGCAAAACAGAAAACGTATGCACCCTGTTTCTCATTATCTCAAACCCTAAATGCTGAACCCTCAAACCTAATCCCGAAAACCTTAAACCCTAAATCCTAAGCCAAAAACCCTAAATCCTTAACCCTACCCTAAAACCTTAAACCCTAAATCCTAAGCCAAAAACCCTAAATCCTAAACCCTACCCTAAAACCTTAAACCCTAAATCCTAAGCCAAAAACCCTAAATCCTTAACCCTACCCTAAAACCTGAAACCCTAAATCCTAAGCCAAAAACCCTAAATCCTAAACCCTGGATCTCAAACCCGGGGAGCCTTGCCCCATGGTGAGCCCCAGTGGCAGGTGCAGACACTCCTGTCGACATGCAGTCCCCTTCCCGCTTCTGCTTCTTCGTCCTCTCTATACTTGGAGGCCCTTTTGACTTAGTAAGTCTACTTAGTATCCCCTAGAAACCCTATTATAATCCCCATAACTTACCTTACTAACCCTACTTACTAAGTCAAAAGGGCCTCCAAGTAACCCCCCGTAGAATCTCTGCTTCGAACTGTTGGGTCTTGGGGCTTTCGGGACTCTGGGGCCTTCCGTCTCTTCAGAGCTCATCGGGTTTTGCATAGGACTTATGTCTAGCAAGAGCCTTCAGGGCTTGTGGCTTCGGGATCTGTTTTTTTGTGGATCCACCTGGCCCAAGAATATTACCGAATTCTGCTCCAAGTGCCCACCAAGAACACCGAGCCGGAACTAATTCCTGAGTCAGAAGCGTACTTGGACAGGCTGATTGAGGGCTTCAACCCTGATTTCCTAGATCTCAAGCTAAACCAGTTGAACCCTGGCTCTATTAATACACAGTTATAAGGGAGGTTGAAAGTTATCCAAGATCGATGCCTAGTCCATGAACTCTAAACCCTTTCCAGATTCCTTATCGAACCCGTATGGGTGGTTGTCCAAAATAGGGTCCCTCTTTGGGTCCTTAATGTAGGACGGCACCTAATATTCAGGGTATGCAAAAAGGGACCATAATTTTGACAACTACCCTTAGTATAGATCCCTTATCGGGGTCCTGCTCAAGAGCATCCAGAGCAGCAACGATCTCCTTGTCGCTGTGGCTGGCGAGGGGAAGTCGGGACACCTGGGATCAGGCTGTACCTTAACCCAGAAGAACCTACCTTTTTAAGGACACATATAAGGGAATTATACTAAGGAACCCGAAAAGGGTAGGTTATTCAAGCTTAAGGTAGGATTGCGGGCTTAGGCTTAGGGTTTATGGAAATTGTTAAGGGTTTGGGTGCCAATAAGTTTTGACAGTTTCCTTTTGGGGGCTGGGGGCTGGGGGCTGAAACGTGCGGCTGGGGGGCTGGGGGGCTGGGGGTTGCTTGGCTGGGCTTGACTGGCTGCTTTTCAGTTGGCTGGGCTGGTGCGCTGGGCTGGGCGGCGCGGGTGGGGCGGGGCTGTGTGGCTGGCTAGGCTGATTGGGGCTGTGGCTTTGGTATGGCCTGGAGTGCTGGGGGTGTGGGCTTGAAATTGAGGGTTTTTGGTTTTAACGCAAGCAACGACAAGCTATTTCTACATATATTTCTTTCCCGAGAGTTTAAAGTTTAAGGTTTTTTTTTTTTAAGTTGAGTTTAAGGTTTAGGGCTTAGGGATTTAGGGATTGGGCTGTCGGCCTTGCGGTTTAACTGCAAGCCCCTGAGGCCCCAGAACACAAGTTATATCTTTTGAGCACTTGCGCTGTAACTCACATGAAGCAACCTAAACCCTAAACCCTAAACCCGTGATTCCCAAGGAAAACCCCCGGCTAGAGTTCTGGCTTCAGGAAAGCATGTCCTCTCCCGAAGGCCTTAGCCCTAAACCCCAACCCCTCCCTAGACCCTAAGCCCTCAGCCGTAAACCCTGTTTCGGAAGGTCTAGGGATACTGTTTTGCGCTTACGGCATCATCTTAAGGATCCTTCCAGAATTTCGGGCTTTAAGATATATTGTTCAGATAAGGGGCGTTGGGGGCTCAGAAGTCAGCGTGCAAGATGCTACTTCCAAGGCGAGAAAGGGGGGAGGTCTAATGCCGAGGGCTCTCATACAAGCCTAAACAGTAGCCCCAATACAATTTCGGGGGGCTCCTTTATATAACACGTAGAGTATACTGGGCACCAAAACCCTATTCTAATTATTAAGGCTCCTGTATTAGCACTTCAGGGTTGCGATGGCAACGACAGCAACGTCTTGCCGAGAAGGTGCGTAGAAGCCATCGTGGACGGATACCACAGACCTTGAGCGCATTCAGAGACCTTGAAAAAAGTAATTATTACAAAACCCCTAAACCCTAAACCTAAATCCCGAAACCCTAAACCGTGCTCCAGGGATCAGGACAGCATTGGGTTTGGGATTTCAGGATCCGGTGTCAGGCGTCACGCTCGGACCCGCAGAGCGGCCTCCATCTAGAACAGCTCACCAGAACATTCGGGATTCAGCTCTTGGCGTTTCGGGTTTAGGGTTTTTTTGAGGAATAAGGTTTTAGCATTTAGGGGTTTAGGGTTTAGGGCGCTTCAAAAGGCGTGATCAAAGCCTTCGGCACTGCAAGGTAAACCGGGTAAACCGGCTAAAAGGCAGGGAGTTGGAATCCATGTTCTGCCCGCTTAAGGCTCTAAGGCTCCAGGACGTTACATAAGAGCACCTGTGTGCGGCATTTGTACGGCCTGCTTCCTGCCCTGGCACCCTAAACCCCAAACCCTAAGCCCAAAACCCTAAACCCCAAACACTGCACACCAAACCCTCAACCCTAGATATATATATATATATGTATAATATACATACTTCTTCTAGCTGTATCTAGAGCCTACGAGGAGAAGTATTCTCAAGGAGAGCTTCACTGTTGCAGGACCCCGGAAGCAAGCAAGTTTATGTCATCGCAGGACAGCCTTCAGAGATGCTCCGGTGCCACGCTTCTGGATCTGAGCATCTGATGGCATTTCTGTACTATAAGGGCCTCAATAATTAGAATACAAGTTTGGGGTACCTGATGGTATGTTTATCATCAGGAACGCCGAGGAGTAGTACTGGAAACTACTGCTCGTTAAGTTCGGAGGCTGCCTCAACTGATCCTCTCGTTTGACAACAGTAAGACCAGTCACGATTGCGGTCGAAACGGTGGCCAATCACAACACATGGAAGAGTATCAAAGGTGCTGTAGGACGACGAGGATGATTGTCAGCATCGGTGTCCTGATTGCGACGATTGCTGCGGATGAGACTCACCAAACCACAGTGTATCTAACAAGCCGCACGCCCGCTGACCCCAAGCCTTAAACCCTGAAGCCCGAAACTGCACAGCCTCAAGCTTTACAACCTACAGCCCAATGCTCGAAAACCTTAAACCCTCAGGCCCTAAGCCTGAAACTCCTCTTCAAAACTCCGAGGATGTGGCAGAGGTGATTTTTCCACTTCGTACGGAATGGCCTCACAAGCTAGCAAGTGTGTGCTTTGAGTTTGAGGCTGAGTGCTTCAGATTACCACCCATACCATGCTATAGCATGTTCTACCGTATATACTACTACATTCTACCATATTATATACCATACTATGTACCAGAATATATACATATATATATATATGGTATTATATACCAGATTATGTACCATATCATACTTTATCATCGACAGCGGGCTTCTAAAAGCATTGCTGCCAGGGTTTCCGCAGTCGAGTTGTCTGCAACTATCGAAAACGCTGGGTTGAATCCAAAAATAACAAATTCAAAGCCTGAACCCTACACAATACATCCTAAATCGAAAAGCCTTTTAACCATGAATCACGAAACCGAACAAAGCCCCTCGGCAGCAAGCCTGAAATATCTGCGTGCCCATCGATGCTACCAAAATATCGGTGACCCGGAAAGACTCAAAGACAACAGTGCACATGCCAAAAAGTTCATCCCCACATAGAAGAGCCAAACACACCCGCACAACTACGTCACCTGGCCCTTGACCCGACCTATTTGTCGGTACGACTGGCCTCACGCGTTGCCCGCAGCCAGAACAGAAGCAATTGCCGATCGTTGCCTTCCATACACCATGTTCAAGACTTGTCTGCCGGCTCCCTAATCGGAGTATTCTTTCTGCGACGAAACATGTGCAGACACATCGCACAGGCGGCAGCAGAATGCACCTGAAACAACGAAACTTGTAAAGACCGTCCCACAAGAACCGCGAAAGGCCTTCTCCACAACCACGCACATCAAAGACCACACATCGCGTACCTGACACAACTGCGCTGCTCCTGCCGACCTACTGGCTCTGATCGCAACATGAGCGGCATTCCTGCAGTGCGCACTGCCGTATGCTAACTAACGCACACAAACGGAGCATCAGACGCACACTGACACTAAATGTGTCATGCGATGACTGTCTCACTATATTCTGAGAAATTTGCGCCACCGGACCGGCCTGCCATGGCAAGCCACACTTACCAACTACCTGCTGCTTGTTATCACCTGTAGCTTGAGGCTTGGCAGGCACGGCGGTGCATGAAGCCAACGTCGGCAACAGCACAAGGGTTCGACAGCTGAACACCACAGAAACAAACACGAACATAGCGAACATACATGCAACTGAACTAAACATCCAGGTCAAGCACCAAAAGTATGTACAATCATGTTCGTTTCAAACTGGAAACGTGCGGATCCAGGCTACCAGGTGCAGGCCACAAGGGGAGACGAAGATAAATTAACAAAATGCAAGGCATGCACATGTCATGGCGTGCTGCAAATGTTCGCTGCAGCCCTCCACACTATCCTGCAAAAGATGCAACATTCGACATCTCCTGCCATGTGCTATGGCCATGCTCTCCGGTCGGACTCCATGCATTGAGGTGCTGAGCGTGCTGCATCTTCTAAAGTGTCAAATGTCTCATACATGCTATAACCTCTTAGGAGAAACAAGCTCCCCACCACACGCCAAATTGCAAGTATGCTTGCCTGTAACAGCACTCGTTCAAAATTCAACATAAACACATGATCGACTGACGATCTCTTTGAATGTGCGTGAATAAATTGATTCTGCAAAATTTAGGGAACTTTGTATACCATACAACAGCACAGTATATCATGCTGTACCATCGTACATCAGAGTATATCATAATACATCGCAGCAGGTCATAGCATACCATAGTACAACATATGTAAGTTAACATAGTATATAATTCTACACCGTAGTTATCATGGCATACCACATGGTTTCGTAGCACATCATGGTGAACCATAATAAGCAGCAACAAACGATAAAAGGTCATAGTATGTCATGGTGAGGTATAGTAGCATATTACCATAAACCAAACTTGTATTATCGTACATGGTTTCGTAGATCCACGTGCCAGTTATTATCGAACATGGTATCGTAACATTCCCGCGCATGTTCTGGTACGAGCATGAAAGTGCGAATTACTATGACCTAGTATGAAGCACTATGATATACGTGGATATAGTTTGACAAGCAGATTCCCGCCCTGAAGCCTTGATAAGCCTTCTTACACTGCTTTGTCGCCCTTGTGCACGCTTGCTTGCACCGTGCTGGGCTTGGGGCAGGTCCTAAACCTGCGTCACAATCTTAAAGTGCGCTGTTAATCTACGGTCAAAAGACAGGGGCTTAGAATAACTGTCATTCGAACATCCTGTAACACAGTGTGATGTATTATGCCAGGCTGTACGAAACTGACATACCGTGAGCTACCGTAACATACACGAAGGCACGTGAATACGAATTAACACACGATAACATACTATTATATGGTACTACGCGACGATATACTGCAACATACAGTGAATCGTGATGCTAAAATATGTAGGATGATGCACGATGCTACACGACAGCATGTGATAAAATCAGTTATTACACGGTACTATACGATACCCTACCATGCTCTCCGACACTCTACGGTAGCCTACAATACTCTATGATACTCTACGGTTTTGCACTTTACATAGTCTAGGATACTCTGATACTCTACGATATTCTACGAGGAAACACACGTAAAAAAGATACGACAAGCACTTATACGAGAATACACGGTAGCATACGCCAGCACATGCTGGAATGTGCTTGGACACAGTATACCAGAATATACTAAACAAGTAGAAGATGATAGAGCATGCTATGCAAAGAAACGATTGGAAGCAGTAAGTGCGCGAGACTGTGATGTCAAAATACTAAGCATGCCAGAATGTACTAACACATAGAAAGCATTAGAATATACTAGATAATACTAGGGTACGATAGAATAAACTAGAATAGGCTAGAAGGTACCACATAGCAGAATATACTAAAATATACTTCAAGACAAACTAGAATACACCAGCATACACCAGTGCACACACACACACACCACCATACACACTAGAATGCATTATAATTATGCTACTAGAGTATGCCAACAGTACTAGCATGTGTTCGAGCATGTTGGAGTGTCACGTGAGGTGCGGTGGGGTGGTGAGGATGTCGGCGCTTCAAACCCCTGAGGCGAATGTGACCCAGTTTCTGCGCTGCTCTGCGAGCGCTAGGCTCGGGTCTTCTGCACTTCGAAACTTTGTTGCCGAAGCCCAGGGTCTGCTGGTCTGCAGGTCTGCAACCTGCGACCCACTTCTGCTTTGCTCCGCGCCGGACCCTGGACACAAGCACTCTGGACTGGAACTTGCAAGTCACCAAAGCACAGACTCACGTCTGCCCACAGCTCACGACACAACTGCCGCTGCTCTGTCAGCTATGACCAGCTCTGCTTCGGTCTGCCGTGGAGTCTGACTCAGGCGCTGTGGACACGTCGTCGTCGAAGCTCAGGGTCACGCAGCTCACGACACCTTGCTATTGGTCTAGATGCCCGGCTGCTACAAACACTTCAACTTTGCACCACGCTGCTGCAGACTCTGACTCAGGCAATCAAGATTAAGGCTTAGAAGCTTTGTCGACGGCCCCGGTCTCACGTCTGCCCGCCGCTCCCTCACAGTGCTACTGCTACTGCTGCAGGGTGGGTGGATCGAAGCCTAAGGCAACCGACACACCGCCTTGCCCTAAAACTAGCTCTGCTTAGCTCGCGCCGCTCGGATCTGGCGCTAAGAAGCTGCGTCGCCGTGTCCCAGAACCACTCTGTCCACAGTCCACGACACACTGTTGCTGCTGGTGATCGACCTGAAGCCGGCTATGACCCAATTCTGTGTCGCCTTGCAGCGGACTGTGGACTGTGGACAGTGGGACTGTGGACGGTGGGACTGTGGACTAAAAAGTTCCACGGAACCACCGTTTCCGCCCGATACAGGCTTGCTATGGCAGGACAAAAAAAGGATTGGGCGTACATGCTTCTGACGATGACGACTGACACTGTCTCAGAGAGAATGAACAGCAACTGCAAGTGACCCTGAGATGCCCTTTGCCCTCCACACCAAACGGTTTGCGCTGATCTTAACAGGTAAAGGTAATTCTTCTGATCTTTCTGGAAATTTAGGCGGAATTTGCAAGTAGTCACTCTCAGCTGAAACAGTGTCGCAGGCGTCCACTAGGTTGCACTGACAAGGCTTCTAGATGCAAAACCAGCGCCACGATGTCCTTACTGGAGCCAGCTCCCGTCACAACGACATAAGGAAAAATTTGGATTGGAGAAGAGGAATGATGGTCTCCTTACGCAGGCTTGCTAGTGTGCTAAAGCTTGTTCTTCTTTGCTAACTCCAGGGTCCAAGCAGACGCTTTCGAGATCCCTTAGGACCTTCAAGGCCTTAGGACCTCAGGCCCTGAGGCATTTGGCCATTGTAGGCCCATCAGGCCCTTGTAGGTGTAGCCGGTCTATCGACTCAGTATCGCGAGGATGGCCTTCTTTTCCTGGCACAGCAAGGACAAGCTTGGTTTCGGTGGCTTTTGCGCTTTTCCCGGTGTAGGTTAGCATTGTCTCGAAGCTCAGAACTCGAGAGCATGACAAACCACCTGTTGACATGCAGTCATCTTGGACTTGCCTAAAACGACTCAGAAACTAACATCAGACTACTCCGGGGCTCATATCTCAAAAGCGCTCAAACTAGCCAGCGGAGCCTTCCGACTTGCGGGAATACGCAGACTCGAAGGCACAACTCATCGTGAGATCCGAAGGCTTGGGGTGGAGCTTTCGAGATCGAAGCTTGAAGGTGTGGAGCTCGTGTTTAGCTGCAAGCCTCCTCCGAACTCTCAATTCAATATGTTCAGACCAACCTCCTGACCACAGAAACCGTGGGAATGATTCGGCCTTAGCCCTACACCAAGACCTGACCTAAGCCTTTAACAGCACATTAACCTCTAACCCGTGAAACCCCAAAAGTCCGTAAACCCAGAGAATTCCAACCAAAAAACATGTGCAAGACCTATACCATGAAGGGCCATACGAAAACTTCCAATAGCACAACTTCTTTCAACAGTCAACCTCAACACGGCTTATAGTACCCTTACAGCGGGCCTCCGCAAAAACAGCACCGAGCTTGGCCAGGTCTTGTGCGGCCTCTGCCGCCCCCGCCTCATCGCTTCTTTGAAAAAAGGGGTTCCTTGTAAAGGGATCCTTTAAAGGGGTCTATAGGGGATCTATAGAAGGGCTCTATGTTAGCTGCCTTAAGAATTAGAATAATGTATAGTATACTATAATTATGGTAAGAAGGGTTCTGTATTAGGGGCCATAATAATTAGAAGAAGGTTTGGGGGCATAGTATTCCATAATTATAGTAAGGAGCCTACAAGGGCTCTCCATAGGGTTCTCATGAGGGCGCTTATGAGGTTGCTGCACCCAGAACCTCCAAAACCCCTTAATTAAGGAATATACCTTAAATTATAATAGGATCCCTAATATGATTTAAGGTATGATTCTTAATTAAGGGATATTGGAGTCTCTGGGCAAGGATTCTTGTAAGGTGCTCGCAAGCGCTTTAGGACTTAGGGAAACAAGTGCAGCTGGAACTTAGGAGGGTCAAGAGCAAAGAGGCTGAGGTTTATGGTATCGTTCCAGGCCGTTGCTGTCTAGGGCATTCAGTTTTGGGATTCTGATTCCTGGGCTTAGGATTTTGGGCTGGGGTGGAGGGCAAGGATGTGGTGCCGAGGGTTGAGAGCTTGGTAGCAGGATTCATATTCTAGGATGTTCGGGTGATCAGTGCTTTGAGTCGCGTTGAACGTGTTTAGGGTTTAGTGTACAATTCCTTTCGGGGTATCTGTCATTGCCCCTGCACCGAAAGATGCACTGAAAGCTCGACTAAAGCTCCGTTTGAACTCCAACAATCCGAAATCCTGATTCCAAAAACCCCATGGATCCCCAACGCGAAAATATAGGCCCTAAACCCTAAAACCCTCTGGACCCTCAGCCATAACTAAGCCCCAGAACCCCATAGACCGTCAACCCTAAAACCCAAAATGTCCGAAGCCCTAAGCAACTCAACTTCGGATTCCTGCCTTGTCGGCGCCTGCCTCGACGAGAAACTTCACCGCATTCACCTGTTTAGGGTTTCGGAATCAGACAGCCTTTCTCCTGCAGATGTCCCACCCAGTGGGTCCGAGTTTAGGGCTCAGGGTTCAGGGTTTAGGGATTAGGGATTAGGGCTGGCAGCGCTTCGACAGCATCGAACTTCTTTGTGGTCCTCGTTGTGGCCTGAGCCCAGCAGGCGAATCTCGGGGTCTGAATAAAGAACTGCGTTTGCAGTAAATTGCACCCAACCTCTATAACCTGAATTAGGCAGTGTGCTGAACATTCGAAGGATCCCATATTTGGCTGAGAGTATAATCCTCCAAACCCCGTCCGCGGCAGTCTTGATAATTGGAACGTGCTGGTGTACAATACCGCATAAACGTAGTCACACCTCTATTAGTATGTGTATACATACATACATACATATATATATATATATACACACACCTCTGTATTTATGTGTGTATGTATATATATATATATATATATATATGTATACATACGTAAAAAGGTGTGGACTACGAGGACTGACTGTTGCCACCTCCATAGGTCTGAAACCAACATAAAACCGCAAACCCTCACCCCTAAACCCGAACCCCTCAACTCTATGTCCTGAACCCCTCTGGGCACATGCCCCCGACTGGCGGCCAGCTGAAGAGGCGTCTGCCTGGCACCACGAATCTTGCGTTTTGGGTCTAAAAATTGAGCTTTTGGGGAAAAAGAGGTCTACAGTTACGGCTGTAAAACACACCACAGCCCCGTCGAACCTGCCCACTGGCTGCCGCGGGTCCTGAGGCTTTGTCGGCTTGCGAGAGCTTTTGGGTTGTTAATCTCCGAGTCGCAATAAGTACGACAAGACCATGGATATGAGTATTGCCATGAGACACGACCGTTTCTATGTGTTGTTGTCGTTGTCGTCGCGGTGATGGTGGTCGTCGTCGCCGGCGGCTGAGGCGCATGGGTGGTAGTAACAACTGCCGTGGATCGGACTAGAGCAGTTTCAGAATGTTGGAACATCACTAATCTAGGAACCTGATTAAGAAACCTTGGGCCTATAACACCAAACTCGTAGGATTCATATAAGGAACCCTAACAAAGGCCCAGGGTTTCTGAATCAGGTTCCTACATTATGCTCAGACAATTGACGTGAAGTAACGGGAAACCCAGCACTAATCATCCTCAACCCACGTTTCAACTGTAGTGCTTCTTTTGAAGGGATCCTGGCTTCGCTCCCTAAACCCCTAAACCGCCCTACCTCAGTGGTGCTTAGTAGGGAATGGGGGAATGGATCCCTATAGTAGTCCCTATATAATCCCCAACAATAGTCCCCATAATCCATTCCCGAATTCCCTACTAACCACCAGGGAGCTACACCCCCCAAACCCTAAAACAAACTGGACACCCGAACTCGTAGACTGAACCCCTACACCCCTATATAAGCCCCAGCACTACACCAACCCTGAACACTAAACCCTAAACCCGAAAAAGACGTCACTGAGCCCAACTCACAGTTCGGAAAGAAGCTCAGTGGGCTTAGGCTTCTTGGGATTATCTAGGGATTTTCGTGCCCCAAAATTGTAAAGGTTATGTACCTCTCTACTACTACTAAGTTCAAGGCTTAGGGAACCCAGAAACCCAAGAAGGCCCCATAGTCACAGAGCCCACAATCCTCGAACAGTCTGGGGATACCCCGGCCACAGAACCCACAAGCCGTCGAGCACAAACGCTGAAAGCTGACACCGAATATGCCCTGATCCAGAGAAAGCTCGGGTTTAGGACGAAAGCCAACAGCTCCTGGATGTTCAACAGCGCCCCGGCGTCAATGAGCATGTGGACCTGCGGGTTTCGCGATTTAGGGGGTTTAGGGGGTTTGGGGTTGAGGGGGTTTAGGGGATTTAGTGGGTTTAGGGGTTTAGGGGGTTTAGGGGGTTTAGGGTTGAGGGTGCTACGAACCCCCCCAGCTGGTCTGAGCTACGGCAAAAAAGACCCCTGACACCCTGACCCTGCAAATCGCCCAAGAAGCCCTCAAGCCTTGAGTCTTCAAACTCTATCGAACCCCTCCAGTTCAAGCCAACCTCAACCGTTCTGAAATGCCCCTAGCGCCCCTGAACCCTCAAAACCAAAATCCTAAATCCCCAAAACCCTCCCAAACCCTAAACCCTAAACTCTAGTTTAAACCCTAAATCCTATACCCTGAACCGCAAACTCCTAAACTCTAAACCCTAAAGCTTAAACCCTAAACCGTGAATCCTACCCAAGCCCGAATTGTTCAGGACATTTTGGGCTTCCGGTGCCGTCGCCGGGCCCCGGGCACAGTTGGCAAGGCCCCTCCCAGCGAGGTGCCTCGAACTTCGAAGGCGAGTGAAGCTTTTTTTGAAAGTTTAAAATTTTTAAAAAAAAGTTTAAGGTTTAGGGTTTAGGGTTTTGGTGGTTTGGGGTAAAGATTTGTTCTGTGTTCTTGCTGTTATAGGCTCCGCTTTTGCGACTGCATACCCTGTCTCCCAGGGTTTGGGATTTAGGGATAAGAACTTAGGCTTTCGGCGTTTAGGGTTTAGGGTTCTGGGCTTTTTGAGGGTTGAGGGTTGAGAGTTTAGGGCTTAGGGCTTTGCTGCTTAAGGTCTATTTTCTTTCAGTGTTCAGGGTTCGGTGATTCAGGGTGCAGGGCTTCAGCGGAGGGCTTCAGAGGGGATGTTGCTTTCTTGCGACAAGAGAATGGGTTCGGGTTGACCGTGTAGAATTGAAGATTTGGGGAAGTGCGCTGTAGGGGAGAGCCCATGACCTTTTAAGTAAGGAACGTTCCCTAAAGTATGCACGGCTTCGTGTCATGATTGCCGGAATATTTCTTTGTCGCAATGACCTTTGCGTGGTGTTTGACAGGCTAGCAGCTCAAACCCTAAATCCCAAGACATGAAACCAGACAGCCAACCCTGAAACCCTACCCCAAAGTCCGAAATCCTTAAAAGCCTCAAAACCCCAAACGCTCAACCCTCGACCCAAAGCAACCATGAGCCCTTAAACCGTAAACCCAAAGACTCAAACGCAAAAACTCAGAACCGCTAAACCCTGCAAACACTAAAGTACCAAAGCCTCTTGGCTGAAGCCCACAGCAGGGGTAAGGGTAGGTAGGTAAGGATTTTCAGGCCTTCTATCCTGGATTTTCACTCTTACCTTCATCCCAGCTCTTGCTTGCCACATCAACCCTAAGCCTTTACACTCCAAATCCTAAAGCCGAAACCCTAAGACCCTAAGACCCTACAACCCTAAAAGCTAAAACCCTAAAACCCTCAACCCTAAACCCTGTATATATCCGAAAACCCTAAACCCTGGACCCAGAACCCTCAGACCCTTGAACTCAGAGCCTATAGCGGCCTAAACCCTTCTGAGCCCTAAGCCCTACAAGCCCTAAAGCCTGAGATGTGGCGTAGATCCAGAGACCCCTTGACTGAAAGAAAATGCCTTACATCGTACTAGAGATCTTCCTTAGGAGCTGCCCCCACCCTGTAATAGTGACCATAAGGATTATATAGGATTTTGATAGGGCCCTAAATTTTTCCTATTATACCACTATTACAGGGTGGGGCCAGCTTCTAAGATCTTCCTTTATTTCGAGGAAGAAGGTTTAGGGTTCAGGGTCTGAGGTGACATAGGGGCCGTAGTAAAGAGAATAGGGCTTTGGAGCCCATCAAGGAACCCCCCAAAATAGTATTGGTAATAATTTCGGCCCCTCAATTATTCGATAGATCAGATTCCCCTATAGAACCCTTTAAAGGATCTCCCTTGAAGGAACCCTATTCCAGGGTCTCAGGTACATTGCTTCATCAATTCTCTGCCGGCCGCGGCGCCCCAGCGCCACCCCCAGGGCTTCTGGCCCAGGACCTGTCCCCAGTGCCCAGGGTTCCTTTAACTAGACCCAAGAGTAACCCAGGAATAAAAAGGGTGCCCTTTGTGCTTTAAAGGGGCTTGTAAGGGAACCTGAACCCGAAAAAATGGAATAAGGGCCTACTCTGGGTCCTAGTTAAAGAGATCCTTAAAGGGATCTGTAGGGTTTGGGGTTTAGGGGATTCTAATGTCCCTTAATTCAGGAATATTCCTTACATCATCTTGGGGATCCTATTATCACTTAAGGTATATTCCTTACTCAAGGGATCTTGGAGTCTCTGGGTCGTCTCGGGGTGTTTGTAGTGCTTTTTCATTGGGCTTAGAACACGTTGTGAGGGAGCTTGAAGGTTGGATAAGGAGCCCCAGCTACACTGCTGATGGACAAAATCCTGCATTACCCATTATAAGGAATATACCATAGTTACCATAGTTTAGAGTCCTTAGGGTCATGCAGGATTTTGTCCATCAACACTATACTACGGCAACTCCAGGATCTCAGATGTCAAAAGCTTAGCCGCAAAACTCAACACCTCCAGCCTCTCAGCCCGCCCAAACTAAACCCTAAACCCAAAGCCCCAAGTGCCAAACCCTAAATCCTGAGCCCTGAACCCTAAATCTTGAACCCTACACCCTCAACCCTGCACCCTAAGAGCAGAGCCCTAAAGCCTGAATCCTGAACCCTGTACCTACAGCTTCGATCCTCACCCTCTCGTCAAGCCTGTGCTGCCTTGCCCAGACATTCAAGTTCCAGTCAGAAAAGACTTTTGGGTTTAGGGCCCAGGGTGAAAGGATTTAGAGGTTTTAAGGCAAGCGGATGAATCCTCATGAATCCTAAACCCCAAGCCCGAAACCCTAAACCCGAATCCCGAAGAGCATGAATCCTAAATCCCAAGCCCCAACGCCTAAATCCGGAAAGCATGAACCGGAGATCCCAAGCCCTAAACGCTCAACAAGAAACCCAAATCCTACAGGATCCCTTTAAAGGAATCCCTAAGCCCTCAACCCGCAATCCTGTAGGATCCCTTTAAAGGAATCCCTAAACCCTCAATCCTACAGGGCCCCTTTACAGGAACCCCTAAACCCAAATGCTAATTCCAAACTGAGAGCCCAGGCTTGTTCGCAGCATCTTCTTCACAGCCTCCAGGGCCTTCAAAGAGACGAGTTCCTTTAGTTTCCCTTTGTCCGCCTCTTCTAACGGAAATCGGTTCAGGGTTCAACTTTCCTAGGGTTTAGGATTTGCGGCCATTTAGGGTTCAGTTTCTTGTTTTTTAGTTCCCTTTTCGTCCGCATGAGGCACGGTCGGTGCAACAGCTCACGAACCCTCCTAGATTTGAGGTTTCGGGTGCCTCCGAACCTCTCAGCGCAATGGGACCGGGTAGCATGGGGATTGCACATCTAGGTAGCAGGGTTTAGGGTTTAGGGTTTAGGGTTTAGGGTTTGGGGTTTAGGGTTTAGGGTTTAGGGTTTAGGTTCATCAGCTCCAAGACGCGTGTGTTTTGGTGGCCAAAGCTTTGGCTATGCGGCAGCTTCGGTTGGGATGGGCCGAAGGGCTTCACGTGAATGAACCGGCGATCAATCAGACCCGCTCCCGTGACAAGTGCACCCTATGTTAAAGTCCGGGTTTGTACATCAGGCGTCTACAATAGGGTGGCGAAGCCACTGGGAGCCACAGTGCCTGTTGGAAGAGTCCAGTTGCATGCACCAAGTCTCGCCCTAAACTCCACTGCCTATGGCGTTTCCCGGAAAGTTGGAACATGGTTTAGGAGGATTAGTGCTAGCATCCCTTATACTTGACCTTAAGGGCATGAGGATACTAATGTTCCAACTTTCTGGCTTCTGCTTTAGGGACTTTCTAGCAACAAACACCATCAGTTCAGCTAAACCCAGCACTTGACATCCAGAGACTGGTCACATCTCACATCTTCTAGCGTGACTCCTTAGCAAGGAGTCTGCAATAGGCAGCATCGGAAACCAAACCCTCGTCACCCCGAGCTCACACTCCTGCTGAAATCTGCACTTGTCACCTGAACCCAAGTCTCGAAACAGAAGGCGCACTAAACCCTAGCTTCTGACCCCTTAGCCCTAAACCCTATCCCCTTAAACCCAAACCCCCCAAACCCCCTACCATAAACTCCTGAACCATAAACCTGAACCCTTAAACCCCAAGCCCAAAATGATGCCTTCTTCTCCGTTCTGGCTCGCTCCAGGAAGCCGACCAGCTTCTCCCCGGCGCTCCTTCCATGGGTGTTGGGTTATTTTTAAGGGTTTAAGGGATTGGGAATAGTATAGTATACTACCCATGGGGTCTGGGGCAGGGCGCCGAGCCTCCATACAAGACGTTACAAGCCCCGAAGCCCTAATCTTGGCCTTAATATGGGCGGGTTGTCAAAATTAGGGTCCTTTTTTAGGTCCTTATTATAGTACGGCACCTTGTATTTAGGTACCCCAAAAGGGACCATCATTTTGACAACCGCTCATATGTAGACGGGCATTTCGGGCGGCCTCATGCTGCCTATTTACAGTCTTGAATGGAGCATTCCCGAGATTTAAATGTGCGTTTCCGAAAATAGGGGTACCTCATTTTGGGGTCCTTATAATAAGGATCCTACTATTTAGGGTACTATATTAGGGTCCCCTATTTCGGAAACTCCCAAAGCAGCAAGTCAAGACCCTTTGACCATGACAAACCCATACGAGCGGCAACCAACAAAACATCTTGCAGAGCACTGCACAATCTCCCTTAGAAAACCACCCCACCCACGGTAATCCTGTAATGTAGGGGCCTTCACAATTAGAATAAGGTTTTGGAGTCTCCTTTCATAGCATAACTAGAATAAAGAACCCCAAGAATTATGCTGGTAGCTATTTAGGTTTTGGGCTCCTGTCATAGTATTACTATAACAAGGAACCCTAAGGTTTTCTTTAGGCTTCCATACAAAAAAACAAGGGGGTTTCCGAAAATAGGGGACCCAAATATAGTACCCTAAATAATAGGATCCTTATTATAAGGACTCCAAAATAAGGCACCCCTAATTTTCGGAAATTCCCACATGGCTCCTCCTCCCTTCACGTGGGGTCAAACCCAAAGCCGGCCTCGACTCCTGCGTGACGGCCTGGGCCTCCATTGCATCATCATCCTGGCCTTGCTCCTGCGAGGAGTTCCTGTTTTTTTGGGTTTAGGGCTTCGGGTTTAGGGGTTTAGGGTCTGGGGTTTAGGGTCTAGGGTTTAGGGTTTGGGGTTTGGGGCTTCGGGTTTAGTGATGTTAAACCCAACCCTCCTGCCAGACGCGATTCTTTAGGGACTGTCATTTGGGTACTGACCCCACCCTATGACGGTCCATATTCGGGGTGATGTTAAAAGACCACATATAAGTACAATATAAGTAGTATCCAACTGGTTGAGGGTGGGATCAAAGGTTCTGTCAAATTTAAGGCTTAGGGTTTGAGTTTCTTAGGAATTTGAGGGTGTGGTGATAAGGGATTTGTTACTTAGCATGACAGAGTTGAGAGTTTAGGTGTTAGATTGAGGCTGTTTAAAGGCCTTACGGAAATGCAGGGGAGTTTGTTAATTTGCAAGGCTTGGATTTGCACCGAGCGTCGGTTTTTTTGACGCTCAGGGATGCAGACCCTAAACCCTAAACCCTAAACCCTAAACCCTAAACCCTAAACCCTAAACCCTAAACCCTGAACCCTAAACCCTCAACCGCCGAGGCTTACTGTTGGCGCCTGCTGCTTCTTTCCCAAGGGTGGGGCCATGCAGGTCAAGTTTGAGGCTTCAGGGTTCTAGGGATTTGGGGCTTCAGGGTTTTAGGGGTTTGGGATGTTAGGGGTTTAGGGTAGTTGCGCTGAAGTACCGAATCTCGTGAGCTTCTCATGGTCCGTGGCCGAACCAAGAACCTGCGGGGCCTTAGTCCAACAAGCCAAAATGTACTCAGGCTTTGGGCAAGATCGTAATATCATTCAGTTTGTACTAGTTGCGGTCAGCCAGGCTTCCCCAAATCCCAAACACTGGGCCCTAAACCGTAGACCCCTGAAAGTTAGCTTCTCTGAAGGGTAGCTGCAGTGTAGCCAGCGACTTATGCTGTGAATGTGATGGTTTGTAAGTTTACACGACCATGCTTCAAACTTAAACGCTCCCGGGTCCTCTGCTGAGGCCCGACAAGTCTTGCAGCCGAAGCTGTGAAGCTTCGGCTTGTGTGATTCAGAAACAGGAGGCATGTCGCTCCTCCTCCTTCTGCTTGCGCCTGGCGCCACGCTCCTGCAACATCCCCTAAACCCTAAACGGCGCCTAAACGCTCACTAAACCCTAAACCCCCAAACGCTAAACCCTCAGACCCTAAACAAACCCCTAAACCATCTGAAAGGCGTTCGCAGCTGTCGGGCCTCCCCGATCATGCTTGAACCGACCCCATGTTCCTTTTATGCGGCTGGAAGCCCCGACACCCTGAACCCTGTAGCCCAAAAGCTCAAAACACCGGCTAAACCAGAAACCCTTCAAAGGCCTAACCTAAACCCGACCCTAAACCCTAAACAACCCTAAACCCTAGAGAAGCCCCAATCCGTGTTCCCCCCGACCACTAGACTATGACATGCCCCACCACCCTACTCTATTGCTGCAACTATTGCTGCTAGTTCACGCCAATACTATGCCAAATCCAGCAATAGTCAACTTAGACGAGGGTCTGGGGAGAATAAGGTTTGGAGTTTCGGGTCCTACTAGTAGTTTAGGGTTTAGGGTACCCTCAGGGAGACTAATTATTCAGACCCCCATATTTAAAGATCTGAAGAACTTGGAATCACCAAGGCTCGCATAGCAACCCCTCGGCTGAGGACCCTAAAGCGTAGATATCCCGATATCAACCCCGTCGCCTGCCTCTGCAGATTTCGCAAGGCCTGAAATCACAGGGTTCAGCGCTAATGGAGGCCTCTATACTTTCAACAGACGTGGTTTAAAGTTGTGCTTTAGAGGTTTTGACAGGGTTTAGAGCTTAGGATTTAGCTCAGGGGCCTTCATAGCTAAACCAAAGTTCATCATAAGGTAGCTCCGGTAAAATTCCTGTCACAGTCGCATCTTAAGTCCGTTAGGTATACCAGCGCAGCAGTGGTAGCAGTAGTCGTAGTAGCAGCAGCAGTAGTCGTCGTTGTTGCAGTTGAAGTTGTCGTAGTAGTAGTAGCAGCAGTAGTAGTAGTACCAGTAGTAGTAGTAGTAGTAGTAGTAGTAGTAGTAGTAGTAGTAGTAGTAGTAGTAGTAGTAGTAGTAGTAGTAGCAGTGATAGTAGTAGCAGTGATAGTAGTAGCAGTAGTAGTAGTAGTAGCGGTAGTAGTAGTAGCAGTCGTCGTCCTCGTGGTGGTGGTGGTCGGGGTGGGGGTGGTGGTAGTTGTGGTGGTAGTGACACTGGTACTGCTAGTGGCAGTGGTAGTGGAGTTGGTAGGGATAGTGGTATGTTTCAACCCGCTTGCTACACCCCGAAGACTGCACTTTTCGTGCGCAGCTTTGGCGAGCGTGCCGGTGCTTGTAGGCGGAGGTGTCGGCACGAATTGGCATGTGCCCTGTGATCTTTGCCCCAAACTCGACCAGCCTCAGCTAGAAACCGAACCATGTCGAAACATAAAGCCGGAACCGCCATGAAACCTAAACTCAAAACCCTGAAGAGCCTTCAAACCTTGATCCAAACCTAAACCCTTTCTATTGATACCCCACCCAAACTAACCTGAGGATTTAGGGTTTGTGGCTACACCATAAACCCCCTAATTCCTAAATCTTAAACCTAAATCCTAAACCCTAAACCATAAACCCTCATTCCTACATCTCAAACCTAAACCCTAAACCGTAAACCATAAGCCCTCATTCCAAAATCTCAAACCTAAACCCTGGCCAGATGTGTCAGGACTTCCCCCAAGAGCGCGGGCCTCCCTAGGCCCGTGCCCGACACTGGGGAGTACCCTACACGGCCTTAGTATTTAGAATAAGGTTTTGGGGGTCCTTCAAAGGGGTCTATAGGGGACCTATAGTAAGGCTTTTTTAGGGGCCTTGATAAATAGAACAGGGTTTTCGGGCCCATTATACTCTAAGCATAATTTAAGGAACCCCTAAAATAGGATAGGTGATTATTGAAGCCCCTATGGTATACCCTAAACCCTAAACCCTAGCCGGAGACCTGGGAGTGAGAAAAGCTGTGTCGGACTTTGGAGTCTAGGTTTAGGGGTCTTTCGGGATTGTTGGGGTTTAGGTCTCGATTTTTGAGCTTAAGTTTGCAGATCTTTACGGTTTGAGTTTCGGATTGTAGGGTTTCGGGTTCAAGGTTTTGGGATGGCGCTTCAGGGTTTAAGGTCTAGGGGTTCGCAGTTCCCCTTTAAAGGTCTCACTGTTGGTATTTTGTGGGAGGGGTGGGGGTAGGGTGGCCAAAAGTGTAAAGTTCCAAAAGTGCGTACAAGGGTTGCTTCCCGAGCCAGGGCAACTGCAGAAGTGCTCCTCCTTGGGTCCTTTGACCATCTGGGTGAAAATGTTGCAAAGGTTCTGCCTGGTTGGACAAAAGTGGGTCGACTGAAACCTCTCTACATACTAACCCTAACTCCTTCTTCACTTCGCTGCTCCAACCTCAAACCCTAGACCCCAAACCCTAAATCCTTAAATCCTAAACCCTATTCACTTCGCTGCTCTAGTCTTCCACGGCTCCAGAAGATCAACCGTCTGAAGATAATGCACCGGCTTGACGGGTGAAGCGACCAAGCCGAAACTCGTAAGAATGGACCAAAAGGGGCCTTAATAATTAGAATAGGGTTTCGGGGCCCATTATGCTATAGTTATAATAAGGAACCCACAAAATAGTATTGGCAACTAGTCAGGCCCCTGTATTATACAAGTCATTAAAAACCAAGCTTCAGCTTGCGCAAGGCCCAGTAGCCCTGACCATTCGGAATCTTGTACGAAAATTTCAAAAGAAACACCTCGTTTTAAACGGCACAGCTCTTTTGGTTCATGCGAAGTTTTTGGAAGAGCGGGTTCTCAACACATCTGCAAAGTGCCGACCTCTGGACTGAAGAAAGACAAGAGAGCCCTTTTAGTAGCCCTCAATGATTCATAGAGGATTCTTCTGGAGAACCCCATAAATTATAGTATCCTTAAGGGAGGGGGGTCCAAGGGGGGTATATAGCCCAGTGATCCCTAATTCTCCCTAGTACTCCCTAAGGTTCCCTTACAGTCCCCTAAGGATTCCTTATACCCTCCCCCCTTGAACCACCCTCCCTTAAGGATCCTATAAATAAAGGTTCTCATCAGTGTAACCCCACGACGCCTAGAATCTTCCCCGAACCCGAGATCCTCAAACCCCAAGTCCCTAAACGCTAATTCCGAAATCCTTCAAAAAAAGTTCGGGACCTAAACCCAAACCCTAAACCCCAAATTTCAAAGTTCGGGACCTCCAAATCCTGAACCCCAAATCTCAAAGTTCGGGGCCTAAGCCCAACCCTAAACCGTAAACGGACCCTGACTCCAACCGGACGGCATTACAGCATCCGATCCCTGGGAGATGGGAAGACAACAGGCGCCGGGCTTTGCTCCGAGAAAGAACGGGCCCAAGGCGGCTCACAAATTAGGGCTTTGAGGGGTTCTTAAAGGGATCCTTAAAGGGGTCGCTCAGGAGTTCCTTAAAGGGATCTAGAAGGGGTTTAGGGGTTTAGTGGTTTAGGGCTTCGGGTTTAAGAGTTTAGGGGTTTGGGGTATTTAGGCCTTCAGGGATCGAAGGTTAAGGTTAAGCTAGGGTTTGGGGTCCAGTAGGGGATAAGTCCAGCGTTTCCGGCTGCGGCTTCGGGATCCAGGTTTCGGGGTTTACTCAGAGACTCCAATATCCCTTAATTAAGGAATAAATCATATAAGGGGTCCTATTATAATTTAAGGTATACTCTTAATTAAGGGATATTGGAGTCTCTGGGTAGGGTGTTGGGGGCAGCGAGTTTAGGGCTTCGGTCCCAAGGATGATTACGGATTACGTTCGTGCTAATCCTTAATTGGGGGATATTGGCGTCTCTGGGTTCTTGTGGGATTGAAGCATTCGGTGTTTCGGGGATGCCCGCTTCTCGAGGATCATGCGTGATGACCCCAAACTTGCAATCCTACACCGCGTGGCCTTATCTAAAAGTCAGAGTTGAAACCATGACCATCACAAAGACCCCCGCAATACCCCAACAGGATGTAGACCATCTTCGGATTGTCCAGGTTCTGTCTGCGGCAGCAGTTACTGTGCAGTCTCTCACTCTCGGCCTTTATCGCTTTGAAGACCTCAACCGGTGGAATGAAGGTAGCTGCGATTAAGGATATTTCAGACACCCCACCCCCCCTCCTTCCTTCACCCTGAAGCCTACAAATCCTCATCCCACATCCAGGGCCTTGTGACACTTGAATATTTACGTCTTAGCGTAGCGCCCTAGGCAACAATCCCTAAGCCTAAAAGCTCAAGCCCTAAGCCCTAAACACCAAAAGCAGACAACCCTGCAGGAGCTCAAATTCGAAGTTGGCAATTCACACTCCAACTTGGGGGCCCTAAACAGAAACTGAAAACCTGTTTGGGGCTGAACTGTAGGGTTTAGGTTACCCAGACGGTCCATATGTACTACTACTATGGAATCAGGTCCCCAATACCGCCAGTAGGGGGGATATCCCATATAAACGACCTTATACTGAAGCCCAATAAGGTAAGGATATCCCTACAAAGTGCTTATGCTTACATCCTTTTTGGGTCCCTAAGCCATGGGCTTTGGAGCCCGTTTGTCGGAGCGAGGCCCGGTGACAGATCAAATGAGGCCGCGGCCACTCTTCAGGAAGGAATGCTCTAATCAACCCTACAAGGGTTTAGGGTTTAGGGGTTTATGGGCTTTAGGGCTTAGGGCTTAGGGTTTTAGGGCTTCAGGGCTTAGGGCTTTAAGGTTTTAGGGCTTAGGGCTTTAGGGTTTAGGGTTTAAGGAACCCTACAAGGGACGCCTTTTGGGTCAAGGCGCTCCGGCTCTTGACAAACCCTGAACCCCAAAAGCTAAACCCTAAAATCCAAAGCCTCCACAGCCCCAAAACCCGGTCCCGACAACCCTACACCCCAGACACAAGACGCGTGTGTAGAGGTGCGTGTATATATATATATATATATATATATATGTTTATTTATCTATTTGTATATTTATATACATATATATATATATATACATATATATATATATAGATGTAGATATACATCATGTGTGTGTGTGTATGTGTATATATATATATATATATATATATATATATATATACGTATAGAGAAGGAAAGAGCCCAAGAGTAGAACAGAGCGAAGCAGAGAAGCCCCAGGCCCTGCCCCAGACAGACACCTTGGTTCTGCCCTGAAGTCACCATCCCGAAAATCTGGTTTAGGGTTTAGGTTTAGGGTTTAGGGTATAGGTTTAGGGTCTAGGGTCAACGGCCCTAAACAAAAGCCCTAACCTTCCGCAAGAGGGGAAGCGGCTTCCCGGGTGGATGCTCACAGAGGTCTTCCGGACATTGTGCCAAGATAAGGCCCGGAACAGACAAGCTTTATAGGGTTTCTACCTTAGCCGGCCATAACCTACTTTTTTGCAGGCTCTTAGTAGAAACCCTTAGATGGAATATGTAGGAAACCTACACAAAGTAGGTTCAGTTGGGTTAAGGTAGGGCTTCATGACTCTCTAGAGGCTTGAATAGGGTCGCCCAGCGCCTTTAGGCCAAATGCAGGAACCTGATGAAGAAACCTGGGTTTAGGAGTTTAAGGGTTTAGGGGTTTAGGGTTTAAAGGTTGGGCCAAGATTAGGGTGCTGAATATGGATCCTAATATATTGGAGTGAAAGGGCCAGGGTTTCGTAATCAGTTTCCTACAGCAAAGTTTCGGGCCGGCAGTTCAGGGGTTTAACGGTTTAGGGGTTTCGGGTTTCGGGTTTAGGGGTTTTGGGGTTTAAGGGTTTCGGGTTTGGGGTTTCGGATTTAGGGTTTAGGGGTTTCGGGTTTAGGGTTTCGGGTTTCGGGTTTAGGGTTTCGGGGTTTAGGGTTTAGGGTTTCTGGTTTAGGGTTTAGTTCAGGGTGTAGGCCTTGGGCCAACACCTGACCTTATGGAAACCATTGCTTTTCCAAAGTTCTTCTCAGCGTTCTCTTAGGTCTAGGGTTTAGGGTTCAGGGTTCTTGTATTAAGCGCTTTGCAGACATGGAGTGTTCAGGGTTTCAAGGTTTCGGGTTTAGGGTCTAGCATGGAGTTTGGGCATTCCTTAATCGAGTCTCTGAACCCCTACAGTAGAAGCCAGAAAGTTGGAATATCATTATCGTAACCCCGTTAAGGTAAATTATAGGGGATCCTACCATTAATCCATATTCCAACTTTCTGGAGTTCCCCCTAAGAGCTCACTCTGCTGCAAACCTTGGGGTGGTATGGTTTAGGCCTTGTGCTGGGGCTTAGGGCTTTGTGTGGCATGAAAATCCCAGCTTGGCATTAGGTTTTGTTGGGATTTATGACGGCCTTTCGGTGTGTTTTGTCGGTGGGTTTGGACCTAGGTCTTGGGTCGAAAGACATGCCGAGCATCACACGAAAAGAGGAATCGCAGGGCGATGTCGCTCATGGAAGGGCGGAGATGCCCAGGCTCTTCGAAAGGTGATCGGCGCTCCATAGTGGAGGATTAGGGTTTGGGGATTAAGGATTCGACCGATTATGGTTTAGGGATTAAGGATTAGACCGATTAGGGTTTCGGGATTAAGGATTCGACCGAGTACGGTTTACCTTAACCCTGAACAACCTACTTTTTTAAGGACTTATATAAGGAAATCATACTAAGGAACCCTGAAAAGGTAGGTTATTCAGGGTTAAGGTAGGGATTGAGGATTAGACCGATTAGGGTTGAGGGATTAAGGTTAAGAGATGATGGCTTCGGAGCATACTTTTCGCATAAGTTCGAATCAGGACTAGGTTCGAAGGGCCCTAGCGGAGGCTCTAGTCCCATAATGCAGGTGCCTTAGTGGTTAGAATGGGTTTGGGTGTATATTATATCATAGCCATAATAAGGAATCGCCACGATAGTATCAGTAATTATTAAGGCCCCTAGATTATAGTCATACCAAAACATACGCCGCCAGATCCTCTTCTAGTTCTTAAGGCCCCATTTTTTCGACAAGACCAGATGCTCGATTCTGGAACGAGAGTTTTAGGGTTTCGAGCTGAGGGCCTTAGGGTTCAAGGATTGAAGGTTTGAGCATCTACTGGAAGGGCCTGAATCTAGGGTTTAGGAATCTAGGGCTTAGGGTTCCTTAAAGGGATCTATAGGGGTTCCTTTAAAGGGATCCCTTTAGGGTTTAGGGGTTTAGGAGTTTAGGGTTTAGCTCCGGCCCAATCCTTGAGACAGAGGCAGGAAGCAACGCAAAGACCTTGGTACTGATTTGAATCCAAAGAAACTCCTCACGTCATAACAACATCATGACAAATCTCTGGAAAGCTAGGAAGACAATGCTCAATGAAAGCAGTTGGGCTGACGAAGGGAGGCGAGAACGAGAATCGAAGTGAGTACTGATGTCGCCTATTCCCTAAACCCTGAACCCTATGGTCGCTCCTTTGTTGCGGCCCTTCGCAGCCCCTCTGACGATTGCGGAATGTTGCGTTCAAGTTGAGTATTTAGTGGATCTAGAGCCACTTTTACTGTTATTCTTATTCTTAATAATTATTGCTCTTGTCAGTTATTGTTGATGCGGTTACTCTCAGACTCTCAATGTTCTTTATCATTGGCTTGAATTCTTATCTTTAGTATCCCTAGTACTATCACACTTCACTCCCTCATTATCTTTATCATTGGCTTGAATTCTTATCTTCAGTATTCCTATTACTATCACACTTCACTCCTTGTCTGGAAGCGCAGTTTGGAGGATCCCCGGCTCTCACTTCTCCTCGACGGTATCCGCAGGGCCTGGGTCGCTGGTTTCCTCGTCGACTGGCGCCTGAGAAACACCGAGGGCGTGGCCCAGAGACTCCAATATCCCTTAATTAAGGAATATTCCTTACATCATAGTAGGGTCCCTGGTATGATTTAAGGCATATTCCTTAATTAAGGGATATTGGAGTCTCTGGGGGGGCTTCTTGAGACTGGCGATTCCTTGGACTCCTTCTAGGTCTCCTACTTGGTGGTTCATGTGGGAACTTATAAGTAGGGTGACAAGTCAGATAACTATAAATACAACCCAAATTAGGGGACTTGTAACCCCACTTATGACTACCCTTGAACCTCCAAGTATCCTGTGCTCCTTCCATTTTCCACCTCATCTGTTGAGAATTTGCCCCAACGACTCCAAAATCCCTCAACTATGGGACATTCTTTAAATCTTGTTCAGACTCTCTTTGATGTAGTGTAAGAGCTTCTCCCTATAAAAACCCCAGGGTTGAAAGTTTAAGGTTTAGGGTTTACCAGATCTGTTTGTTGGATCGCGAGCCCCTGCCAAAGCCAAACCCCAGACTCTCATCGCCGAAGTGAACCTTAGACCCTACCGTAAAACCCATACATCATGCCTCCAAGACAAGGGCCGCAACAAGTTATTTCGCACCATCAATATATAGCACATGTGGTAATTTTTTGAACCTCTTTGGGGATTTTCTAACATGGCAAGGCGCCGCTTCGTCTGGAACGGCCTCGCCCTCCACCGTCTCTTCCGGGACCCCTCCCTCAGGGGTCTCCTCCTGTGCGAGACGCCGACGCGACATGCAAGGGATCGAGTTTTGGGGGCTTCAGGGTTTGAGTTTGCGGCTGAGTTCCACGCCGAGACTTTGAGGCATCACGTCCAGGGTACTAAAATGCTTTACATGGGAGTTTCCGAAAATAGGAGACCCCAATATAGTACCCTAAATGATAGGATCCCTAGTAGAAGGACCCCAAAAGAAGGTACTACCCCTAATTCTCGGAACCCTAAACCCTAAACCCTATAGATCCCTTATAGGAGCCCTTAAAGGAACCCTTAAAGGATCCCTTTAAAGGTACCCCCTAATTTTCGGAAACTCCCAGATCTCCTACTAATGCTCGAGGTTTGGAACCCTCGAAGCCCGAAAAATGCTGGGAGGCAAGATCAAAACCAAAAATGCCTTAGGGTGTAGGGATCAAGGCCTAGGGCTTCGGATTTTAGGACTTTATAGTAGAAGCCAGAAAGTTGGAACATGACTTTAGGAGGATTAGTGCTAGGATCCCTTATACTTTACCTTAAGGGCATGAGGCCAATGATGTTCCAACTTTCTGGCTTCTACTGTAGGGCTTTCGAGTTTTAGGATTTTGGGGTTTAGGGTTTAAACTACAGATTTGCAGGCAAGAATCAATGCTGGCGTCGGTGACTCCCTCCTCCGGGACGGTCTCGCCCTCCACCGTCTCTTCCGGGAGGCCTTCCTCAGGGGTCTCCTCCTGCGCACATGCGCGTGGGACATTCAAGAGTTTTGGGCCTTGTTGGTGGCTTCTGGGTTTTCGCGCTCAGTTCCGGTTCGAAAAATGGCGTCAAATTGAATCGTCGTGTTTCGCCAGTTCCCCTGAGAAGCCCATCACAAACAAAACAAGCCATATAACAGAAGCGGCGTGCCCTTCGTCCTGAAGATTCTACGATGCAAGGCTTCTCCTCCTTTCCCATTGTCATAGGACCCAAAAGCTAAAATCAAGAGGCCGGTATCTGCTCCCGGCGACATCTGAATAAGATCAGGTGCTGCAACACTTGGGTTGAAGCTATGGCTTGCCGACATTCGCATCTTCAGGAAGACAAGTCGCCTGACACTATGATGTTGGACTAGTATGTTTAGTCAGTTTAGTCTGTCTTGCTTCTTTCACACCGACCCATTCAACGTCCGAACCCTTTGGTGAAGCTGTGGTGTGGAATGCTCGATGTTCGAACTAGCTCTGGCTGCCGTGATGATGTGAAGCCGCCAGCGAGCAACATCATGTCTTTGAGCTACACGTAGATTCGCATGTGAAGATCACGTCAGTAATTCCCTCCTCTGGGACGGCCTCGCCCTCCACCGTCTCTTCCGGAAGCCCTTCCTCAGGGGTCTCCTCATGTCCGGAACATCGAAGGGGTGTTTAACGGGTAATTTATTGAGGGTTCAAGGCTTTGGGTTTCGCAGCTCCGCTCTGAGATTTGGGGCCATCATGCAAGGTTACTGAACAGCTGTTGCATCTGTTCCTGCTCAGGCTGTCGTGTTGCTGGATGACTTCCCGGCAAATAGGACGACCAAAAACTCAAAACAAGTCACTGGTAGATGTTTCCGGTGACATCTGCAGAAGTCAGACAGCTCGAACAACCCGAACTCAAGGCTTGCGGACGTATGCATCTTCACTGAAGTATGGGCAGGATGCCTGCAACTTACACACTGATCAAGTGAAGCTGTGGTCGCAACGTCGATGCCCGAAACGGCTCTGCCGCCGTGATGAAACGGAGCTGAAAGCGAACAAGAGAATTTTGGACTACTCGAGGTTCGCATGTACAGACATATCAACGCTCTCTGTGACGCCCTCCTCTGGGACGGTCTCGCCCTCCGTCTCTTCCGGGAGCGCTTCCTCGGGGGTCTCCTCTGAAGCCCCGAGATCGAGGAGCGATGCGGGCCGTCTGGGGGTAGCAACGGGTTTAGGGCTTAGGGTTTAGGGTTCAGGGTGGATGAGCCTGACATTGATGATCATGAATATGATGATGGCGGCGATGATGATCAAGATCATGATGATCATGACCATCATCACGATCATAATGCTGATGGTATTGATGACGACATCGGTGACGATGAAGGAAGACGACGATTGACACCAACACGAAAAAATTCAATTCAAGGCTCGTCCTCTCACTGTGTTCAAGGTCCAAAGCCTAAGAGCCGAGGTGTAAGGTCTAGAAGAAATCTCGCCAAGGTTCAATGGGGGGCTCCGGTCTCTGAAGCACATTGGGAACGCTGCTACGTGACTTTCTGCATTGCTTCGTGTGTTACAGGGTGCAAGCGACAAGCCCAAAGTGCCACTCGGATGCACAGCGCGGATGCTGACAAGAGCAAGCTGATAGTTCAAAGCCGCTAGACACTCCTACGAACCCTGGTCGCTATCCCTATGTAACCCCAGAAAGCCGCCCAAGACCCAGCCACGGAGTCCAGAAACCTCCAGCACAAAGGGGAAATCACTCTAAACTAGGCCTTTACTAGGATCGAGGCGGTAGCAGACTAGTACAACTCAGCAAAGGCAAAACCCTGAGCCACAAACCTTAAACACCAAAACCCCCAACCCTAAACCCCAACCCTCGACCCCAAACCTTCAACCCGAAACCCCAAAGCCGAAACCCCAAACCTGAAGCCCTGAACTTGGACTAAGCCCCAAACTGCCTAGAGTGCCCGTGACCATATGGGCGCTCGAGGCTCTGACCGAGACCCCCGGGCGAGCGTATAGCCAGAACGCTGAGGCATATCGAGGACTGGTGACGACACCCCGCTCATGACCTCTCTGCTGTCGGGCAGTAAAGCCCCCAGCTGTTGCCACTGCTTCTTTGGGTGGGCTTGGCCTTCTGGGCCGGCTCGATGTGGCGACCTGCCCAATTAACCCAAGCGAAGATAGACTAGTTTCGCCTGCCTTGCGAGGAAGCCATCCCAAGGCAAAAGTGGTAAAGTAATGGCCCAAAACCTAAAAAAAAGGCTAGTATTCTATATACTTTGAGGGTCCAGGAAAACAAACCTCCCCAAAACGGAAGTTTATACTCTGAGCGGGCCTCACATCGTACGACAGGCAGAAACCTTTGCTTCTTGTCGAGTAGCCGGCGCAGGCTCTCTTGCCACAACCCGACTCGGACCCGACACAAACCCATCTCAGCTCCCCTTCAGACGGGGTGTGGAATGGTGCCGGGGGGGGGGGGGAGGGGAAGGGGTTGGGGCGGAGCTAGCATGCTGATGCAAGCGCGCGAGAAGTGCGCGGCGCGCGCACAGTGTAATATCCCCAAAACTAATAAACCCTGCAGCCTAAACCCATAGACCCGGAACCGTAACTCCTAAACCTTAAACCCTAAAGCCCGGAAACCCGAAAGCCCCGAGCCCAAGCCCATTGCCCTCATCTCCTCCGGGACTTCACCTTCCACTGGAGCCTCGGGCACGTCGCCGTCCTCCGGGGTATGAATCAAAGGGGGGTTTCTTTAAAGGTTGTTGAAGTTTGAGGTTTAGGATTTAAGATTTAGGGTTCATGGGCACTTTGGTTATGGGGGTTGAGGGTTTCGGGTTTAAGACTGAGCTAGAATAGGTTCTGCATGTAAAGGGTTACTCTGCGTGCAAGGTTTTTCAGGTGCAAAAAGTTAGAAGCTGCCCCCACCCTGTAACAGTGACTATGAGGATTATATTAGGGCCCCATTATGTTCCTATTATACCACTATTACAGGGTGGGGGCCCCTTCTAAGCTATAAGGCTTTAGTCACTTTAGTGGGCCTGCCAGAAGAAAGCTTTTTTAAAAATGTTTGAGGGTTTATGGTTTAGGGTTTATGGAGCGAGTTGCGCGGTCTTTCGGTATCGTTCTGCTGCAGGGCGCTTGCTTCATAAAATGGCTGCAAAAGGTTTTGGTGCGAACTATTCGGCAATTGCGTGACTCATGTGTGTGTAGGCATGTAGAACGAATATGTATGTACATACAAAAAATATATACATACATACATACATATATATATATATATATATATACATATAGAGAGAGAGAGAGAGAGAGAGAGAGAGAGAGAGAGAGAGAGAGACTGCAGATCGGATCGCAGGGGTCCTGGGCATTCACCCCTCTAGGGCTTCAGAGGCGTTCTGTACATAACCAATCAAGAACCCTTGTAGCAACAGACCCCGGGAGAGCCCTGTATGCAAACTTCTAAAGCCGGAACTCAAAGCTGAGGGCATTGTGGTACCGGGTTTCGGGGTCTGCTGCTTCAGGCTTGGGGCTCAGGTTCAGGGCTAAGGGTTACTATGAAGGGTTCAGCTCTGGGGGTTAAGTGTTTTAGGGGCCTGATCAACTAGAATACGGCTTTCTGTTGCTTTGCTTTAGAAAGGGTGCTGGCCCAGCGGGAAAATGGACCCCCAAACCCTAATGCAGCGGCCTTCATAACTAGACTAGGTTTTGGTGTAGCGGCCTTCATATAACTAGACTAGGTTTTGGTGGATAGTATACTCTACCCCAAAAACCTTATTCTAATTCTTAAGACCCCTAACGCCTAGACGCCTTAGAATGGGGCGTCCTCGAGAAACTAGGGACCCAGAGACTCCAATATCCCTTAATTAAGGAATATACCTTAAATCATATTAAGGATCCTACTATAATTTACGGTATATTCCTTCATTAAGGGATATTGGAGTCTCTGCAAAAGTCCCTTCCTTCATCGCCTCTCGAAGGTAGCCTGCAGCCCCGAGAAACCCCATCAACCCCCCACTGTCCTAAATCTACAAACCCCTAGACCCCAACAATAACTATAGCAACTATCAGTATGTATATGCTGAACAAAGAAAGAATATAGGCATATGTGGCTCTCGGTCCTCAGGGAAGACGCCATCGGGAACCGTGCCATCATCCGGGACAGCGGAGTCATCCACGACACCGCCATCCACCGGGACGTCCCCATCTTTGGCCTAGGGTTTTAGTGGTTTAGGGCTTAGGGTTGAGGGTTGGGGAGTTTGGGGCTTGGAGCTTCAGGAGTTTGAGGCTTTAGGGGTTTAGGGGTTTAGGAGTTTAAGGGTCTGGGGGTTTAGGGGTTTAGGGGCTTAGGGCTTTTGGGGTTTAGGAGTTTCGGGGGCTTTAAGGGTTTAGGTGTTTAGGGGTTTAGGGGCTTTAGGGTCTGGTTTAGGGTTCAGGGATCAAGATGGTCTTAGGTTTAGGCGCGCGACCACCTTTGGCCCGTCATCCAGAAAAGCCCAGCTTCTTCGTTGCCCGCTCCTCTGATCACTCCGAAGCACTGAGAGCATCCAAGACCCAATTGAGAGGCGACCCGAATGACAATTTCTGCACTTGGCTGCCCAAACCTGCATAAACCCTACACCCTAACATGTTAGAACATCGTAAAATATCGATGGCGCGCCATGCCGAAACCTAAATCCAAAAACCGAACTCTAGACCTCTAAGCCCCACAAACCCCTGGGCCCCGACGTTTTTCTCCCAAGCCGCTAGGTTCCGGGTTTAGGATTCAAGGCTAAATGCTCAGGTGGGAAACTTTCACTTCACTCCGGAAAGCCCGTCTGCAATTCTAAGGACGCCTAGTGGGGGTCTGCACAGTCGGGCTTTCATAACCCTAAACTCGAAACCCTCAGCCTTATACCCCTAAACTCTTGAAGGGCCGGGCTCCCGGGGTCCTACTATTGCGAGTTCCTATTGCTGACTCCGGTGTTAGGCGAAGCGACGTACACCACGTGGTGGGTGTAGTACGGGTGGACCTTGGCTCGACGGCTTGGGGTCTCGGGCGCGATGCCGCGAAACCAGAAAAAAATCGCCACCGCGAACTATCATCAGCTTCACACCCGGGGAAACGACACCGGATGCTAGGTGCCTTAATAATTGCAATAAGATGCTGGTGTACATTATCAGAAATCACAACAAGGAATGCTAGCAAGTTGGTTCTATTGGTACTCATTCAGGTTTCTGTACTACTGTCCACCAAGACCTCAGCACCCGCTCCACGCTTTACGACCAAAGACGAGAAACAGAGAGCGATTAGCGCTTGGGCTTACAGGGGTGATGGGTTCAGGAGTTCGAGGCATTGCCGGTTCAAGGTTTGTGCAACCCTGAAACCCTAAACCCTGAACCTCTAAACCCTCACTCCCTCATCCTCAGGCCTATCCCTGAACCCTGAACCCTACTCCCAACCCCCAGAAATATGGACCAACGATTGAAGCCGACCCCTTGTAGCGATATTCCTGCAAATGGTACGGCCTCTTTTCGGCTCCCCAAAAACTGCCGAGGGACTGGACGGTCATGACCCAGGCCGTACCACCATGAAGGGTGATGGTTGCTCCCGTCTGGGCTTCTGTTTGGGATTAGGGTTTAGGGTTTTGGGGCTTAGGGTTCCGGAGACGGTGGGGGGTCCCAGAGACTCCTCCAATACCCCTTAACTAAGGAATATACCTCAAATTATAGTCGGATCCCAAATATGGTTTAAGGCTTGTTCCTTAAGGGATGTTGGAGCCTCTGTGGTTGGATCTGTTTTGGAAGCCGTTTTTCAGCTCCTTGTCTGCGCAGCCCGACGGGCTGCGAGAGGCTTCGACAGCCAGGGCAGCAAGGCACATATGACCCCACTGTGAAAAAAACAGGGCTGTACGAAACGGGCCCACATTTTTCGAAACGTCCATACGGGATGTTTGAGAAGGCGTGACTTGAAAATCAGCAATCAGCACGAATAAGTGGAGTTGTGATACCGGACTTGATTAGAGGACCTTTAGAGTTGTGAACCATCTGGGATGTATCTTTGCAATCTCCCTCGGCTTTTGCGACCTGTTTTGGATGACTTCTTGGGTGAAGGCACCTGCCTTAAACCCCAAACCCTACAACCCCCCAAATCCTAAACCCTAAACCCTAAACCCCTAAACGTCTCAGACCCATGCGGTTTTATGAAAATCGAGCCAGCTGGAGCCTAAGCTTGGGGTTGCCATGTCATAAGGACCCTTACGGGGAGGGGTAGCGGCCTTAATATTAAGGACCCAATAAGGCCGATATAAGGAAGTATAGTCCCCTCCCCCCCTCCCCCTACCCCTCTAAGGGTCCCTATGGCCATGGGTTCACGAGAAGTCTAAATGCCGGGGCTTACGGTTTGGGGTTTAGGGCTTTGGGAGTTTAGGGTTTAGGTTTAGGGAATCTAGTTAGGGTTTAGGGTTTAAGGCGTTGGGGGTTTAGGGTTTAGGTTTAAGGAATTTAGTCAGGGTTCAAGGCTTAGGGAGTTTAGGGTGTAGGATTTAGGTTTTAAGGCCAAGGTAAGGAATGACCTAAGACCACTTCAGCAAGCTTTTCATGATAACCTCCAGTTCGCCGAAATACCCTACCTTTCACCGGCCTTCGCAACTGTCCCCAATAGCACCCCTCAGCCGCAGCAAGCCCTTGCTACTACAAGATATGAAAAGGCGTCTGGAGTCTGAAGGAAGAGGCTTTTGAAGCTTCTCTTCCGACGGCCATCCCCACCCCAATCCTTGCGACCCACGACCCACGCCCACAAGGGCCAAAAACAGACCCTTAACTAGACTTAAGCCACCAAAATCCCTGAAAGACCCTTCTCGGTGCGGTGAGGCGCAATGGTAAGTGTACGTTCTGTGGTGCATGGGGTAGCCAGAATGGTCGATGCCATGGTAGAAAGGATGCCTCGGACTCCGTGCGTCTGGGGAATCTCAAACCTTATGCCCCCAAGCATAGGTTCCAAAGCGGGAGCGAGCCTGTCGGGTTGTCTTTAAAGCTGCCTCCATAGGGCTTGAAAGGCTGCAGTCAAAAATCCGAAGCCCTTGAATCTAACCTTCTTTCGAAAAATTTTTTCTGTAGGATTTAGGTTTTTTTAATTTGTTTTAATGTGTAGTGGCTTTTGGGTTTAGGGTTTAGGGTTCTGGAATCCCTCCTGAACGGTTCAGATTATTACTATTATTACGATCATTACTATTACTATTATTATTGTTCTTAGTATTCGGACCTTTTGGGTTCGGGGCTTTTGGTTCGAGCCCCGGCTTACAATGGAGGATCGGTGCCTGCATGCGACGAAGCACGGCTCTGGTGATCTGAGGCTTTGGGAACTATATACCCAGAGACTCCTAGGATCCCTTAATTAAGGAATATACCTTAAATTATAGTAGGGTCCTTAATATGATTTTAGGGATCTTCCTTAATTAAGGGATATTGGAGTCTCTGGGTACTCAATTTAGGAGCCGTTGTAATTCAAATATGGCTCCTTTTAAGGGGCCCTTTAACGGGGTCTATAAGGGATCTATAGTAGGGCTCTGCGACAAAAGGCCCATTATGCTAAAACAACCCCCACTTATTTAGGCCCCTAGAATTAGCTCGAAAATGGGGTGTTCCTCAATCTGAAACTAGGGTTCCTCATGTTCGCTCAGGGATATATAAGGGTACCTGATTTTCTGAACCGCCCAAAGCCGCGAGGCAGGAATGTAGGAAAAGCACACCCTAAACCCTAAACCATTAAGCAGTACATTACCACCTTTCAGCCTGCACTATGGGCACATATTCAATGCAGGAGTCTAAATACAATACAGTGTAGTCCTGAGTCCAAGCCAGTACTTCCACAGATTTTGGATGCATGGACATTACAGCCACCGCATGTTTTTGTCTCCAAAGCTCATATTGTCTTGCAGCACGAGGTTCACGTCATAATGCTTGTCATTGTGCCAATCGCACCTGGGATGTGATCTGGCCGCCCTGAAGCCCACAACCCCTGCAAGCCCTAGGCTGCTAAACCTCAAATCTCTCTACACCCTAAATCTCTGAATCCTAAACCTCCGAAACCCTAAACCCGAAACCTCGGAAACCCTAAACCCGAAACCCTAAACTTCGGAAACCCCTGAACCCTAAACCTCTCTTACGCGAAACCCTAAACCTCTGAAACTCTTAACTCCAAGGGTAACAGGAGGGACCCTTAATAAGGACCCCTAGGCATCTACCCTGAATATAGCTATTATATACCCATTATATAGCCCATTATAGGGTAGGGGTCCCCAAAAAGTGTCCCTCCTTCTCCCCCTTGATTAACCCTAAACCCTAAACCTCCGGAACCCGAAAGCTAAAGCTCCAAGCGTCGGATCTCGACACCCCCCAAAACTCCTACGGCCCTTGCCCACGACGGTACTTGGAGGTTCATGGGTAGTTATGAACGGGCTTATAAGTCCCCTAATGTGGGTTATAAGTATAGTTACCCTACTTGCGATCCCACTTATCACTACCCATGAACCTCCAAGTAGGGTGTGGAAGGTAATAGGTTTGGGTTGCATGTACCGCGAGGGCTTGGCCCACTCGCTTCGCGTCGGGGGCCAGCCGCAAGGGCTTTAGTGTTTAGGGCTTCAAGTTTAAGGCTTTTCGGGTGTAGGGTTTAAGGCTTTTCGGATCCTTTCCGGGTTTCGGGTTAGGGCTTCGGGAGTCTGGCGTTCGGGCTTGGGGAGCCTCCAGGCTGAATCACTGCAAGGGCTCGGCTCGGATTTTAGGGGTGTTCTTGGAGGTTCATGGGTAGTTATAAGTGGGATTATAAGTAGGGTTACGAAACTTATAACCCACATTAGGGGGCTTATAAGCCCGTCTATAACTACCCATGAACCTCCAAGTTGGGTTCAGGGTTTAGGACTCAGTGCTCACTATTCGCATCGCAGGAGCCACTTCTTTTCGAAGTCGCTCCAGTGCCTCAGTGGAGATTCGGTAAAGGGTAAGGGTTCAGGGCTTGGGACATTAGGTTAGGGATGTTAGAAGTTGAAGGTTTGAGGCTTCAGCGTTTATTGCTTTGAGGTTTGAGGTTTAGGATTCACAATCAGGACACCTCCGTTTCGAAACCCCCCCACCCCCCAACCCTAACGAAAAAAACGTTCTTACGCAACAGTTTCTTCCAAACTGGGACGGTCCCACTCTGCGTCGTTCTGCTCACAGGAGCTACCGCTGCTGCCATGCAACCGAGCAACCCGCCGGCTTCTGTTTCAAAAGCCTAAAAGGAGGGACCCTTACTGGGGACCCCTACCGAATTATGGGCTATATACTGGGTATATAATGGCCATATTAAGGGTATATACCTAGGGGTCCTTCTTAAGGGTCCCTCCGTTTACCCTTGGATAAATGTCTAACTCTATTCCGGGGAACCCAGCGAGCTGCATGAAACTGATGCTACTTGTAGTCCCCTCCCTTGCCGGAGTATTCCTAATCCGGTTTGCCCCTTGACATAAAAGCAAGACACGGTTCGAAGCCTTTGGTTAGTAGGGAATGGAGGAATGGGGTACAATTATACCTACTGTTACTACCATTCTTCCATTCTCTACTAACCAAAGGTAAGAGTAGCGAACGAGAAAGACAGCAACCCAACAAGCTCGGGCCAATGGTCTGGCCAGATTACTGCCAACCAGGAACCATGAAACTACCTTATTTTTGGGTCCTTATAATAAGGATCCTACTACTTCGGGTTAGGGTGCTACATTAAGGTCCCCATTTTTCGGAAACTCCCACTCCGACCCCTGAATCATGAAACCCTCAACCACAAAAAGCCCACGTGTGTGAGCCTCAGGCGCTACGACCTCGGACCCTCCGAAACAACGAAACAAGGCTCTTGGGTGTAGGGTTTACGGCAGGGTTCTAAGGGGTTTAGACTTTGGGGTGTAGGGGGTGAGGGTTTGGGGTTTAAGGCTTTCGGCAGGGTTCTAAGGGGTTTAGGTGTTGGGTTTAGGGCTTAGGGTTTAGGGTTTTCGGCTGGGTTTAAAGGGTTTTAAGTGTTAGGGTTAGGGGTTCTTTTATCCTAGGACCGACTCACTTCGCTGACCGTCAATAGGTGCTGCGAAAAGCCATCCAGACCCCTGCAAAAGCATCTAGGGGGAATGTAGGGCCTTATTGAAAAGAATAAGGGTTTGGGGCCGCTCCTTATTATAGTTATACTGTAGTAGACCCCCGAACCCTATTCTGATGATTAAGGCCCTTACCATTCATCGAATCAATGGAAATGGAAGGCAGCCAGCCCACCCCTGAAGAGAAACCAATGGCTACATGCTGAACGCGGGAGCCTGCAAGTTCGTCACAAAACACGCACCAACACGCAGAACAACAAAACAAACAAAATCGAAAATGAATGATAATGACAAGGTAAACCCCAGCCCTAAACCTACCCCTGCACCTTAAACCCGAAACTTTCGACCCTCGAATCCTGCGAAAGCCTCAAAGGAACCCGTAAAGCAACCCTTCTAAACCCTAAACCCTTCCAAAACCTTAAGCCATGAACCTCCGACCCCCAAAGTGTCTGAAGCCCCAGCTCATGATGCTTCGAGCAGTCGTAAGCCTTTGCCGCCTCGGACGTGAACGCAGTGTCGGGCTTTGAGTTGGTTGTTGTAGGTCTGGGGTTTAGGGTTCCTTTAAGGGTTCCTTTAAAGGGGTCTATAGGGGTTCTATAAGGGTATAGGGTTTAGGGCCTACTTGGAGGTTCAAGGGTAGTTATAAGTGGGCTTACAAGTCCCCTAATATGGGTTATATGTATAGTTATCCTACTTGGAACCCTACTTATAAGTACCCATGAACCTCCAAGTAGGTGTTGTTTAAGGGCTCTTTTCTGTCCGAGTGAGAGTCTTGCTTTAGGTTTGGGGATTAGGGTTTGAGTTTCGGGGATAAGGGCGGTAGGCTTGGGATTCAAGGGTTGGGGTTTCTGAGTTCATAGTCTTAGGCTGCAGTGGCACCCTTTCTGCAGAGCATGTTTCAGGCTTGAAAGTAGAGGGTTTAGGATGATGCAGGGATGCGTTTGCTCTCAGGATTTAGCCAGCTTTGCTTGCGGGGGTCTGGGGCTGCGTTTAGCCAAGGGCTCTTCATAACTCAAGGGCCCAGGGCTGAGAGCCTTGGACATATGCTTCGGGGTTGAAGGCTCGGGATTTTGTCGCTCAGGGTGTTGAGGGGCATAGGAGCTACCTCAAGCCCCGAAAAACTACCCGTTTTGAAGGACATGTAAAGCGAAGTGATGCGAGGCTTGAAGCTTTGTGGTGCCATTCGAAACCCTAAACCCTAAACCCTTCGAGAGGGTCCCTTTCCTAGTCGCCTAGATCAGCCGGGCGGGATCACAAAAATGCTTATTGTCCCAAAGGTATATGACAGGTATAGGATTTCCATAACAGTAAACATCACAAATACAAACTGACACACAGTCTCGAGGAGCACTGTGCATAATCTCACCAAATTTTAGAATGTGAGTCCTACCTTCTAGATACAAGTACAGTTATCCGCCGACCCCGGTCGGCGCCAGGAGGGGCTCCTTGCCCACCCCCGGTTTCTCGGTTTCTAACTCTTGCTATGTTTCTATATCTATATTTTTCTATTCTATCTTTCTATTCTATTTCTATTCTATTGCTGCTGCACGACCACCCTTTGGCTCTGCACCCCCCCCAACTCCCCCCCCCCCGGACACGCCGGACACGCCGACACACCGCGACGCTGCCCCCTCGTTGCCGTCTGCAACCCCCCTTCCTGGTTGAGACTCTGGCTATGTTTCTATCTATATTTTTCGATTCTGGTGCTACCACCAGGCAGGCCTGCCCACCCCCGGCCTGTCAGCGGGTCCCCGGGACACGCCGGACACCCCCCCGTCTTTCTATTCTATCTCTATTCTCTTGCTGCTCCAGCACGACCCCGGCACGCCGGACACGCCCGACGACGCCCTTTCGGCGCCCCCCCCCAAAGATTTGGCTCTGCACCCCCCCCGGACGCGCCGGACACACCCGCGACGCTGCCCCCTCGTTGCCGTCATTTTCCCCCCCAAGGTTTGGCTCTGGAAACCTCTTCCCCCGCGTTCACACTTTTGCAATGTTTCTATCTACATTTTTCGACTCTATTCTATTCGACCACCCGCCACCCCGGACACGCCGGACACGCCCGCGACGCCGCCCTTTCGGTGCTACCACCTAGCAGGCCTGCCGGCTTCTAACAGCGGGTCGGACACGCCCGCAACGCCGCCCCCTCATTGCCGCCCCGCCCCGCCCTCCCATGGCTCTGCGCCCCCCCCTTCCCCTATAGCTCTTCGGACGCCCGCGACGCCCCCATTTTCGGTGCTGCCAGCAACAGTGGGTCCCCGAAACACCCAACCCCCCCTCCCCCGCCGCAAGGTTTGGCTCTGCACCCCCCCCTGAGGCCCTGCACCCCCCCGTGTTGAGACTCTTGCTATGTTTCTTTATCTTTTTTGATCGAACCATCTTTCTATTCTATTGCTGCTCCAGCACGACCACCCGGCATGCCGGACACGCCGGACACGCCCGCGACGCCGCCCTTTCGGCGCCCCCCCCCCCAAGGTTTGGCTCTGCACCCCCTCTGGACACGCCGGACGCTGCCCCCTCGTTGCCGCGCCCCCCCCCGCCAAGGTTTGGCTCTGCAACGCCGCCCTTTTTTGATTCTCTTCTATTGACACGCCGGACACGCCGGACACGCCCGCGACGTCGCCCCCTCGTTGCCGCTTCCCCGCGCCCCAAGGTTTGGCTCTGCACCCCCTGCCGCTCGGGTTGAAAGTCTTGCTATGTTTCTATTTTTTTTCTCTATTTTTCGATTCTATTCTATTCTATTCGCTGCCCCAGCACAACCGCGACGCCGCCCTTTCCGTGCTACCACCTGCCACGCCTGCCTACCCCGGCCTCTAACAGCGGGTCCCCGCACACGCCGCTGGGGTGAGGCTCTGTCCCTTTTCGGGGGCGTTCTAAATTTTTCTATTCTATTGCTGCCCCAGCACGACCACCCGGCACGCCGGACACGCCCGCGACGCCGCCCTTTCGGTGCTACCACCTAGCAGGCCTGCCCACCCCCCGCTCCTAACAGCGGGTCCCCGGGACACGCCGGACACGCCCGCGACGCCGCCCCCTCGTTGCCGGCCCCCCCCCGGACACGCCCGCGACGTGCAATCCAAGACACATTACAGATCGAGCAGCCACGGAGCCATCCCGAACTTCTCTGACACGCATCTCGCCAACGGAAGCCTCTTGCCGGCCTCGCTTGAGAAGCTCTGCCTACAAAACGATATCGTGGGTTACTCCTACGTCTCTGCTGCGGCCACATGCAGCCGGAACACTAGTCGAAAACGCAACATGAAGAGTCGCGCTGCCGCTGCGTTAAAGAACGCTCTGCTCAGCCGCCGCACACCTTCCAGTGGCCGCGCCGAGGCCTCCAGCGCCGCGCGCCGCTGCATCACCGCCGCACGCTGTGCCATGAGCACCGTCCGGGGGATCTCGCTTCGCAGACGCCGTTCGGAGATGTCGCCTTCACGAAGGAAAAAAATGGGCCTGACGACGCCCGTGAACACAACCCCCAACCCCCAGCGCGCCTGGCATCATTGCTGCCAGCAGGAGCTGCCGCAGCTTGGCTAGACCCTTACATCGCCGCCGCGCGCGCTTCAACGCGCGCTCTGCGTTGCGCCGCGCATTGCTGCTTTTCGACATGCCGCCCCCGCGGCCGCTACAGAGCCGGAATGGCGGGCTGCAGGACTTGCGGTTTGGGGGTGCCCTCCTACTTCATGCCGCCTACCTGCGCCGGGCGCCTGGGAGCGGGGTCGGCGGCACCGGCGCAGCCCTTCAATCGGGCAGCGCTTCGCTGCCCTGTATGGACTGAGCTATGGCTCAGACGAATGGGCTTGTCTTGCGAAGCAAAAGCCATGACGGGTTGTGCCGCCGACCCGCCGCCGACCCAGCATCATCGGACCTTCGTTTCTCCATCGGGCCGCGCGGGCCCTCGCCCGGAGGCTTCTCGGAACACGCGCGCGTTTTGCAGCCATTCCCCACGGTATGGCGGGTTTCGGGGTCGCCGTGGACGACCCCAGGAGGCCAGCCGGCGAGCATCATGAGCCCTCGGGCGCCCGTAACCGGTCCTGTGGCCGGAGGCTATGTTTTTTAGTATGTTTTGTTAGTTTTTGAATTGGTTTGGGAAGCCTCAAAGGGGCGCGCATCATGAGCATCAGCGGGGTTCGGCGGAGGGCGAGTGCCGGCTGCCGACGAGGGCTGAGAGGGCAAGGGGAGGGGAAAACACAAGGGCGGGTGCGTGGCCCAGCTTCAGGCTTCTACCTGCGCTGCCCGCACCTGGGCGCAGCCCCTAGAATATATAAGTATAACCAGAGAAATATGTAGAAGGGGAACAGCATTGCAAATTTTTTAAGTGGCACAAATCTAGAACGTCCTACACCCTCCAACAAAAACAAACTCAAGCATCATGCATAAGGGCTTGGGGTTTAAGGTCCGGGATGTTGCTGTAGAGTGAAAGTTTAGGGTGTGCATTCTGAAGCTTCAAGTCGGAGGCTGAGAGAAGACTGCAGAACTATACATGGCATATCCTTAAGTCCGAACCTGTGTGACCGCGCGTTCGTGCGCTGATTTTGGTTGTTCGGCGTGGGTCTGAGCCGCTTAACAGTCAAAAGGTCGTTTGTCCACATGTTCATGGTCCCCTAAACCCTACTGTAAACCCTAAACCCCTAAACCCTAAAACCACAAACCCCGTGGTCCCAAGGCACTTGATTATACGCATGGGGAACTACCCTGAAGCTCCCAGGAAACTCAGCACCGGGGTGGATGAGCCAAGATATAATATCTGCAACAGCCAGGGCTGCTTTCGATTCAAGGACGTGCGGTTTAGGGGTGTAAAGGTTAGATGTAAGTTTTAAGCTTGAGATCCTCAGTCGCGTGGCGTAAAGTCAATCTTTAAAGTTGAATTTTCTACCGGCTCAGAGTCTACAGTCTAGAGTTTACTCAAACAACCCTGCATCCGAGATCCTAAGCTTGCTCTCCACACTCTCAGCCGGAGATTCTGAATTCAAACACAAGGCCTTACAAGGAACAGAAGACTTCAACATCGCGAAGCGAAGGTCCAGGAACCAAAGAACAAAGAAAGTGTGAGGGCCGTAGTTGTCCTTAGAGTACAGGGAACTCCAGAAAGTTGGAATATGGTTTCATGGTAGGATACCCTATAATTTACCATAGAAGGGTTAGGATAATCATATTCCAACTTTCTGGCTTCTACCTTAGGGTTTTGGGGTACAACATGATTACTATCTGACAAATAATCTTGATACTTGTTCGGGTAGTTGTCAAAAGTATGGCCCCTTTTCGGGTACCCTAAATATTAGGTGCCGCATCATAATGGGGACCCAAAACGGGACCATAATTCTGACAACCACCCCTCAACCCTACACTACTCCTAAACCCTGATCTACCCCTATAAACCCTAAACCCTTAGCACTGAACCCCTAAACCCTAAACCCTGAACCCTAAACCACCCAGTCAGGCTTCCGTGGAACCCCTCGCTGAAACGACCCTGGCTCTCGGGTTTAAAGGGAACTCCAGAAAGTTGGAATATGGATTAATGGTAGGATCCCCTATAATTTACCTTAAAGGGGTTACGATAATGATATTCCAACTTTTTCTGGCTTCTACTGTATCGGCTGAGGCACGCAGTACTCGGGGTTGTCGTGGAGACAGCACCTCAACCCGACTTCTAGCTTGCGGCTTAGGCTTCAGAGCTCCATGAAGGCTGTATGTGGTTTTGTCAGTACTTCTTTGCTTACTTGCTGAGTTCACAAGCCCCCAAAACTGTACACTTTCAGTCAGTTTTATAGTGGGCAATATTATCCCAAGAAGTGTGAAGTGTATCCACTCAGCTACTAAGTTTAGGCTTTGAAGGTTTGTTTGTGACCAGAAGCTCGCTCTGTATGTTGTGACTATAACTTCCCAAGGTTCTGTCGAATACGGCCACGGACACTTAGATTCTACGGGGTTCTGTGTATGTGCCTTCATATCTACATGTATATATGCATCTAATTGTTCATTTACTTGCTAGTTTATTCATTTATGTTTTTTATTTTACCTCGATGATGCAAATGAAACCTCCGGATCCCATGCCAGCGCCTTTGCACCAAGAAATTTCAACCTTGAACCGACACCAAATCAGCTTCTAGAGGCCCTTTGACAATGGTTTTCGGCTCTCGGGCCTTTTAGGGTTCAGGGTTTAGGGGTTTAGGAGTTAGGGTTAAGGGTTAAGGGTTTAAGGGTTTAGGGTTTAGGGGTTTAGGGGTTAGGGTTCAGGGTTTAGGGGTTTAGGGTTTAGGGGTTAGGGTTTAGGGTTTAGGGGTTAGGGCCTCCTCTGGGGGACGACTTGGGGTTGAAACTCGTATTACGAAGCTGTGACCCTGCCCTGGGCCTCAGAGACCTGGGCGTTTAAGTCACCAGGTAGGAAAGAGTATAAACTTGTATTTCATAATGGTCCCTTTAAGAAAGAGGCATTAAAGTATGGTACTCCAAAGGCCCAGATTCTGATCTAAGGAGTCTATTCCGCACAGGAATTTAAAGGGCAGTGGATGCATGATTCAGGGCTTGGGGATTCTTTGTGATTTTGGGGTTTGGGGTGTTGGGGTTCAGCGTAAAGAATCAGACCGTTGGTTGACAAGTGCAAAACTCTTGCAAGCGTGTAGGGTTTAGGGTTTAGGGTTTAGGTTTTAGGGGCTCCTCAACCAACTAAGCCTTAAGCTTTGAAAAAAATTGAACCCTAACGCAGCTATGGTAGAAGCATGGACAGTTGCGAATATTATTCGTTGCGGCTCCGTGATATGAGCGTATTTTGCAGGCCCCAAAACCCCAAGGCTTCTGTATTGGATTTACGAAGCCTCAAGAACCCCTAAACCCACAAATCCTCAATCTGAGGCCCCAGAACCCAAAATCCCCCCCAATTCGAGAATGAAGCAACCGAGTATCTAGGGAAAGGTAGCTCTTAAACCGAAACTGCACAAAACAACCCCAAACATATAACTTTCACGCAGTGGTGGGCCTAAACCCTGAACCCCTAAACCCCTAAACCCCTAAACCCCTGGAACCCTAAACCCTAAACCCGAAGCCTTCAGCCCGAAGCCCCGACCAGAAGCCCAAACCAAAAGCTGAGGCCGCCGCCACGTCCGCTTGCTGTGAGACCAGCTCACCCTTGGAAAGGGAGTAAAGGGTTTAGGGCTTAGGGGTTTAGGGGGTTTAAGGTTTAGGGGTTTAGGGGTTCAGGGTTTAGGGTTTAGGGGTTTAGGGTTTAGGGGTTTAGGGTTTAGGGTATAGGGTCGGAGTCCGAACAGCTGGAATAGGGTTGCCATTACAGCGACAAGGAACGGTAAAGGGTCCAATACAGGGGCCTTGGTGTTGGGGTATTCCGACCTCTACAGTAACCCGGCAAGTGCTGGAGTGTAGGGGTTCCAGGCTTTTTTGGGCTCCGGGTAAACGCTAAACCATGCGGGTAGAGGCGAGGCTTGGGCTTTTAGTGTTTCTGGGCTTGAGGGTTTAGGATTTAGGGTTTCTGGGCTTGAGGGTTGTGTAGGATTTTACCGGGGGTCGGAGTTGGCAAAAGGGTTTAAGATATCTCGAAACCCTGGCACGTAACAGCATCCACCATCTCGAAAACCGGTGAAGTAAGGAACGCTTGATGCTTCATCAAGACTCCACATCGAAAAAATAAACACAAAGCCCCACAACCGTACACAGCCCCTTATAAATCCGTACGTTTAATACAGACTTCGAAAGACAAGCGTTGATCGATCTGTGTATCTATGCTGGATGTGTGCATGCATGCACATACATACATACATGCATACATACATGCATGCATAGATACATAAATACATGTGTGTATGCATGTATCTATACAACCACGACTTGCTTCATGAAGATACGTGGGAACCGCGCTTCCAGTGGTTCTTTCCGGCGTCGCAGTCGTAGCGAAGCTCCGGCGCTTCTTCCTTGGGTTTAGATTTTAGAGGAGCTTAGGGGGTTTAGGGGGAATTGGGGATTTTCGGGATTTCGGGAGTAGGATTTCAAGTTTACGGAGTAATATGGTGAAATATTCGCTGCCAGAACAAGTAGATATGGGGCTTGGGGTATATGATGCTGTAACTATGCAAGGAGATTGTACAATTTTAGGACTTCAGGTTAGCACTTACATTGCTTAGGGCTTGCAGGGCTTGGTGGCGGGGACCTGACCCTGCAACCCAACCCGAGATTATATCCGAAAGGCTACAGTCCTCGCATCAAAACCCCAAAGCTCCTCATGAATCCTAGACCTTAAAACCTAAACCACACAAGTCGCTTTCATCTTCTTGCATAACGTGTGTAGATCAAACGTGTACAGATATATATATATATATATATATATATTTATATTTATATATATACATGTACGTTTATGCGCATCTACAGAGCATGGTGTTTCTGGCAACGCAAATACATCCCATCTAAATGCTCATTGCTGCAGGTCTATGTTCTTATACATCGCACGTATGTAGATGCATAGGTACATACGTACACACTTACATGCGTAGCTGCATTGCGGGTCGCGGCGTGGCCTGTCTGAGCCTAGCATAGCACAGCATGCCATGGCATGCCATAGCATAGCATGGCATACCCCAGCCCAGCATGGCCTAGCATACCATACCAGAACAGACCATGGGAGCTTCGGAAATCCTAGGCATCTTCCTGCAAATCAAGCGAAGCCACGCAGAAGTGCGTGCTGTCGTGATGGCAGCACCTGAAGGCCGTCCAACGTTTCGGATGGAACCCTTGCTTAAGGCTTAACTTCTTGGAACTACGACGGCGATGTTTCTCTTCATGAGTATTTTGACCTGTCTCCTATGTAACATTTTTTACTACGATATTGCTCTTCATGAGTATTTTGACCTGTCTCCTAGGAAGGTGGCGTGGCTTGCCACGCGCTATATCCTGCAGCCGGCTTTTGGTTCTTCTACGCCCGGAGGCCTTTTTTGGGATTCCTTGACGGCTTCAATATAGGGGCTTTAATTAACAAGAATAAGGCGTGGGGGTATATTATACTACAATATAATAAGGACCCCCTTAAAAATCGTATTGGTAGTGAGTCAAGCCCCTACATTAGGGTCCTTCAAAGGCTCGTTTGAGACTTCCTTTCAGGCTCTGTTTCACAGTTTCTTAATGATTGGGCGGCTTGGGCGTCATTCTCGCGATGGTGGGTGCTCCAATTCTTATTGTAGCAATGCAACACTAGATACGACCATGAACCCTAAAACCCCTACACCCGAAACCGAGGCGACGGCGCCAGAAACCGGAAACTCCGAAACCCTTTAACCAAGAAATCTGCCCTCATTTGTGAACCCTAAACCCAAAGCCCGAAAACCCTCACAGGAAACCTGAAAAAGACTCCGAAGGGTTTTGGAGCCTTTCGGAAACCTAAACCCTAAATCTCTAAACCCCTAAACCCTAAACCCTAAAACCCCTAAACCCTAAACCCTAAAAACCCCTAAACCCTAAAAAAAGGGGGCGAAAGAGATCTGAGGGCTGGACCACACCTTCTTGTCGTCGGACCACCCGAGCCTTAGCTTGGGTTAGTAGGGAATAGGGCGCATAGGGCTCCTTTAAAGAGATCTTTACCTTTGGTTAGTAGGGAATGGAGGAATGGGGTACCATTATAGCTACTATTGCTACCATTCTTCCATTCCCTACCTAACCAAAGGTAAGTTATAGGATTATTAAGGCCCCTCTATTATGGTATCCTTATATAGAACCCTTATAGTAACCCTTATAGTTCCCTACTAACCAAAGGTAAGGAGCCTGAAACACTCAGAGGCTTCCTGGGTTTAGTTTAGGACGTAGGACTTAGGAACCAGGAGCCGCTTCCTAAAATCGCGGAGCCTCTGCGGCAAGGACCCACTTTCTTGGGGTCTATCTTCGAAGCTGCCCCCACCCTGTAATAGTGACCATAAGGATTATATTAGGGCCCTATTATATTCCTGTTATGTTCCTATTATACCACTATTACAGGGTGGGGGCCCCTCCTAAGGTCTATCTTTCAGGTCTTGGGGCCACTCATTTTCGGACACTTCTTCGTTCGAACTTTCGGCCCAAAAAATTCCCCTACACCAAATCAAACCTTGACCCAAAACCCCAAACCCAAAACCCCAACTGCTTGGCTTCTCATACAAGACTATGACTTGAACCTCCACTGGACGGACCGAGGGATCTATATAATCAGGATAACATATAGTAGCCTCGTCACCATCGGAACATCTTCGACGGGGTACATACTCTACACCACAAACATCGTTAACCCCGCAAAACACCGTTGAGTAAAAACCCCTAAGAAGTCACCGCTAGACAGAAAGCAAAATCCTCAACCCCCACAAAAACCTAAAACGCCTGAATCCTGAACTCTGTAACCCGAAAACTCCGGCCCGCCCCCCTCCAAAAAAAAATAACAAAATAATAACAATAATGAAAACTAAACTTTGTACTCTACAGCCTAAATCTTCAAACCTAAAGCAAAGTTCCCGCCCACTGTGCCTCCAATTGTGGAGGCCCATGCTGCAGTCGTACATGCCACTGGTGGAGTAGACCTAAACGGCTCCCATGCTTTGGGGCTTTTGGGGTTTAGGGTTGACGGTTTAGCGTTCAGGAGTTTAGGGTTTGGGGTTTCGGTTTCAATGCTTTTACAGTTTAGAGGGGTTCACGGGGTTCAACAAGTCTCCACATGGTTGCTGTAACGGTTCGGGTTCTACCAGGTTCAGGCTCCAAGGTCTAGGGTTCAGGATTTTGGGCTTTGTCGCTTTGGGGCTCATTTGGGTGTATGAAAGGGCTTCGAACAGCATATCAGGTCACGATTGAGCGACCATTCCAGTGCAGATGGTGTTGTGCCAAGCTCCAACTTCATAAGCATGTTGCAGTGCACGAAGCTCGCCAACACGGATCGTTTATCCAGACATTATGACATCGTGCCTATGATGTCTGGTGCCTGGCCGATATGGTGCCGTTGGACAGGCGCAGTATGGTGCAACAGCACCTGCACAGAAAGCTGGCCTGCTTGCACCGTTGCGCCCGTGTAGTCCCTCCACTGGACTTGCCGAGCATCCGTGAAGCCGAGTCTGCGGACCACCTCCGTGCCAGCCTGGCAATCCTAACTCCTTTTGCAGCCGCCCCTGCATTGGCTGCGGTTAGCCCCAGGTTGCCCACGTACACGCGAGCAACCTCAGCCCTTGACGAGAACGAGTTGACTGCAGAGCGCAGGCATCGACTTTACCCGCCTTCCGCTGCAATCGACACGTGGATCGAGGACTCGTGTCAAGGGCACACGCCAGAGGGGCGCCCCGTGCCGGCGCGGTTGGTTGCTCTCTGAGGCGCCCGAGTTGGGGCTCTACGGTCCGAAGGAGAACCAGACAACGTAAGGGCCTTGGACTATGGTTTTTGTGCATTGTCTAGTAAACCTATCTAGGTCTTCAGACCCCAAAGCAAAAAGCACCTCGAAGTCTCTGCCCAGTATCCCCTTGATACTCAATACTAAGAGTACCCTTTCTTCCATTCATGTGGAACCAAACCCTGCAGAGCCCTAAACCCTTCAAAACCCGTAAAAGCCGCATTATCAGACCTCTTCAGAGACCGAGAAACCTCGAAAAAGCACTAAACCCCAAACCCTCAACCCTCAACTTCAAACCCTAAACCCTAAACTAAACCTTTCCTAAACCCTAAACCCTAAACCCTCAACCTTAAACCCTAAACCCTAAACCTTACCTAACCCTAAACCCTAAAGACCTCACCATCCGAGTCCCTGGCAGTCCCGCCGACATGATGGACCTTGGCTCTTCTTTCACTTCTAAATTAAGGGTTTAGGGTTCACGGTTTAGGGTTTAGGGTTCAGGGTTGAGGGTTCACTTCTGAAGCCAAAGTTTAGGGTTAAGGGTTTACTTCTGAAGCCAAAATTTAGAAACAGGTTTTTATGGGATTAAGGTTAGGGTTTAAGGTTTAGGGTTGAGGGTTCTGAATAAGGGTTTAGGGTTATGGGTTGTTCGTTCAAGGTTTGGGGTTTAGGGTTCAGGGTTCAGCGGTTTTTTCAGGATTCCGAAAGGTGCTTTGCAGGGTTTGACGTTTAGGGCCCGTGGGGCTCAGGGGTTCCGTGTGCTTGGGAAAGCCCCAAGATGTAAGCATCAGGGGCCCCATGATTGCAGCCAGGGTGTGCCGATTCATATTATGAGATAACAGCCCAGCTACGATGTGGTGCACGACGTGATGGCTGCCCGTGGGGACGTAGTCGCTGAGGTGCGCCCATGAAGGAATCTCCTGCGTACTCGCAAAACCGTTCCGAGGACGCCCTAAAGCCACGTCCCTAAATCAGCTACTCGTGCGTACCATAACGGGCACTACAAACAGTACTATGTAAACCCTAAACCGAAACCCGAAACCGCCGTAGATTTGGGGACCTTAGCTGAAAATAGGGTTTTGGAGTATCCTGTACCGTTCTTGTATTGGGAACCCTAAAAAGTACTTTTGCAAAGGTTTGACAGGCATCAATACTATCTTGTAAATCCCCCGTGCAATCTCTGTACTATCCTATAAATCCCCCTGATAGTCTCTATACTCCAGTGATCCCCCGTACTGCGCCTCAGACGGCCCGCCGACTATGCAATACATTACGACCGGGTTTGTAACGTGTTGGACCAGCCTCCGGGTATGCGTCAAGTAGCGGAGAATCCACCATACATATATGCGTGTACGGGACTGCCCTCCCCCTCAGAATGTCTCTCCCGTTCTTGCTGCAGCTGCTAGCACAAGTTCAGGACTGCCACCTGTTTTTTCCCCACTCGGCTGCGTATATTGTATGGAAGCAACTTGACCGCTCCGTTAATTAGGGATCACCGAAGGCTGTAATGCATTGGTATATTTTCGCTTTAAGGATTGAGAGGCTTATGCTCCCATCTATGAGGCTTTCGAATTCGGATTTCTGTGGACCTGCACTGCTTGGGAAGTCGGTTTTGGTAGGCAGAATCCTTGTCCATTCGGAATGTATTGGACCAGTGGGCTACCTATAGATCCCCCTTAGAGTCTCGGGCTCGGGGTTTGTAGCTCGATCTTTGGACCCAGGTCAGAGGAGAGGGTTTAGGGGTGTTTAGGGTTTAGGGTTTCGGGGTTAAGGTTTAGGGGTTTCGGGTTTAGGGTTTAAGGCTTAAGGGTTCAAGCTTTAGGGTTTTATAGAAATTGTTGAAGGTTTGTGTGCCAAAAAGGTTTGTTGATGGGCCGGGCTCGGTTGGGCTGGGACTGAGCTGCGGGGGCCGGGGGTGGGGTGGGTAGGGGCCGGGAGTTCTGTGACTAGAACCTTCTTTCGAATTGGGGGTTAGGAGGCGATGTGAGGGGCCGCCGCTCGGGGGCCGGAACGCGAGTTTTGCGACTGGTCGTTTTGAACCCTAAACCCTAAACCCTTTCGGCTTATGCTTCGGTACTGGGTCCATGACACTCACAAGACACAAGTCATAGCTCAAGGCATGTTGGACATGTTTATAAACGGTACGCCATGTGGTTCTCTTGGCTTCATGCAGTTCTGGTCTGCCCAGACAGCACTCCCATTCTAAAAGGTTTCAAGGAGCCAATCTTGGTATTGACCTGAGATTCCAAAGCAGCCCGTTCTTGCTATGGCTCTTGCTGGGCTGCTGGAAGTGCCGTGAACCTCAGACCCTTAAAGCCTTAATTCTGAACTTGAAGACGGAAAAGCTTCGCACGGCTCGGCCTTTTTTCACAAACCGAAAACGCGGTTGTGGGTGCCCCAGAACTTGTCGTCTGGACTGTGCCAGTCGCACTTTGGCACCTCGACACGTGGGTCGACCTCCGCGGTAGTGCCAGACTTCCATTAACAAAAGCATGCAAGGCAGCCAGTTGATTGGGCCTCGTCAGCGTTTGGATCCTCTGCTTCGCGGCACACAGGCTCCTGCTTCGACACGTGAGTTCTTGCCTCTTCCTCCTCCTCTTGCTCACTGCAGTCGAGGATTTCGTTCGAATCGCTGGTCTCCTGTGTCATTGAGTATACAAAAGACACTGCTCCTCGCTGGCAGCAGCTGGCTCTTCGACCATCCAACCACGTTGTTCGGCGCATTGTTGACCAAAAAACTTTGCGAGTCACAAGCTTTTATCGTTAGAAATGAGGCAGCGGCAGAGGAAAGTCGGGTGCTCCGAACAGCCCTGCGGCTCTTCGCTTGAGAAACTGTCCGGGCAGTGGCACATCTTGGAGCATGAATGAATTTGAAATGAGACTCAGACAAAGCCGGGAAGCTCAAACAATACAATGGACATGTTGCCACTACAAGTTCTGTCTATGCAGCTGCCGGCTTTCTTGATGGAGATCTGTCAAAGCCATTGTAAATACACGTCCAAATGTCCTGTAGGACGGTGGTCGGTTTGTAACCCATGGATCTGAGGTCTTCGCTCTGGGCCCTGTCAAGCGTGGAATCAGCTCGAACTTCCTTCGTCGCCGGCAGGAGCCATCGGCGCACCTCTTCTGTCTGAGAATCTGCTTTGAAGACCTCGCAAGCACTTTGCTCAGCTTCTGCAGATTTACGCATAGACGCACTCATGACGACAACCAAGTTTAGAGATCTGTGCACTGTTGTAAGAATAAATAGGAACCTCCGGCCCACTGTATAGGTGAAACGGAAGGCCCGGAACCTGGAGCCTCTAGCCCACTGTAGAAGTGAAACGGAACCTGAAGTCTCTGGCCCACTGTAGCGTTGAAATGGAAAGTGTGGAACCTGGGCAGAAACTGGGGCTGGGACTGGCTGGGCTCGGTTGGGTGGGCTGGTGGGCGGGGGGCGGGAGTTCTGTGACTGGAACCTGATTTTGAATTGGGGCTGGCACAGCCGCAGCGGGAGTTTTGCGACTGCAACCGTATTTTGAGGCCCACACCGGGCGGGAGTTTTGTGATTGAAACCTGATTTGGATTCTGTTGGGGGGGAGGGCTGGAGGCTGGGGCTGGGGGCTGGCACTGCAGATTGAATTTAGGTTGGAGTTGAAATTGACGGTTTAGGGGATTCAACGCAAGCAATGACAAGCAATTTCTATTTATTTCTTTCTTGAGGGTTTGGGGTTTAGGGTTCGGGGGTTGGGGTGCATGGAACCTGGGATGTGCTTAGCCTTTCCCGAAAGGGACTGGAGTTTGAACCGCTAGGGCTAGAAAAATCAGGACTTGAGTTAAATGGTTTAGGGCTAGAAGTTCCAGCGTTGAAAGCTCAGTCTGTACGGTTTCGAACTCAAAACGTTAAGGCTTCCAGTTCGGGCTCAGGGCTGAGATGTAGACGCTTAGCATCTTGGGATTTCTAGGCCCAGCATGGACACCTGCAATTTTGGGGTTTAGCGTTCAGAGCTTTGGCTCTGCAGATTTACGGCCGAAGGCTTTGAGTGCTAGGGTGGAGATGTGGTGCAGGGAGTGCAAGTCTGGGTCCTACGGTTGATGATATTAATCCTGCATTACCCATAATAAGGAATATACCATAATTCCCATAGTTTAGGGCCCTTAAAGTCATGCAGGATTGATATCATAATCCCTAAACCCTATAGATCCCCTTAAAGGTACCCTTATAGATCCCTTTAAAGGAACCCTTATAGATCCCCTTCTAAAGGAACCCCTAGCATTTATATCATCAACCGTAGCATGGCGGATTCGTGATGCAAGCTTTGGCGGCTTGTGGGATCTCGGGATTGGGATGGACGATGTCAGGCCGAGCCGGCCGAAGGACTCTGCGTTAAATCCAAACGCCACGATTACTGGGTTCTTGTTAAGGAACTTAGTTTAAGTTCTCACAGTCAGGAAACCATGTAATTTACGATAGATCGCATTTCGGTACTTCAAATGGTTCCTTGACATTAACCCAGATTTGCAAACGCAGTCATCGAAAGCTCCTCGTGGTAGTCGTACCTTAAAGGCTTGGGGCGTAGGGACGAGGAGTTGCCCGGCAGAAGGTGGAATCGCTGACATCTTAATGTGGGCTTCTCACGATATTAAGGGGTCCTTTTGGAGGGGCTTTTCAGAATAAGGGTCTCACTGAGAGTCTCACTGCTTAGGATGTATGCTGAGGCCCCTAATGTTATGAAAGGCTTAACGCCATACACATGGTCCTGCACATGGATTCTGCTTCGGGCTGAAAAACGTTCTGGGTTTATGGGTTCGGGGCTCGAAGGGTTCAGGATTTAAGGCTTCGGAGAGCTCGAACCATCGACGCAACTCGGCGCGGGCGACCGAGGGCCTGACCCCTTAGAAGCCTAAACTTACCTTTGGCTACTAGGGAATGGAGGAATGGGGTACAATTATAACTACCACTGCTGATGGACAAAATCCTGCATGACCCTAAGGACTCTGAACTATGGGAACTATGGTATATTCCTTGTAAAGGGTAGTGCAGGATTTTGTCCATCAACAGTATTACTACCATTCTTCCATTCCCTACTAACCAAAGGTAAGTAGAATGTGAGCCAGAGTCACAACGGTGTAGCGCTCAGGGCACTACTGTGTAGGGTTTCAGGGTTTGGAGTTTAGAGCTTCAGGGTTCAGGGCGCATCTAGGGTTTGGTTTCAGGCTTCTCTCAGCAGCAACACTACTGTCACCAAGCCTGTCAACAGTACAAAGAGCAAGAGGTATCACAAAGATGCGCATCCTAAGTGTGACAATGATACTGTAATGCCCCCGACAATCTCCCCCAAACCCTAACCCCTAAACTCCCAAACCCTCAACTCCCCAAGCTCCTAACCCCTAAACCCCAAACCTCAACTCCCCAAACCCCTAACCCTGAACTCCCAAAAAAGCCAAGAGGCTCCCGGATGTGCGCGGCGACGACTGGCTTGGCAGACTGCAATGACGATATGACGGGTGGCCTGTAGACCGCTTCTCCTGTGCAACATTGAGGGCTTAAGGGTTCATTAGCACCAGTAGGAATATTATCAGAAGCACTATTTGTACCAGCATCTTTTGTTAATAATTGCCGTGGATCTTTTTATATTAGCATCAGAACTGTAACCGTAAAAACTCTAAACCTCGAAGCCCTGAACACGCTAAACCTTCTGACCACTGGCCTGATCTCAAGCCTTACTTGCCTCGAGCTGGCCCAAAATCCTAAACTCCAATGAACCCTGAACCAAAATGCCATGAACCCCACTACTACCCTAAAAAAACATGACTCCAGCTACCCTGCGTGCCCGATTGACCTCCACCTTGCAGCCCTGAACACGCTAAACCTTCCGACCACTGGCCCTGGCCTTTGATCTCCGGCCTTACTTGCCTCGAGCTGGCCCAAAATCCTAAACTCCAATGAACCCTGAACCCGAATGCCATAAACCCCACCACCCCAAAACATCATGACTCCAGCTACCCTGCGTGCCCGATTGACCTACACCCCTAAACCCTAAACCCTAAACCCTAAACCCCTAAACCCTAAACCCTAAACCCCTAAACCCTAAACCCTAAACCCCTAAACCCCTAAACCCTAAACCCTAAACCCTAAACCCTAAACCCCTTGCACCCCAAAGCTTCAACCCTTGGAACTTCTGGGTTCTGGCCTGAGGCATTGTTGGCCGCAGCCGGGTCAGAGGTCCTTTCCGCTGCGGGCTCCGAAGGGCGAAGATTCTTGTAGAGTCATAGCTCTAAACCCTAAATGTAAAATTTTCAAAATTAAATACACATTTTAAATATAATAATAATAATAATTTCAGATTTAATCGTTAAATCTGAGACCTGAACCCTGAACCCTAAACGCCTCTTCGAAATATCCAGACCCTCAAGATGGAGCTCAAGGCCCGAAACCTTCGACTAAGATACTTGAAACGCTTCGATGAAACAGGCTAAAGCTTAGGGTCACTTTTTGGGTCCTTATTATAATACGGCACCTATTATTTGTGCTATACAAAAAGGGACCTTAATCTTGACAACTACCCATATTGCTACTTCTACGACATATTTCTAGCCGTATGGTAGGTTTCGGGCGCATCGAGGATTCGCATTGCCTTAGAAAGGGGCAGTGCAACGAGGATTGGCGAGTATCAGAGGAGCTGGCATCTAGTGCTCAAGGTTCAGGAAGGACGTGAGAATGTGAGTCGGAAGCAATACGAGCTAGACCTCAGTGAGTAGCGAAGCTGACAACGAATACCGTATCAAGTCGTCCAGTGAGATCAAGTGGTGATTTCGATCAAGGATAAGCAAACCGCGCGTCTGAAACCGGAGTCCCCACCAACCGACGTAAACGGCTTTGCAGTTTAACCCTTAAACCCCAAACTTGCCATAAACCCTTAAACCTAAACATCCCTAAGCCCGAAGCCCCCGAAGCCACCTGACCATCTGGCCGGGTGCGGCCAGGAAATCGGGCTTCGTCATCTCGTCGGCCCTGCCAAGCACAACAGCTTGAAGGCTTCCCAGAGACTCCAATATCCCTTAATTACGGAGTATTCCTGAAATCATAGTAGGATCCCTAGTCTGATTTAAGGCATATTCCTGAATTAAAGGATATTGGAGTCTCTGGGTTCTTGGTGAAACATACAGGGTCATCCTATCAGCATGTACCAAGCTTGTATGACATGCATACATGTATGAAGCTTTTCATAGGGCGTTACGCGGTGGTATAATAAGGGTTTATAAATAGGCTTTGCGGATAAAGCTCGAGGTTTGAGTCGTAAGGCATTTCGGCCTGAGCCCGTCGGGATTCCAAACACGGAACCCTGAACCCGAAAAAACCCTAAACAATAACCTCCAAGGCCTAAACCCCAAATCCCACGCAAGGATTCGGAACATGTCGGGTAGTTGCCTTACTTCCGTGAACGTACCCTAAACCCCAAATCCTAAACCCTAAACCCTAATCTGGGCTTCGTTAAAAGAATTCAGATTTAGGGTTTTCCGTTTGGGGCTTAGGGTTTAGGGTTTAGGGTTTAGGGTTTAGGGTTTAGGGTTCAGCAGCTCTGACTTTGAAGATTTAAGGTCAAGCTATTTCTAGTCAAGCTATCTTCAAGAATAAACCCCACCCGCCCAGAGAATCCCCTCACATTAGAATTATAGTTTTATTTCTTTTGGCTTGAATTATTAAATACTAACTTACATACGACTCACGACTCAAAGAATCTATCATATTTGCAACCGTCGTCGATTCGCAAGTAGACCGTAAGTTACCGTTAAAATGTTGAAAGTGTAAGAAGAAAGCACTACCCACAGCAGCTGAGGCTGCGGTCACGCCATCGCTTTACAGTAGCAACTGCAGCTATCAAGCTTCTTTGCGATGACCGTTCAAGGCAGCGCATTGAGCAACTGATCAAGAACGACTCAAAACCTTGGCCGTGGCACACTAACAAGCACACCTTCGTGTGCAACTAGCATCCTTGGTTTTGCCTTGTCAGATGGAAACCAGCGTGGTCAACTAGCATCCTTCTTTTTGCCTTGTCAGATGGAAACAGGTCAACTAGCATCCTTGTTTTAGCCTTGTCAGATGGAAACCAGCATGGTCAACTAGCATCCTTTTTTGCCTTGGCACACGGAAACCAGCGTGTGCAACTAGCATCCTTCTTTTTGCCTTGCAAAATGGAAACCAGCGTGGTCAACTAGCATCCTTGTTTTTGCCTTGCAAAATGGAAACCAGCGTGGTCAACTAGCATCCTTGTTTTTGCCTTGTCAGATGGAAACCAGCGTGGTCAACTAGCATCCTTGTTTTTGCAGGAGGAAACCAGAGTGTCCAACTAGCATCCTTCTTTTTGCCTTGCAAAATGGAAACCAGCGTGGTCAACTAGCATCCTTGTTTTTGCCTTGCAAAATGGAAACCAGCATGGTCAACTAGCATCCTTCTTTTTGCCTTGTCAGATGGAAACCGTAGGCCGCTAAACACTGGGGGCCCTGGCCCTAAACCCCAGGCCCCTAAACACTGGAGCCTTAAACCCGAGGCTGCTAAACACTGGAAGCCAGGGAGGGGAGGGGAGGAGAGGGGAGGGGAGGGGAGGGGCGGGGAGGGGAAGGGGGTAGGGGAGGGGAGGGGAGGGGAGGCGAGGGGAGGCGAGGGGAGGAGGGGAGGCGAGGGGAGGGGAGGGGAGGGGGAGGGGAGGGTAGGGGAGGGGAAAGGAGGGGAGGGGGGGGGCAGGGGAGGGCAGGGGAGGGGAGGGGAGGGGAGGGAGGGGAGGGGAGGGGGGGGAGGGGGAGGGGAGGGGAGGGAGGGAGGGGAGTGAGGGGAGGGGAGGGGGAGGGGAGGGGAGGGGAGGGGGAGGGAAGGGGAGGGAGGGGAGGGGAGGGGAGGGGAGGGAAGGGGAGGGAGGGGGAGCCCTAAACCCGAGGCCCCTAAACACTGGGGCCCTAAACCGTAGGCCGCTAAACACTGCAAGCCCTGGCTCTAAACCCGAGGCCCCTAAACACTGGAGCCCAAAACCCTAGGCCCTAAACCCTGGAGCCCTAAACCCGAGGCTGCTAAACACTGGAGAAACGTCAAAAGCCACGAGTTTTGATCAAGAGCCAGCCCTAAACCCAAGGCCACTGGGGCCCTAAACCGTAGGCCGCTAAACACTGGGGGCCCTGGCTCTAAACCCGAGGCCCCTAAACACTGGGTCCCTAAACCCTAGGCCCTAAACCCTGGAGCCCTAAACCCGAGGCTGCTAAACACTGGAAAAACGTCAAAAGCCACGAGTTTTGATCAAAAGCCACGAGTTTTGATCAAAAGCCACGAGTTTTGATCAAAAGCCACGAGTTTTGATCAAAAGCCACGAGTTTTGATCAAAAGCCACGAGTTTTGATCAAAAGCCACGAGTTTTGATCAAAAGCCACGAGTTTTGATCAAAAGCCACGAGTTTTGATCAAAAGCCACGAGTTTTGATCAAAAGCCACGAGTTTTGATCAAAAGCCACGAGTTTTGATCAAAAGCCACGAGTTTTGATCAAAAGCCACGAGTTTTGATCAAAAGCCACGAAGTCATTAGGGTTTAAATTACTATAGGTAGAGAGGTTTAGGGTTTAGGGTTTAGGGTTTAGGGTTTAGGGTTTAGGGTTTAGGGTTTAGGATTTGGGGTTTAGGGTTTAGGGTTGAGGTTGCGTGGCGGGGGAAGAATAGTTTGGGTCAAGCGCGTTGGGTTCAGGGTTTGGAACTGGGGCGAGACCACAAACTTTGAACCCTCAACGACCCTAAACCCCAAACCCCCCTCAACGATTTAGGGCTGATCTTTTAAGGTAAACCAAGGCCACAACCGCCCCCCGAGGCCCTTGACTCGCCCTCGAGATGAGGTCTCTCGCGGAGTGCTTCACGAGCACCAATGACAGACGAAGGGCACGTTGAATAGCAATCGACAAGCAATAATCAACATAGTGATGACAGCCAAACCCTACAGTACACCCAAACCCAAGCCCTAAACCTGGCCTAACCAAACCCAACTGCAGACCCTATCTAAACCCTCCATTACTATGTCTTCAGGCTGCCTAACCCCTAAACCCGAACCTCAAAAGCCAAATCCACAAGCAAGGACAAGAGAAGTCGTCGGCCCCACCCAGGAGAGTAGGAGCGGCTGAATCCGCCCTGGCACGACAGCCGGAATTTACGATGCTTATCTCGTGCTTTATAGGGTTCCATAGGCTTGAGGATGGAGAACTTCGCGGCGAGGGTTCAAAGTCCGGGGTTTAGAGTGTAAGGTTCAAGGTTTCGGCGGCTGAGGAGGAGCTTTCTTCGGGCCTGAGGCTGTTAGGGTTTAGGGTTTAGGGTTTAGGGTTTAGGGTTTAGGGTTTAGGGTTTAGGGAAGTAAAGCTATCTGAAGCCGGAGACCATAAGGCTTTGGGCTGTACTGGGAAGGGATTTTGATTCGGACGGACACGGATTGATGTAGGTTGCAGTCATAAAAACCTCTGAAACCCTGAGCCCTAAACCCGAAACCCCAAAGCCCTAGACCCTAAACCCAAAGCCCTAAACCCTAAACCCGAAACCCCAAGAAACCCTTATAGATCCCTTTATAGATCCCTTATAGATCCCTTTAAAGGAACCCTTATAGATCCCTTTAAAGGACCTAAACCCGAAACCCTAGCTTCCGTGCCCGGCGCGCCCGCTGCAGGACCACCGCGATTGGAGCCTCGGACTTAAATCTTCAGAGGAGAACCCAGTAGTATAAGGACCTTGATAATTAGAATAAGGTTTTGGGGTACATGATAGTTTAATGACAATAAGGAGCCCCCAAAACTAGTAGTTGTAGTTATCCAGGCCTCTACAGTAGGTCCGTGGCTTAACCCAAAAGGAAGTCTTCATACGGTTTACGGTCCATGCATTCCTCAACAGACAGCTTCTGTGTTTCTGAAAGGCAGGGACGACGCTTTCTGGCCTGAGGAAGATCATGACTACAATCATAGTCATTAGCACATTATTTGCAACACAAGTGCCTTCTGCCCCGAAAGCTTGCTAAACCATAAACCCTCCAAACCCGAAACCTGCAACCGTGTCTTTGGCCCTCATTGGCCTGCGGGCTCAGGCACCGGAGGGTGAGTCCTACACAGTGGTTACGGCGGTTGTAGGATTTAGCTTTAAAAGGCGTGTAGCCTTCAACAAAAGTGAGGATGCTGAGAGGGTTTTCGAAAACAGGGGGTACCTTGTTTTGGGGTCCTTGTAATAAGGATCGTACTATTTAGGGTACTATATTAGGGTCCCCTATTTTCGGAAACTCTCATAAATCGCTATATCATGTCATAAGAGCGTGCAGAATAAGCCTGGAACCCGTAAGATATGGGTGCCTACATGCATCGACCAGGGTTTTGGGGGGCTTCGTAGTGTAAAACATACTTAGGAGCTAAGGGATAATGTTGCTGGTTTAGTTCTTTAGAGTCCCTGAGCACGTCATGACTCCAATATCAGTTTTAAGGTCTTAGTTGGAGTAGAGTTTCTCGCTGTTCTACTCATACGGGCACAAAAAGTAATGTTATTACAAAGCATTTTCTATGAGCCTTACCCCTACACCCTAAACTCTAAACCCTGAGCCTTAACCCTAAACCCTGAACCGTTGCACCAGTGTTAGGATGTCAGGTAAGGCTGCGCTGCTAAGGGCTCTGAATGCCCGAAAATGAAACTAGGTTGGCCCTTTAAAGCCTCTGAAAAATATTCGTAAATAGGGTCCTACTAAGCCCAATGAGGGAAAATATAAAATGTCCCAAAGGCCTACCTAGGAAACCAATGAAGTGTAAGACTCTATATTTAAACAAACTACAATATCCTGTAGTCTAACAGACACGACAATGTACTATAAACCACTGTGATATGTTGTACTATGCTGTAGTAAAACCAGCATATACAATAATATATTGTATACTATACTATGACGGCAAGAACCCTAAACCGAGCCCTGTTCAGGATTCTGGTGCTTAGGGTCAAAAATCGATGCTATGGCTCAGGCTAAGTCTGGGAGGTTGCTTCCAGCTCTAGGATATGGGACTTTCCGAAATTAGGGGTACCATATTTGGGGGTCCTTCTAATAAGGATCCTACTATTTAGGGTACTATATTAGGGTCCCCTATTTTCGGAAACTCCCATATTAGCGAAGCGCTCCCACGTAGCTACCCGAGGGCCCGGGGGGAGCACGAGAAGAAGGATCAGCAGAAAGATGGCGCACACGGGGATCATCGACCTCAGCCGCGATTGGGTTTAGGGTTTAACCCTAAGGGTTTAGGGTTTAGGGTTTACCCGGAACCGCTGGCAATAGTAAAGCAAGGCAAACACGGAGCCGAAAGAATTTCCAGTTTGTGCGTGGCGCCTACACATGCCAGCCATGATGAGACTCGACCCCACACCCCAAAGCAAAACAGCATGAGCTCGACCTTCACAAAAGCCGCCCAAAACGTCGTCAAGGTTTAGGGTTGATGGGCTTAGGGTTGAGAGCTCATGACTGCCTGCACTACTACGGTTGATGATATATATCCTGCATTACCCATAATAAGGAATGTACCATAAATCCCATAGTTTAGGGCTCTTAAGGTAATGCAGGATTTCTGTCATCAACCGTACCACTCATTAGCCTGCGCAGGTGGCTTCTTCTCTGAGGCTAGCACCCCCACTGGAAGCCGTACGACTTGCCTTTCGATGCAGAAGAAGTGATTTCGAGGGCCAAGCTTGGATAATAGTATGCATGATATTGTTTTTTATCTATATGCTGAAAAGTTTTTCATTTATATATCTGTGTTGGAATATTTTAGTAACTAGTTTGTATTTATCCAACTTCTTTATGTATTCATCTGATTTCATATGAGATTGTCGTGATTTAGCGTTCTGGTTTAGGATCTTTGATTCGGCAGCTTCTGGGGTCCAGTGCTACTTGGAGGGTCGGGGGACTTAGTAAGTAGGTAGTAAGTAGACTTATAAGTACCCTAAAAGGGACCCTAATTGGGGTTATGGTACTTATAAGTCCCTAAAATAACCAGTTACTAAGTCCCCCGACCCTCCAAGTATGGTTTAGGCTGCTGTCCACCACCCGAAGTCTGTTTATGGTTTAGGGTTTAGAGTTTAGGGTTGAAGACCCTGAAATAGAATAGGCGTTCCTTTAAGGGGATCCTATAAAGGGGTCTATAGGGGATCTATGAAGACTCTGATGATAAACCCTAAACTCCTAGACCTAAAGACCCGAATATAGGGGCACTAATAATTAGAATAGGGTTTTGGGGCATTTTATACTATAAGTATACTCAGGAACCCCACGATAGTATTGGTACTAATCTAGGCCCCTATACTAGTCCCTAAACTCTAAAACCAGGCCTTGAATGCCTGAATGGTGGCAGCCATGCCGGTCCGAATCAATAACCGGTCGACCTCATAATCGAACAGTCGAACAGTTATCCACTCAACAACTTCTGGGTTGGCCCCAAACGACAACATAGTCTGATTCTGTGTAGTTCACTTGTATTTCGGGAGCGAAAACGACCCACGGCTTTTGGCTTCCGGGCCCCTGGCAGCGTGACGTTGCTTGATTTTTGAGTGCACGCACAAGAAGAAAAGTTTCGGATTCTGGGTGCACGAACTCGAAGGTCGAGGCTTTTCAGCTTGCCAGGGTTCTAGAAGGGTTGACATAAAGCTTAGGACAAAAACAAAACCTAAGAGCCTAACACCCTAAACCTAAGACACTTCCCCCTAAATCCAAAACCCTAAAACAGAAAGCAAAGGCGAACCCTGAAACCCCTCAACCCAAAACCTCTCTGATGGCACGCCTTCCCTCACCCGTGGCTCGCGGAGATCGGGGGGTCCCTTGGCTGCTGGAAGCTGAATTTGGGGTCAGAAGGTGTGCTTCCAAGGGTAAGAGGGACCCTTAATAAGGACCCCTAGGTATATACCCTTAATATAGCTATTACATGCCCATTATATAGCTCGTTATAGAGTAGGGGTCCCCATTAAGGGTCCCTCCCTTTCCCCTTTGAGTGCGGCATGGGCCTTGTGGGGTTCAATATAGGTTGGACGGGGCCTTACGTGCTTCTATGTGGGTCTGATGTGTTTTAGTCTTGCAAAATGAATGAACAAACGAACGGACGAACGAACAAGTGAATAAGCGAATGAGCAAATGAATGGGTAGCGATGAAGAATGAACCAACGCAGGAATGAACGAACGACTGAACGAATGAATGAACGAACAAAGGCACGAACGAACGAACGAACGAATCAACGAACGAACCGATTTCTTGTTCAATGAAGGAGGAAGGAAGGAAGCAAAGATGAACACGTCTGTCTGTCCGTCCGTCCGTCTGTCTGTCTGTTTGTCCGTTCGTTGGTCCGTCCGCCTGCCTGTCTGGATGGGATGGATGGATGGATGCAGATAGTATATAGACGGCCATTTTGTGTTCCTATCTGTACTAAATAAAGGAAGTAACTCAGGCTTGGGAAGGCCGGCTGACGTGCAGGCAGACAGTGGATGGTATGATATGGTATGTATACAGGCCAGGTTTTGGGCCTTAAACCCACGGGCTTGCGCAAAAAATAAGGGAAAGCTTCGGGACTTCGGTGGTCGGAGGCCGAAGTTGAGACACGCACCACGGATTTCTCGTCTACAACTCCTCTGTTCCAGGAGCTCTCCTTCCACACAGTGCTTGCTGGACCTTCCATGTGAAGAGGCCTTCGCTTTGCCACGTCACTGAGCCGGAAAACTGCCCCATGCTTCGGAAGCAGGGGCCCATGAGATTCCAGTAGGAAACCACCCAAGATCCTGGCCTCAAAGCTTCGGCGAGGCGTGAGAAGCCTTCCATCAACTCCTCCGGGAAGAGCACGGAATTCGCGAAGATGATGTCCGCATCGGAGAAATCCACATCCAGGAGGCTGCCATGAACGAAGCTTGGGGGGATGAGGTCCTTCGCAGTTCCTGGGCCTTCTAAGCGTTCTAACCGCCTGGCCGCCTCCTGTGCTGCCAGGGATCGACGCTCCACGACCTCTACACCAGTGGCGTTCAGGCCCAGCAGCGCTGCTACCAGCACCGTCTTGCCGGTGCCGCTTCCGAGGTCGTAGTAACGGGCGCCGGGTTTCAGGCCCAGGCATCGCAACATGGCGGCCGTGGAGGAAGGGTGGATCTCTCCATAAAGATATGTATCCTCAGCAAGCTCTTCCTTGGATCCCTTTGCATGCTGGATGTGTTCTCTAGCCACCTCCACGCTGTCCAAAGACATCCAAGAAGCGTTCAGAGCTTGCTCGTCGTATGCCTTGCTGAGGGCGTCTAGGATTTGGGGCATATGCTCTTGATGAGCAGCACCAGCTGCAGCATCGGCACCCTCGACATCACACTCTGATGGAGGGCTTTCGCCAAAGGCGATACAGAGTGTATAGCCAACAGCCATGTGCCACAGAATCATTGCTGTGCTTTAGAAACCCCGAACAATCGTGTCTGGGCTTTGGTTGCGGCTATTCATGACAAGCCTTCACGAAGCGAGGATCCCGCCATGAAGTTCTCTACACACCATATCAGACCCTAGACGAGAAACCCAATCCCAAACCCGAAACTTGAAACCCCACAGACTCTGGACCCTAAGCCTTTTTGGCTTCGGACCCACATCCGAGTCATCCGAGCTTGCTTCGGATCAACGACAGAGGCCCAGGTTCAGAGATACTTTACGAGTATTAGGGTTTCGGCTTTAAGGTGTTAGGGCTTAGAGCTCATGGATTTCTGTAGGGCGATAGGGTGCAAGGCTTCTTTGGGCAGTCGAACGAAACAACAAAAAAGGACATCGCCAGAAGGACGAATCGGTTCTTGGATCAGCCTTCACGGGCCTTCATGAGCTTTTATTGAGGAGTGAGACGACGGGCCTCCGGGTATACGGCTACCGCGCACTGAAGCTTCTACATACATTCATACGGTGCAGGGCGTAGAACATAGACTTGTTCGAAGTTCAGGGGTCAAGGGTACTTATCAGTCGGGTTATTAGCAGGGTAACCATGCATATAACCCATATTAGGGGACTTATAGCCCCACTTTTAACTACCGGGTTATAAGTTATAAGTATAGTTACCCTAGATGTAACCCTACTTATAAGTACCCATGAGATGTGAGAGCTTCGGGGTCAGGCTTGCTGCACTTCCTTGCTACAACACTTGGTTCCCTGATTCTTTCGAGAGCCCTACTGCACCTTGTGAGACCTTGTGGTGCAGGGACCCTGAAGCAGGTGTCCTAAGAGGGGGGCGTGACCTATGCAAGAGCATCTGCTGGCGTTGAGAACAAGCAGCTCGGTGTCAAGGGACTTAGTAACTGGTTATTTTAGGGACTTATAAGTACCACAACCCCACTTACGGTCCCTTTTAGGGTACTGATAAGTCTACTTACTACCCACTTACTAAGTCCCCCGACCCTCCAAGTAGCAGGACCGCAGCTTTGCACGTGGCCTCCCTGGAATGTTGAAATGGCATCACAAGCACCCTCGACTCTGGAACCTTAACGGGCCCTACTAAAGCATAGATTCCCAAACCCCTAAACCTGAAACCCCTACATGCGAAGCGAACGACCCCACCCTACCCGAACGGCACGCTCACCCTCAGGCTCCGGCGGTAATTCCTCCTTTCGCAGGGCTTATTGTTGGATTCGTGTTGGAGTTGTGGTTTAGCTTTGTCGGACATGCGGCCGAGAACAGGTGTTGAGAGGACTTTGGGCCAATTGGGTCTTGGGTCTAGTAGGGTGCGACAGCTAGTCCTTCCTGCTTGGTGCAACAAGTCAGCCTTTGACATCAAGGACTATCGGTCCCTTTCGGCAAGTGCATGCCAAAAGACGCCCCTGCCTGACTTCCCGACAAGAAAGTTGCCACAAAGTGCTGAGTACCCTCAACCCTAAACTCTACAACTGAAGGCCCTAAGCCATGCCTGAGAAAGCAGATGGAAACTAAACTTCAGGGGGTTCGCGCATCCACGTTGTGGGAGCAGAGCACAACACCTCCTCAAGCTGAAGCTAAGGGGAAAATGCGAAACCCTTGTGACTCATAAAACCTAGCGCACCCACAGGCTCTATAGATCATAGAGGGCTTTTCCGCCCCCTAAGCCGTAAACCCTGAAAGCTGAATCCCATGTAGGCCCCTAAACAAACCCGTACCCTAAGTCCTAAACCCAAGAAGGTCTCTGACATCCGGGCCTGTCACGATCAAGTCTTGACCTCTCGGTCCCGCTCCCGACACCACCCTTGGTCCGTCACACTTTGGGGCCTTGAGGCTTTTTACCCTAAACCCTGAACCCTATACACTTAACCCCAAACCACCCCAAACCCCAAACCCTAAACAATAAGCCCAAAACCACCCCAAACCCAAAACCCTAAACCAATAGAACTTTTCGGAACTTGAGGCAGGGCTTTCGGGGCTGCAAGCTTCTGGCAGTTTCCGCATGTTGCAAAAGATCTCGCTCTTGTATTAGGGTTTAGGGATTAGGGATTAGGGTTTAGGGTTTAGGGGCTACAAACCTTCTGGAACCCTCATAACGTAGGAGCACTGACACTGGCCCTGTTTGGGATTCAAAGACTGCGGGTTCTAGCAGTTTGGGTTTCGTCTTTTATAGGGGGTTCAACATGGGGACGATGCGGATCTGGGGCTTGGTGGATATGGGAGCTTCCGAAAAGAGGGGACCCTAATATGGCACCCTGCCCCAAAATAAGGTACCCCCTAATTTTCGGACACTCCCGTATGGGTTAGGGGGCTTGAGAATTTATTTAGGGAGAAGGGTTTAGGATTTAGGTTTTCGTTTAAGAGTGTGTCGGGCTTTTGCTCTTGCATTCACACATGTTGGGGCTCACACTGAGGGTTTAGGACTTTGCATTAGGGTTCCGGGTTGAAGGTTTCGGCTTGGATCTACAATGACCCGGAATCTAAAACCCTAGGCCTCAGACAATTGCAAGGTCTTGACAATGCCTGATGCAAGGTTGGCGATGTGTAAGGGTTAGGGAAGCTTGGGAGATTTCAGATCAGGAGAAGCAAAGGCCTAAGCCCCAAACCTTACAACCTAAGCTGTCGACCATAAACCTCCAACCTATACACACAGCTACATCCAACACAGTCTTCATTCACAGCCTTAGTGCCGAAACCGGTTTTCGGGTTCAGGGCTGGGGCTAAATGCTTGAGGCTTAAGGCTGGATTCGGGCATGTTGGGGTCAAAAGCAGCACATCTGGTCTCTGTAGCAAACGGATGGAGGATGGAAAGGTCCACCTTCTTTCAAGCACCCTCTGAGCCTCCCGCACGATATCATCATCCTCACGTGGGAAAAGGAACGCTTGACCATCAAAACTGAATCCGCCAACAATCACCAGAGTTCTGCACTGACCCTATTCCCTATTGCCTACATCTGGCCCTGAAACCCAAAACCCTACCCCGCAGTGTAGTCGCCCCAATCCGGCCACCAGCAAGCATAGGCTAACCACACATCTTATGCCATATACCCCCCCCTACGCTTTTACTTCAATTCTCGACCCGCCTAACACTTCAACCTTCCAAAACACCAATACACAAAGCACCTCCCAACACAAAAGCAATAATCCCAAAACAAAGCAACCCACCAATAAATACAACAATCCATCACACAATCCAAAACCCAAAGCACCTAAACAAACCCTACCCTCAACCATAAAATAACCCATATCCTAATATGGGTGTGGGGAAAGACCCTAATCGAAAAATCACCAAAATATTCGCCTCGGCCCCGGCCGAAGCGGTCAGAGGTTCCTATTCGGATTCCTCTATCCCCACCTCTTAATCCCCTTTCCAGTGACCCCACCCCCAAAAAAACCACCCCCCCCCCACCTGGAAACGTGTCGATGAGCCCCAGGTCCCACAGTGAATTTTCGCCTTCTCCAGTGGATTTTGGTCTTCTGTAGGCAGTCCCACCCAATTTTCTTCCCCCCTCCCCCCTCCTCCCCCCTCCCCCCTCCCCCCTCCCCCATCGCCTTCCCCCCCCCCTCCCTTCCCTTCTCCACTTGCTGACAGTGCGAGTTTTGTGCAGCTTGCTGCAGATACTAGCCACTCGCCGCATGCCTGTACAGCCGGGCCGAGGCGGACGACGCGCAGCGTTTCAAATTATAACCCTTGTTTTGCACCCGAACCCGCAAACCCCAAAGACACACACGTTGAACGTCGCCCAAACCCTAGACCATAAGGCTCCAAGAGCCTGAAATCCATGAGCCCCAAACACGTCTCGGCTGGCTGAGGGCCCAGCTCGAACAGGTCCTGGCGGCGGGCACGCTGTGCAAAGCTGCTGTTCAGATACGTGAGGCCTGAAGCTAGGGTTTAGTATCATGATTAGCAGTATAGGATTTAGGATTTGGCCTGAAAAGTTGCTTGCTTTTTAAAGGGCCCTTTTGGATGAAAAAGCTTAGGGTTCGGGGCTCCAAGAAGCTCATGAGCCTCCAAGCGCCATCGTAAACCAAAAGCTCTGGACCAATTGCCTCTTTGGGTGTCGATGAACCGACGACCCCAGGCCTTAAACCCCAAGATTATTTATAAGTAGGGCTCTATACTTGACACTAGCGGAAACCAACAGTGATCCCAAATCGATACCTAGTTAAACACCAAGCAAGCGGAAGATTCGGCATCACCCAGCCCTACAGCACTCCGGTGCAGGGTTTGGGTGCATAGCGAAGTATTACGAGTTGTTCGAAGAACAGCTGGAGCTTACAAAGAAGAGTTCTTGCTGTCAAAGCCATTGCCCAAAAAGCCCAACACCCCTTTAGTTAAGCAGTTTACCTCAAATCATACTAAGGACAGCTCTATGACTCAAAGAATACTCCTTGACAACGGAGCATCTGGGCTCTCGGGGCATCGCAGTGCTCTACGAGACTCTACCATCAATTCCAGTGCGTTGTCCCGTTATCAATAATGAAACGATTTAGGACGCTTATGAGGTGTCTGGGGATACATGTACCCGAAACCCTGAACCGGAACCATGAACCAAGCCTGAGGCTGCTAAGCCCTTGAAAACTCCATGACGCCAGCAAAACGCCACGCCTACCAAGGGAGCGCGGCTGTCGGTGTCACCCCTGGATTGGGGGCACAAGCTTTTCCCGAACAGAACCCAGGGATGCATACGGAACCGGTTCAACCCTAATTCCTAGATCCCATCAGCCCCACATCCTAAAGTCTGAACCACCCTTGCATCCTGATCCCTATCAAAAACCAAACCCAAAATTCAAAATGCTGGACCTAAACCCTAAACCCCCAAACCCTCAACCCCAAACTTTAATCTTACACTTCACCTAAACCCTTTCAGCCCTAAGTCAAGCGACCTGCGCCTTGAACAAAACCCTATGCCAAACTCCATGAAGCCAGATACCCCCCCCCCCCCCATGCAGCCCTAAACTAAACGCTGGACCGTCGATTTCTGCATGCCATGCTCGGTAGAGCCTGTGAAGCTCGGCTGGGGCCTACTTGGAGGGTCGGGGGACTTAGTAACTGGTTATTTTAGGTACTTATAAGTACCATAACCCCACCGAGGTCCGCACAATTCTATTCCCTTCAATTTCGATTAGAAGTCTTGGTTGGCTTTAAAGTTACCATACTAGTAACATATGGTAGGCTAACCTGGTTTCCTTGCCATGCGAACTAAGAACTAAACTCCTTCACGAGAGCTCTGCAAAGCCTACAATGCCACAAACACCCAAACATACCCCAGAAAAAAAAAAAAAAGAAAACGCATGAAGACCCTGCAAGAACCCCAAACAGACCCCATAAAAGACCACATGCAGAACCTGCAAGAACGCTCTCAAAACCCTCTAAAGACCCCATAATCTTAAGCGCCCCATTCCCCGATGCCAGGGCCCCGCGCATGTCTTGTTTCGGCGCAGCCTCGGCTTTGGGGTTGCTTTGGTTTAGGGTTTAGGGTTTAAGGGTTTAGGGTTTAAGGGTTTAGGGTTTAGGGTTTAGGGTTTAGGGTTTAGGGTTTTGGTTTGGGGAATTTGGGGGTTTAGGGTTTAGGGTTTAAGGAGGATGCGGGCAGACTTGGAAAGATGGGGCTCCAGTGCTGGCTCTGATTCGGGTTTGCGGGGTCAGACGGGGCAGTTTTCACCTCGGAAGCCAAGGGCCTCAATAATTAGAATAGAGATCCATTTAAAGGGTCCTATAAAAAGATCTATAAGGGATCTATAGTAGGGCTCTACATTGGGAGCCTCAATAATTTGGATAGGGTTTTTGGGGCCCATGATACCATAACTATAATCAGGAACGCCTAAAATCTCGGCTTCCGGACACTATGCCCTGTCCGCAACGACCAAGCACGGGAATGTCCGGAAAGCTGGGACGCTGCTACACATCCCCAACTCGGGGACTCGAGGTCAATGCCATCTCGTCTCAAAGCCCCCATCCGGATTTAGGTGTGTAGATGTCATTGCTTGGAATTCCGGCCCCAAACTCGGCCACGCACACGCACGAAAGATAACTGTCGGCCCTCCCTGAATCCCCAAAAACCCCAGGAAACACCGCAGTCCCTGAAGCTCCTAGCCGGCCCCAGCCCCTCCACGGGCCGCAATGCCAGAAAGTGCCGCCGAGCCGCTGCTTTAAGCTGAAGCCGCAACACTGAGAAGCTGAATGACTTCGGAGCCGAAACCGCTGCTTCCGGGGGGGGTTTGGGGCGTAGGACTTCGAGACTTTTGAGGATTTAGGGCCAGGGTTTAGGGTCCCTGGAGGGCTTCGGAACCCCTACTTCCAGGTTCATGGGTTGTTATAAGTGGGTTATGAGTAGGATAACTATGGTTATAACCATAGTTGTCCTACTTATAACCCCACTTATTACTACTCCAAGTATACTCTAGGCCCTAATCCCCAAACTTATGCTTTCGGAGCTTCCCGGTCTTCGAAGAAGGCTCGAAGATACCAAGAACTTTACAATGGTTTCGTTGGGGTTCGCTGACAGGGGGGTTGTGGGCTTTGCATTTTAGAGCGCTTTTTTGGTTCACAAAGTTCAATGTAGGGTTTCTTGAGATATTGTGGCCGAACAACAAGGCCTAGCTGCTCTGAGGAGAGCACCCCAAGCCGAAGCACTGTTCTACTGTGTCATACACGCCCTGGAAAGCTTTAAGTATGGCATCCCTGGAGATCTCGAGCGTCGTAGCACTTCCGGGTCAAGACGTTATACTTTAGGTTTGGGTGATGAGGGCTGATTTTTCGGACTACAGTCGTCGAACGACAGCTATCCCGCAACTACTTGTTACGACCATAAAAGTGCAGGCGAAGGATGCGTTCCCCTTGCGCGAAAGTGCTAGAAGACATCTCAACAAGGCCTTCGCATTCTGCGAATCCCGCGAACTTCCCGGATACGCTGCTACAAGCTGGACGCCCTAAATCCCAAAACCTGAAAACGAGACTCTGAACCGCGAATCCCTAAACTAAACCCTTAACCCCAAACTTGAACCCTGAACCCTAAAGCCCGTGGCCGGAAGGTGAGCTGGGCCCCCTGGAGCCCCCACGCTTCTGCTTGGCTGCCTTCGCCCGGGCACGAACCTGGAGGCGGACAAAAAACCCTGACAAGCCTTAATGATTACCTATACTGTTTTGGGGGTTGCTTATTATAACTATAGTATAATGGGCCCCAAAACCCTACTCTAGACATTAAGGCCCGTTGAAACTTTGGGCCGCAGTGTCCTCTGAAACGATGCGGTTTAGGTTGAAAGAGCTCAGCGTCTAAGAGCCTGGGGCATCGGCCTACATGGGAGTTTCCGAAATTAAGGGTACCTTATTTAGGGGTCCTTATAATAAGGATCCTACTATTTAGGGTGCTATATTAGGGTCCCTATTTTCGGAAACTCCTACATCAAAACCTCCAAAAGCCCCGAGTCCCTGAGCCTCCTAAGCCCTACCGGCACCAACGGGCGAAATGCAGAACTGCTAAGCTGTATACCTGATACGGCTGATGGACAAAAATCCTGCATTACCCATAATAAGGAGTTTACCATAATTCCCATAGTCTAGGGTCATTAAGGTCATGCAGAGTTTATATCATCAACCGTATCATACTTTTGGTCGCTCTGCTAATTTGATAAAGGCTCCTTGATTCTAGGGGCTGTGGGCTCTCTGAACTACGAACCCTAGACTATTCTGAAAGCATGTACATACAATACCAACAAACACCCTTCTGAGTCCAAAAGACTCCGAAAAAAAAAGCACCCTAGAATACAAAGCCCTAAAAGAAATCCTTATCAAGCCCTTCTAAACCCTAAACCCTCTAAAGGTCCCTTTGGAACTCCCTGAAACCCTCAGAGTCACCTCAGAAATCCCCACAAGACCCTTCGGACACCTGCGGAAACACTCACGGCCGTTAAAAGCGCCTTCTTCCGCTTTTGGTCGGCCTTCACTGCCCTGCGTGGCGGGGACTGCTTCAGAGTTACTTAAAGGCTCGGGGGCACGGCTGACGGTTTAGGGCTTACGGCTTAAGGCTTTTGTAGAGTTCCCAGTTAGGGAAGGATTAAGGGGGATTAGGGCTTCGGGGCATCCCCGAGGCTTCTAGCCCCCCTCACCCAAGGAAGATGTCGCATATTACTCGAGGGTTTAGTACGAGCTTCATATCTGGTCTGTAGAATGAAGATCACCAGCTATAAGCGGATTCTTTGGCATGATGTAAAGTATGTGCTCTGTGATTGACGGATTTGGAGTTGGGTTTGGGGCTGAAGGCTTTCTAGGTTGGTCGATTGTTAATGTAAAATGCTAGCGGTTTTCCAGGTTTCTAGGGTTTGGCTACTTTGGTGGGGCGTCGAGGTATCAAAAACTTTCAGAAATTTTGTTCAGAGCTCCCCCGGTCAGCATCCGAAAGCCCACATACACCTTGGGGTTTAGGGATCGGGCACCGGGCACAGGGTGGGGAACCCCAGAAACCACACAACGCCCTGAACCCCAAACCATGATCCCTAAACGTCAATCCCATAAAACCCGAAACCCCAGGAGCCCTAATAAACCCTGATCGAAACCCTTAACCCATAATACGGCGGCAGCAGACCCCTAAAAAGATCCTAACTTGGAGAACTACCCAAATCCTGAACCCCGGATCCGTAACTTCTCCGCATGAGCACAGCGATCCCCCCGACCCTCGGTTCGTCGTGGACTTGCTCTTGGCCACCTTTGTCTTCTTGACCTCATAGTGCTTCGGATTTAGGGCTCAGGGTCTTGAGGGGCACCACCGGCTCGATGCCGTCGGAACATACCCGACTCAAGTACAAGATGGTGGCGCGGGTTAAGGGTCTAGGATTGAAAGAGTGCAGTGTCCAGGGGGGGTTTGATTTTCGATTATCAAGCTTATGTTTGTTGGTTCTGGGGTCGACGATGTGGAAGTTCAGAGGAAGTTGTTTCTTGACTGCGGGGTCCTACTGTCAGGCATCCTATTGCTTAGAGTTTATAATTTGCGTGCCATTCTGTTCTGAAACTCCTAGGTAAGACCCCACTGGCCCAAAAAAGGCAGATCCCCCGAATGCCAGCACCCGGAGTTAAGCTTTCGGACTATAGAGTTTAGTGGAACCCAAAGAACCCAACATGGGCGAAGCAGGTTTCGTGCCAAAAATCCCCAATACTTCACCTTAAATTCATCTCTTCGGGTTTGTGGTTAGGTCGCTGGCTGTACGGTTTCAGGTTTCTTGCAGGGTACCAAGTTTGCCGGTCTTCCGGAACCTCTTTGTGGGGTTTGGGGTTTGCGCGGCTCATCCCAACTATCAAGGTCGCAACCCCCAACCTTTACCATCCCAACAGCACGGCTCTTGGGCCCGGACATACTTGCCCATGGCAGCCACAACCGCCAAGTGCAGGTCTCTGTATGGGGCTTCGCTTAATTGAAGCATCTTCTGAGATATCGGGAGATGAGCCTTGGGTTGGAAGCTTACGGCTTCGGGTGGAGGTGTTTTTGTGTTTTCCAGTCATTAGCGCATGTGGTTGCCATTGAACCACGAACCGAGCCGTGAAGAACCGGGAACCGCAAGAACCGAATCCCTTGGAACCGAATAGCTGGGAGAACTGCTTTTGACAGAAACAAACCGAACAGAACACAACAGACGGACAGGTCGAGGCCAGCTGAGCCAACAGCAACGCCGGCAGAGCGCGACATGCTGCGAATGAACTAGTCGGCGTGAACAACAAACCGCCAAAGGCTGCGCGCGTGCACTTTCCTAGGAAAAATACATATCATCTAAGCCCACTACAACGAGACAAAACGACAACCACTACAACGGCGATTGCGACTTCGACTGCAGTTGCACTGGACTCCTTGGGCACGTCAAGGCCCTTGCTGTGCCCCGAGGAAATACACAGAGCTTGGGAGGGCATGGTCTCCCCCACCTCTGGGCGAGCCGACGAGATTCTTCCCAGCGGCACAAAGCTCGAGATTCTGAAAGGCTTGAAAGCTCTTTGGCCCGTCACAAGAAGCTGTTTGTCTTTCAGAACCCAGTCGTGGCGAAGGAGAACGAAAGCTGCTGCGGACAACGAGGTCGCCGGGGCCGGGCTGTCATTGAAGCTGAGCCTCTGATATCTTCATGCAGTTCGTAGCAGTGGTGAAAGTTGTGCTTGTCGTCTTTGGTATCGGACGAAGCCTGGCTGTCTAGCAAACTGGGGTCAGATAGCTTTTGTGAGCACTGCCATGGGTGCTCTACAACCTTGCCTCGGTACAAGTCTTCACAAGCTTTTGACATTTTCGCGGTTCACGGGCTTCGCTTCAGAAGCGGCTTCCAGCCTTGGGCTTTCTGGCAATCCTCCTTGCTGAAATATCGGGGTTATCGCATTCCCGCATAGTTGTTGCAAATTCCTCCTTTTTTTTTGCTTGGGCGGGCTTCGGTGGCAGCGGCTGCTGCGCTCAGTCCCTATCGAAATTACCGAACATCAAAACGACAATAAAAGTGAAACGGGAAGCGCCTAAGCAAAAAGTGCTGCGGCTTGTAGGCTTAGTCAACATTAGCCGTTCAGCAAACTACCGGGCTGTGGCATCCTCAGCAGCCGTTCAGGAGCAACAAAAGGTCGGCACCCAAAATTGCCCGGCTAGCGGGAAGAGCAGCGGGAGCAACTGTGGTGCACAAGTGACCAGACCAATCTTCAAGCAAGACGCACAAAGATGGCAAACCGGGTAAAGATGCCGAAACGAGAATTCGCCATTGCTGCTGTGCACGGAAATGCGCAGTTGGCACCAAGTGGTGACTTCCGTCGCATTGCACCCGCTTTCGATGTAGCAGGAGAAGAAAGAGCAAACTGGCAGCAGCCGACCCCACTATCACGGAGTGCACCAGCAGGTGGAGCTTGTGGTTGTGGGAGCAAATCATAAGACGGGAAGGCATAGGTGAGCCCCGTTGCCAGTTCGACCATGCGCCTCATGTGCTTGCTTCCACTCCTTACATGCATCAGAGCCGCCTAATCTGAACTGGCAGAGTGCAGGTAACACGGGTCAAGACTGTTTATGGCTCGGAGCTTGGCATTGGCCGGGTGGCAGCAGCTCTCGCTGCCCACAAACACACAACCGTGCCAAACAGAAACAGCAGTGAAACGGGAGTGCTACCACCTACCAAGAGAGTTGCGCAACTGTGGCGTGCGAACTTTTGTCAGCAGAACTGTTGGCGCTGCGCTTGGTAAGAGTGCAGCAAGTTTCAACTTGATTTTTTCAAAGGCCCTCGGCTGTACTCAGAGGCACTAAAAACGGGTCCGATTTCCGGACCCATTTTTGAAGCCGCTTCCCACTCTTTTTTTTGAATTCTCAACTCCAAAAAAGTGATCACCGTTTCTCTTCTTGCTTACGCAGCCAGTCCATCCAACAGCACAGCTTATTGAGCTGTTGCAGATTCATGGACAACGACAGCAACAATGTTCTGTGGCTTAAGCTATGAAATCGAACAAATGTAGAAAAAGATACTCCCGCAACTGGGGAGGCCCCTGTGGTGCACACGTTTTCGAAGGGTTTTTCGGCCTCGAATATGAGCCCGTCAAATCTGTCAAAATAAGGTCGAGACAAGGTCCAAGATATTCGGGAGGCTTCCACATGAGTTTGCCCTGTGCAGCCTACAATTTCGGTTTGCTCTGCGGCTCTCTGTTATGTCTCATTGTGTGGAACCCCATCCGCAAAAAACGTTAAACCCAACACACAACATCAAACGTGCGGTTTCGACTAAAAGCACGCGGGTTTCTCTTATCCTAAACCCTCCTGCAAGGCCGCTGAGACGTTTTGACTTGCATCAAACTATACCAGCTCTTTCTAGTCTGATTTACCAGAACGTCGCATGGAGTAACGATTTCGTAGCAACTGCTACAGTTTCAGCTACTCCGTGCCCCACTACTCCGCGCGACTCTGCAGGGCCGCTGAAACGTTTTGACTTGCTTCAAACTATACCAGCTCTTTCTATTCTGGTTTAGTAAAACGTCGCATGGACATAAACACAACTGAGATTTTCAGACTTCCTCCTGAGTCATCTTGAGAACAGGTTCCTGAACTTCTGGAGTAAAATCCCCGTTGCCCCATCAGCAATGTCGTGTTGCGATACGCAGCAAGCGTTGTGCGTTTGCTGAAGGTTGCTGACATTTGGAGATGCTGTTGCGCAGGCTCGAAGAAACGGGTTGGATACTTTGAAAATGCCCTGGATTGGAATGTACTTGCAACATTGATGCGGAGGTGCGGGGGACTGCCGTTGCTTTTCTTGCGGCGACTCATTGCGCGAGCTTTTCCTGAAGCTTCATGAGCACCTTCCCCCAGAAGCTTCTGCAAACTGCTGTCAATGTCATCAGCATGGAACCATCTGCTGCGTTGTCAACAAATCCGGTCGAATTTTGATTTTGTTCACGTTCCCTGTACTGGGAAGGCCCCTGTGGCGCACGTTTTCGAAGGGTTTTTCGGCCTCGAACATGAGCCCGTCAAATCCGTCAAAATGAAGGTCGAGACAAAGTCCAGGATATTCGGGAGGCTCCCACATGAGTTTGCCCTGTGCAGCCTACAATTTCGGTTTGCTCTCCGGCTCTCTGTTATGTCTCATTGTGTGGAACCCCATCCGCAAAAAACGCTAAACCCAACACACAACATCAAACGCGCGGTTTAAACCGAAACACGCGGGTTTGCTGTTATCCTAAACCCTGCAAGGCCGCTTAAACGTTTTGACTTGCTTCAAACTAAACCAGCTCTGACTAATCTGATTTACTAAAACGTCGCATGGAGTCACGAATTCGTAGCACCTGCTACAGTTTCAGCTGATCCGTACCCCACCACTGCGCGCGACTCTGCTGGGCCGCTGAGACGTTTTGACTTGCTTCAAACTAAACCAGCTCTGACTAATCTGATTTACTAAAACGTCGCATGGAGCAACGATTTCGTAGCAACTGCTACAGTTTCAGCACTCCACACCCCACTACTCCGCTCGACTCTGCTGGGCCGCTGAGACGTTTTGACTTGCTTCAAACAAAACCAGCTCTTTCTTGTCTGATTTATCCTAAAACGTCGCATGGAGTCACGAATTCACAGCAACTGCTACAGTTTCAGCTACTCCGTGCCCACTACTCCGCGCGACTCTGTCAGAAGGTAGCTCTTTCACCACATCCTAAAACACAGCTCTTTGCCATTCGGATTTACGAAAACGTCGCATGGAGTAACGAATTCGTAGCAACTGCTACAGTTTCAGCTACTCCGTGCCCACTACTCCGCGCGACTCTGTCAGAAGGTAGGGCAAATGCCTCGCAAATACTAGCTCTTTCACCACATCCTAAAACACAGCTCTTTGCCATTCGGATTTACGAAAACGTCGCATGGAGTAACGAATTCGTAGCAACTGCTACAGTTTCAGCTACTCCGCACTCCACTACTCCGCGCGACTCTGTTAGAAGGTGCTGCAGATTCCTCGCAAATACCAGCGCTTTCACCACATTCTAAAACACTGCATGAAACAAGGACGGACGGCGGAGTGGGATTCAAGGACAAACTCGTTTTAAATATATACTACCATTGAACAAGGGCGGCAAAGGAACAAGAGGCTCCACGAAGCTACTGCAAAAAAGGGCAGACGCTCCTTTGGAGTGGTTGGAAAATCAACGCTGCCTTTTGGCATTTTTGGAGATCGCAGTCATTCGCCGACGTATCGCGTGCGCTGCTACAGCCAGAAACTTTAAGAAACTCAGCACCACCAAAAACCGCATTTATTGTAGTGGAACTTTCAAACAGGAGCACTTTAATTCAAGCCCATCGCTGGGCAGCACACAATGCAGCATGCTGGCCTTTCAGGGCCGGGTCCCACATTCCATTTGGTTTTATAAAGTTTAGGTAAGATGGGACCCATGAACGGTTTTTTGCAAAAGATAATGACCGGATTCGACAGAACAGAGTGATAAGTCTGCATCACGATGACAGCTGGAAACAAGCTTCTTGATGATTTGCAATTAGCAACTATTAAGTTCCCATATCACGAACAACGCTGTAGCATTCTGATGGCTGTTTCCAAACTATGGGCCGAACTCTAATTCTGCTCAAAAATCTCAATTATTTTTCAAAAATTTGTTGCCGAAGCTCGTCCTGCCACGCTGCCTGGGGTCTGCTTTGGAGAAGCCAGGGACGGGAGCTTGGGAGGAGCGCCCGCTCTCCAAATTCTTTCTATTTTCCAGGGAAATGGAGAGAAATTAAAAAAAGTTAAAGAAAATACGTCCAACACTGGCAAAGCCTGTGCGCCGCAGCCAGCTTTTTTCCTCTTTAACAAGTCTGTTGAGTTTGTAGGGACTGAGTGCTGCAGCTGTTGTCAAAAAAAGAGAAAAGCTTTAGAGAAATTAGGGAGAAAAGTGTTTTGAAAGAAACTTGAGATGCACTGGCCGATCTTACCTGTAAAAGTCATCTTGAGCAGTTGCAGAAGCTATCACACACCAGACGACACTGTGCGTTTTGCGCCTCCAGCGCTTTTTTTTTGGCGTATGCGGGCCTCGTCGACTACACGCTGCAGCACTCGGTCCCTGTAAGAAAAGAGAGCAACTAACAAGAAATGAATAAGCTGTACAAAAATGCTAGGTGAAACAGGAGCTGCGACATACAGACTTGGTCGGCGAAATCGTTCAGCTCTGATATATACACTGGCCCTCGGATCACTGGCCCTGCTCCCCGTAAGACATGGGTCGCGCAATGGCCACCATCATCAAAATTGTCAGGTTGGTGGCAGTTCGCAACACAAGAGCAAAAGGTGAGTTGCCATGCGCCCAGCTTCCCTTCCAATGGGTCTCGCAAGGGCGAATCACTCATTCAGAGAGCCAGTGTCGTAGAGCAGCCCGTCACAAACAGGCCGCTGTATCCTGGGATGTCAGTGCCCAGCTTCCCTCACAGGGTCTCGCAAGGGCAAATAGAGAAGGAGCACCACAAGAGTGCAACTCCTCCACATCTCAATTCAATAAGGTATCGGAGACCGCAAGCGCGTTATGGGGAGTGCTTGTATCGGTTCCAAGTTGAAAGAAGGCGTAGTGCGCAAGTTAGGCCAACCCAAGGTCCACGGCTGTATACCATCCACTGCATCATGGATGGCCGACGCACGCAGAAAGTCAGTGCCCTCGTATAGTCCAACGACCGCTCGACAGGTATGGCGGGAGACCGCGGCGAGCGTCATCAATGCCTCGAGATCAACTTGGATAATAGTGGCGCCGACTTGGAAGCCAAGCCGAACCCATAGTTGGAGTCTGCGCTCTATTTGCCAAAACACAAACACACACCGATCCAGGTATGCGGCTACCGACCGTTGGTATGCCGTCAGCTGTTGCCGAAAGGCAAGACCGGCCGTTTTGCGCTCTCGCGAGCCCACAGCACTCAATAGCTGCCGCGTAGCGACATTCGGCGGAGCGCAGTAGAGCAGCGAGAGGGGTTGAACAGAGACATAGGTGGCGACACGTAAGAGAGTGTTCTCTGATAAATCCGCCATGGCCAGGTATCTACAACCTTACGGAAGGGCAAGGCACATATGATGAGCCCAGCTGCACAGTTGAAAAGATGTCGAGCGTGTAGTGGAGTCACATGGCTGAGCTAAGTCCGATGCAGGCGCAGGGCCCTAGCAGGCGGGCACGATCGCTGCCACCCGCAGATTCAACTTTTTGCAGCAATGACGCCGGTGGCAGCTGCATAGTCTGCGTCTCAAGCCGCGGAGCTCGGCCGTGCCGGTTATCCCGCCGCCCGGGATGGTAATCGTAGTACCTATCTTCCCAGACCAAGACACTGTACGAACTGGCCCCGCAGAGCTGGTCCTCGATTACCCTGCATTCGAGGCCCTATCGCGCCCAGCTTCCCGCTTCCCAATCGGGTCTCGCAAGGGCACTGAACGTATGGTAAGGCCAGTCCTCTGAGATCGATGGACCCTTTGGGCATCCCGAGGGCCATGCAATGCAGAGCTGGGCGTAGACTATGCCATAGCGTATGTGTCGTCACCAGTAAACCCGGCAGCCGGTTTGATGCGCCATGGTGCTGCCCATGCTTGGCATCATTCAAGCAATGAGAGAGACGCCCGTAAGCACGCACATGGGCAGCCTGTCAAGCTGCCTCACTGGGGGCGACGCCAGGGTGATGATCAAGGTACGCAGGCAAAGCCTGACAAGAGAAAGTGAAACCCCTAAACGGGGAGCACGGACTTGCCTTGGGGAGCACAACCACGAAAGGTGGTGGAGCTGAGCAGTTATCCCAGCCAGCCTAGCGGCCTAGCAGTTTTCCTTGAATGCAACGAAGGGCCAGTGCAAGCCAGGCATGCTGGCAGCCCTAAACACGACTCTACTCCGTGCTTGCAGTCCGGCCACCCGGGGTGTCAGGCGCAGGGGCACAATGCCCCGTCCACAAAGGAGGGGTGATTCCCACGGCTCGTGTTCAGAGCCCACCTCGCCCAGCTTCCCACTGGTGGGTCTCGCAAGGGCTAAAGTATGGCCAGTCAAGGGTCATGGCTCAGGGCTAAGTCCGACAGCGGTAGCCGCAGGCGTGTAAAAGGTAGTTCCCCCCCGTTCGACAGAAAAGTAGGGCAGCCCCCACTGCTCCATGCATGCGAAGGACCACGGCTGCAACTCAACAAGGGCCTCCTGAATGGCTGGTGTTCGAAGGAATGCCGCTTGCTGGAGGGACTGAGAAACTAGCTCGTAGGCCTCCCGACACCGATGCCAGCGTGACAACATGCTCTAAATCAATTTGTCGCTTGGTGACTTTGGCCTCCCAGCTAGGATCTCAGGCATGGTGGTACTCATGCCTCCCCCCTTTGCAGGTTTTGGGATCTCCCCCCCTTTGGCTTTGCCACAGACAACCACTAAGCTAAAGGAGCTTAGGAACCACCCTAAAACTTAACTAAGCTCCGCGCAGCGGCTTAAATTTTTAGAAGGACAAAGCCAAAGAGAGGGACGGGTATCCAACCCCTACAAAGTGCCAGGCGCAGCCTTGGGCGTCACCGTTTCCAAGCTGGCAAAAACTAGAAGTGGCCTTGTCTCTCTCGTGAGCGTTGCTGTGATTCGTTGGTGTGCTGCCTCCCCACATTCCGCGAATTCGCTCGCACGATCCACCATACACAGATTGACAGCTCCGATAGACACAAGCCCAGAGTTTGCCCTGTTGCTGGTTGTTGGGCTGTAGTTGCTCATTCTGCTGGTCTGTTAGCCCTGCGTTGCTCAGACCCACGAATGTGTGGAAATTCTGTAGCAACCGATTAGAGGGATTTGACCAGCACAAGCCGTTGGCTCCCCTGTGCAGTATACGGTGTCCTTGTGTGATGTAGAGGTGGGTAAGGACGATCAGCAGAAGGTTGCGCAGGTCCTCGACGTGCCAGGTCCGGTGTATGGTCTCGGACTCCGGAATTTCCAGGAAGCGTAAGCCTGGCTGCCACTGCCCTCGAGGATCGCGGTTGGCCGGGCCGCATCCCGAGCACTCCTGCGGGGGGCTGCAATCCTACCGATGGTTGGCACTCCTGGATGCCGTCCCGTTGTCAGGCACCATTGCACGGCTTGCGCGTATCTCACCGCCGTTATCAGGAGGTAGACTTCCGTTAGCAGGCGAGCCTGTGAAAAACGCAGAGCAAGTCTCTTTTCACTCCACGCTTGAGCCAAACACCGAAGTGTTCAGCAAGGTCTCTTGCGGAGTCTCGCGCAGCAAATTCCGTCTCAACTTTGCTAAACAAAGGAGGAATGACATGCAACTGTCCTAACACTTCTCAGGACTTCTGTACTCACTCAAACAGCAGTGCACAGCCACTCTGTCCCTTGGCCTGTTCCCACCGGCACGAGCGAAGCGAGGGTCGGCGGAAAACAGCAACAGTGCAGTCAGAGCAACACGCACTTCTTCAAGGATGCCCAAAAAGCATCTCTAGTGCTGTAAGCGCTCATCACGGTCTTCAAGACAAGTGCAAACATGCTAAAACATGTGTTCGCCATGCAAATGCCTGTTCAAGCTTCCAAAACAACAGTTCAAGGCAAAAAGGATGAAACCCTTTCTCATGCGCAAAATAAGCATGTCGGTACTCAAGGGCACACCTAAAAGGAGCAAAACTTTTCTCGGCCTTGCGCACTGAGTCGCGGCCGCCGAAACGGCAAGTTCGGTCTGGGCTGTGCTCTGACAGCAGAAGAGGCTTCCCCGAGCCAAGCCTGGGAGGAAAAAGCCTTGACACCTACAGCTTACACCCACAGTCGTGTTGACTAGGCGTGCTTGCCTACTGGCACTGTATACCCGGTCGCTTTCCAGGCAGGTGCTAAACTCAAAACTCCGCAGGGGAAAGGAGGTGAGAAAAGAAAGCCAGGCTTTGCTAGCTACAGGACCTACGCCGTCACTAGGAAGGTCTCAGGAGGTAAACCCCCTATGCCTCCCTTTGGAGCTGCAAAGCAGCGGCTAGGCCTCACTGTGCTGCTATTCAGCCCCTCAGCTTCAGTAGGGAGGAGAAGCCCCCCAAGGCCTTGGAGCGGAGGGCCTTCATCTCACCTTTTGCGAGAAGGACGCTGGGTGGTGACAGTGAGGTGGCCCTTGCGTTCTCGCTCTTACTAACAAGGGCCAGAGCACCCATGCCGCAGCAGCTCTGGGCACTCGGCTACCTCCACCACCCAAAAAGCTGCAGGGTCCCAACCAAAAGCGACTGCGAGTCAGGCCGGCGCTGAGCCCTCTCAATTAAAGCGCGAGGGCAAACGCACCCCTTCCACTATGCACAAGGCGCAGGAGTCGACGCTCCCCTCAACAAGCGCGGGGACCACGCCGCACCAGCCACGAGCCACAGCCACTGTTACTTGGGCCTGCACCAAAGTCCACCGTATGCAAAGGCAGTGGATTGCACAACTGCCTTGCATCAAGGCAGACAGCAGAGTGACCACAAGGCCCCCTGTCTGCCGTACGTACCTCCAGCCCGGAGGAGAGAACCAATTCGCTGAGCCCTCTCAATTAAAGCGCGAGGGCAAACGCACCCCTCAAGGCGCAGGAGTCGACGGAGCAAAACTTTTCTCGGTCTTGCGCACAGAGTCGCGGCCCGTGAGGGCAAGTCTGAAAGCTGTACTCTGACAGCCAAAGAAGCAGCTTCCTTGTGTTAAGGAGCGCTCAGGCTAGGTCCTACTCTCTAAGACCCCCGACCTCCCAGTTCATGCTGGTGAGGTACGCGGAGGGAACTACTTCAGGTCCTAACACAGGTCCTACCTCCCGGTCCCTGCCAGTGAGGTTGAAGAAGCAGCTCACTCAGCCTGTAGGCCCTTTCCCTCCCACCATTAGGGAGGTTCTAGGAAGCCAGTCCCTCCCAGGAGAACCAAGACCAGCAAGGGCCGCTTTCTCCAGGGTGGGCCAGACCCCCTAGTTGTGGAGAGCTTTAGGTGAGCTGGCCGTGCCCCGCTGCTCGGTAGGGAGGAGAACCCCCCAAGGCTTGGAGCAGAGAACCTAAGACTCACGAGCTTGGGTTGGACGCTGGGCGGCAACTGAGGTGGCCCTTGCGTTCTCGCTCTTACTAACAAGGGCCAGAGCACCCATGCCGCAGCAGCTCTGGGCACTCGGCTACCTCTGCCAACCAACTCCACCCCAGTAACGGGCAGTGGAAGCAAACTACCTTGGCTAAAAGGCTCGAGCAGCAGAGTGACCACAGGCCCCCTGTCTGCCGAGAGAAACCTCAACTCGGAGGGATCCGCCGCGAGGCTCTGCACGATCCGCGCCAAACTAACAGAGCTGTGCAATTGAGCAAAACTTTTCTCGGTCTTGCGCTCTGAGTCGCGGCCGCCGGAGCGGCAAGTTTGGTCTGGGCTGTACTCTGACAGCAAAAGGAGGAGGGCAGCCTTGTTTAAGGCGTCCTCCACTAGGCCTACTCCTATCCCCCGTTCCTCCCAATCCCCGTTGGGAGGTTGCCGGAGGCTTCGGACCTAGTCTAGCCCTCCTCCCAGGCTTTTGCTGGCGAGGTTGAAGCAACCTCAGGATTTGGCCCTATGCCTCCCGGTGCCGGTGAGGAAAGGAAGCCGGCCATGGCCTCAGCTGTTCACCTCCTTGTGCCCCCTGCCTAGGTGGGCTCTGCTGGTCTTTGACCACCTCCCTCAGCCCCCTTCTTGAGGTGGGTCTTTGAGGCTGAGGAGATCCCAGTCTCCGCTGGTGAAGACATTGGCTCGCGACCTGAGCAAACAGATCTCATCCCGGGGGGAAAAGCAGAGGATGCGCTGAGCATGGAGTGAAGCCACCACCCATTGCCCAGCATCGCTCCGGCTAAGTTCCTCTACCAAGGTGCGAGCCAATGCCCGGTGGTCTCGGTGCAGGGATTCCACTTGCACCCTCAACCAGTCCGCTGTTGAGGGATCACTGTGGTGGATCCAGTTCCACCAACTTTCAAGCTTCCTCCTTGGAGGAAAGCCTGGTGGTGCAGACTGCGGCTCCCAATCTGCAGCGTCGATGACAACGATCTCCTCCACGCAGGAAGCTGGTGACATCTTTCTGATGCCCCAGTTGCCACGATTTAAATCGCGGCACATCATGCCCGCACAGCTGACCCCCAGGATAACCATCGCCATGTGCAAAATCCTTGCACTGGATGGTTCCGGGTACATTGGGCTTAGCCGTTCCACCTCCAAAATGGTCACAGGTACCGTGCCCCATGTACCAATCTGGAGGATTCCAGGGCCCACTTCCCGGGTCTTGCCTGAGCATATCCCGGGGATCACTTGCCCTAGGCGGCTCTCTGGCCCATGGCCAGACCGGCGGCTTGGATCCTGCTCGCTGGAAGCAAGTTTCCAGCACAAGGCGGGATTTCCCGGGCATTCGAAGGTTGCCCGGCTGCCCCCTATTCCAAGGAGGGCATAGCTGTCGCTGAAACGCCTTAGTTGGAGCGAGTCCCCAACCTGAGCAAGCCAGTGGATAGTGTTGTGAGACCTCTTCACATGTGGCGTGAAGAGGATCAGGGGTTCTTCCCCCACTTCCACCGGCCATGTTGGCCTGGAGAGGCCCTCCTCACTATTTGGGTGAGTCGGACTCCTCGACTCACCGTTTGGCCTGCTTGTTCACTTTGGGCCTCGCTAGGGTGGGTCGGGCCCCCTTGTGCGGCTGAGGGTTGGCTTTGCTCTTGGCCCGGGTGGGTCGGGCCCCCCTCCTTTGCCACGCGGCCTCCTTTGGGGGAGGTTCTTTGGAGTCCGAGGACTCCTCTTTCACTTCCTCCGCCGGGCTTGTGGCCTCGTCTGTCAGCTCTGCCTCGGCCTCGGCTGGTTTCGCCTTGGGTTCTGGGGCAGGTTCCTGCCTAGCCGGGGGTGTGCGGCTCCGCTCTGTGCCGCTTTCACTCCCTTTGTTAGGCGAGGATTGGGGTGACAGGTGTGGCTCCCTGTCTTCCCCTTGGCCTCCCCCCCGGCGTTGCGGTGGGTCAGGCTCGCTCTCGCTGCCCTGGCCTTTGCCCTCCCCCCGTTGGTGCGGTGGGTCCGGCTCGCGGTCTCGTTCCCCCCGGTAGCGCGGTGGGTCGGGCTCTCGATCTCTGTCCCCCCGTCGGTGCGGTGGGTCGCTCTCTGTCCCTGTACCCCCGGTAGTGCGGTGGGTCGGGCTCTCTGTCCCTGCCCCATTCCCCCCGATATCTCGGTCTCCCTTTGTTGCGGGTTGGGGTTCGTTAGGCCCCCCCTCTGGCCGTGGGCGGCCCATGGGAGGAGAGCTGGCCTGCCGTGTCAGCTTCACCGCCGGATTGCTCTGGAGCCCCTGTGGGCGTGGATGTTTCATCGGCGGGCTGGGGCTTCTTGCCTTTCTCCCCCCCGTGGGCCGGTGGGGTTTTGCCTTTCTTGGTCCGTCTTTTCTTTTGAAACGAAGACCTGCTGGTCGAGGGGCTGGACGACTCTGCCGATTTTTCCTCGCCAGTCTTCCTGGGGTACACAACCTGTGGGCCTTGATCTTTGTCATACCCCATCAAGGCTTGCATGCGCCTTCCCAGGAAAAGTGCAACCGACTCTGCCAGCGCATCAGATTGCTTGAGGGCAGTTGCTCGGTCTTTCGCTTCCTTTGTGGCTGCCCGCGCCCCAACGAGACGATCGACTTCATCATTGATGACTCTGCGCCATTCTTGGCCCGGCCCTACTTGCTCCAAAAATTCGGAAGCTGTAAGGTGTGAGGGGACCCAATGCAGATCCAGCTGCTCCGTGGGGGCCGTTCCAAAGATGTCAAGATGGCGGCCTTTCGTCGTGGTGCCGCGGCGGCTTCTCGCCACAGCGCCTTTGCAGTCACTTGTGACATCAGCCCCGGGCTGGAGCTGCTTGGGCAACACCGTCACTTACGCAAATAAAATCGCGTCGCTTGCGCAAAGATTTGCCAAGTCGCTTGCGCAAAGACGGGTGTCGAATCCATTGTAAAAACCATATGAACGTGCACTTCGGTCTTTTCCGGAAATGGCTTCAACATGCACGGAAAAGTGTAGAATCCATTGTAAAAACCATAGGAAAGCCCACTTTGCAAGTTAGCCTCAATAGACGACTTTTGCGCGCCAAAGTGCCGAATCCATTGTAAAAACCATAGGAAACTGCAGTTGCCCAGTTGGCAAACGCTGGCCGAAAAGTGCGTTTCGAGGCGTTTTAGGAAACATCTGACAGACCATCGAAAATGCACTTTTGGAGTCTCGAAAAGAATGTTTTCGTTGGTTTCCGGAGAAGCGTTTTCAGAGCATGCTTGGGGGCTGACGTGGGGGTGGGTGGGGGGTTGGGGTCGCGGCCGAGAACTTCCGCGTTTGACGCGTGCAGCAAGGGCAGCCTCAGCGGAATCATCGAAAACGTACTTTTGGAAGCCCCAAAAGCACGTTTTGGTTGGTCCTGGGTGGGGCCGGGGGTGGGGGGGTGGGGTGGGGTGGGGGCTAATGACGTCCGTGTTTGACGCGTGCAAGAAGAGCAGTCTCATTGGAACCCTAGAACAGGTAAGCTCCGCGGGTGGGGGCGGAGGGGGGGTGGGGTGGGAGGCTAATAACGTCCGTGTTTGACGCGAGCAGCAAGAGTACTTTCATTGGAACCCTGGAAAACGCAAGCTCGGAGGCTGGAAACGCACCTTCCGGTTGGTCTCGGGGGGGTGGGGCGGGGTGGGGTGGGGGGCTAATAACGTCCGTGTTTGACGCGTGCAGCAAGAGCAGTCTCAGCGGAACCTTGGAACAGGCAAGCTCGGCGGGTGGGGGCGGGGGGGGGGGGTGGGGGCTAATAACGTCCGTGTTGCGTGCAGCAAGCAGTCTCCTTGGAACCCTGGAATAGGCAAGTTCGCGTGGTGGGGGGGGGGGGTGGGGCGGGGGGGGGTGGGGGGCTAATAACGTCCGCGTTTGCGTGCAGGGCCGCTAATAACGTCCGTGTTCGACGCGGTGGGGGCGGAGGGGGGGTGGGGTCGGAGGCTAGTGTTTGACGCGAGCAGCAAGAGTACTCTCATTGGAACCCTGGAAAACGCAAGCTCGGAGGCTGGAAACGCACCTTCCGGTTGGTCTCGGGGGGGTGGGGCGGGGTGGGGTGGGGGGCCAATAACGTCCGTGTTTGACGCGTGCAGCAAGAGCAGTCTCAGCGGAACCTTGGAACAGGCAAGCTCGGCGGGTGGGGGCGGGGGGGTGGGGTGGGGGCTAATAACGTCCGTGTTGCGTGCAGCAAGCAGTCCCCTTGGAACCCTGGAATAGGCAAGTTCGCGTGGTGGGGGGGGGGGTGGGGCGGGGTGGGGTGGGGGGCTAATAACGTCCGTGTTCGACGCGTGCAGCAAGAGTATTCTCATGGAACCTTGGAAAACGCAAGCTCGGAGGCTGGAAAAGCATCTTTTTCCGCTTGCTTCGAGGGGGGGGGGGCGCCAACAACGTCCGCACGATTTGGTTGTCTTGGGTGGGTTGGGGGTTGTGTGGGGGGCTAATAACGGGGGCAGGGTCGGAGAGACGCTTCTTTGCCCCGTCGAGGAAGTCGGCTTCTTTCGGCCTGCAGGTGCTTGGCAAACGCAAATGCGAAAGGTTGGGGTGCAAGCATGGCATGCAAAAGAAAGCGAGCTGCTTTTATTCTTTTGAGCCATCGTCCGCAAACGAGAAGTTTGGCGCAGTGCTGACTAGCTTTTTGCACAACGGCTGGGCGCATCGTCAATCTTGCATGGGTAAGCGACCTCCGAAGCCGTTCTTTTCAGAACCAAGAAGAGCTCCGTCGATCTTTTTAGTTCGAGTCTCATCTCCGCGATGTCAGTCTTTCCGTTGACTGAGTCGATGATGTCGTCAGGAAGAACTTGATGATAGTAACAGAGCGAGGTACCGAAATGCCAGGCCATGCGATCGTTGTGAGCGGCCAGAAGTCCATTTGCTTGAACACTAACCACTTTGAGCTTGCCTTCTCTGTTGGCAAAGCGCAGACCTATGCTAGTCGTTTCATCCGTGCGAAGCAGTTGTATTTGGAAGTGGAAATCCGGGTGTCCTGACGGCAGCTGATAATCTTCCAGCAAGACTTCTTTTTTTCGTCGTCGAGACATCAGCCGCACTTTGTCTGCTACCGCAGCACGGCCGCCAGGCATGCTCGTCGCAGAGAATTCTGGTCTGCAACGCGAGGCCTCAACGGACGGCGCTTTCGAGGACGACGCACTCGAAGATGCGGGACGGTGAATAGCTTCGTCTGATACTCGAGAATCCATAGCAGGCGGTATCAAACAGCAAGTGATGGATCTTCCCAGGAGCTCAACGAACAAAATGGCTCTCAACTATTCCCAGCGAAAACGTTTCGGAAGGCGGCTTCGTCTGGCTACAGAGCCGAGACGTCTGCGATCGCCTCGTGCGTCCGTCTGGACAGAAGCAGGTCACGTTAATGAGACAGCACAAAAAGCACGAGGGCGGGCGCAGTAGCATTTTTGCTGACGGCAGTTTTTTTTTCCCGAGGAACACTGTCAAAGGCTTGTTGGGAGGCTGCACAGCACGTTCTTGTCTTTCCTCAGAAGCAATCGGAGAGCAACGACCTCGGATAAATTTCGGATAACGGGGAGCACCTGCCGCTGTTTGGTTTCTGCTTGTTATGTAGGAACAGGTCATGGCACTTAATGCAGCAACACGGCACGTCATCGAAGTCGTCGACTTCCGGAATTGCCAGAGGAGTGCCTGCAAGCCGAACGAGAATCTCTTGCTCGGGTTCTAGAACAGGAAACGCATCAGCACCTAATGCAGAACGCGTTACCTTTCTCCATCACAAGAGCAATCGGAGAGCAACGACCTCGGATAAATTTCGGATAACAGGGAGCATCTGCCGCCGTTTTGTTTCTGCTTGTTATGTAGGAACAGGTCATGGCACTTAATGCAGCAACACGGCACGTCATCGGAGTAGTCGACTTCCGGAATTGCCAGAGGAGTGCCTGCAAGCCGAACGAGAATCTCTTGCTGGGGTTCTAGAACAGGAAACGCATCAGCACCTAATGCAGAACGTGTTACTTTTCTCCATCACAAGAGTGGTCGACCTGAGAGCAGCACTTTCGTAGATTTGGCAAGCTCAATCGACACGTGCAACTTTCTTGGAAATTTTTGCCAACCGGCGCTGACCACGCCAGTTCGCTGGATTCAGGCGCTGTTCGGTGAACCTTAGCACAAGGAAGTTATTAGTATCGCTTAGAAAACTCCGAGTCGTTCAGCGTATGAAGAAGGAGTGGGTTGTGCACCCGAAAAAAAAACCTTTCGGCAAAGACTTTCTGGCTGCCAATTTCACCACGGCCGTCTGTACACGTGTCCGGTAGCCAGCGTCTTCTGCGCAGTCTGCCGAGGGATGTCCGGCACATCGTCTTTTCGGAGAACATCGAGAACAGCCGCAGTTGTTTCCGTCGCTCAGCGACAGTGTCGAACGGTGCTGTACAAAGTACGACGAAGCATGCACCAACGCCTTGGTTTTGTAGTTGATTGATTGCGTTCGATTAGCCTAGCCATTTCAAATAGCTATCAAGGTTCGTCCAGGACCAGGCCCACGGTCACATAGGTTCGCGAGGATTTGTATCAGGTGGAAGAAATTTTTTGCGTCCCAATGCAGCCGAGTTTTTGGAGGCATCTCCTCGTCAGCCGTATCACGACGGCTGTTGCATCGGGTCCAGAAAATATTTGTATGTGCTACAGCGAAGAGCACGACGGCACACAGATCTGGCATGCCCGTTACCTCGGCAGTTCCATCCTTGGAACCCCACGAGGCCTCGCTGCGACGGAGAAACCTCCCAGGTTCGCAAGCCCACCCTCCGTCGCAGTCTCCCTCCCCTCCGCCCGTGGCCTGGCCACGTTCTTGCGAGCTTAGTGCAATGGTGGGGCGAATCGGATATGCTCGGCTTTTAGCAAAGCACATCCGCGTCGCGCCCCATTGCGTTGGAAGCTGTGTCTTCGGCAGGACCGCTTTGCATTTACACTGAAGTTCCATGGAGCGTTTTCTGCAATGCGACGCACACAGCTGCCGAAGACAGCGGCCCTTTTTCGGATCCAGCATGGAACTGGGCCCAGGTTCATGTCGTGTCTTATAGGCAGCTGCAAGGGCATTCGGCGTGGTCTGGCTAGAGAGCCGAGACTCCTGCGATGGTTGCACTCAAACGTGTGGCTGGTGCATGGTGATTACTTCAAAAACACACTGGGGTTCCTGGCCGCTTAGCTCTCTGCGCGGTTTGGTGGACCTCGGCGCACGTTTCTGCATCTGAGCCCCGCCTGATGTCGGCGTAGAACAGTTTTGCACCTCTTCGTCAGCTTGCGTTCATTCTTTAAGAAGCAGCAGCCGACCTGAGGCAAGATAAGATCGATTAGGCAGACGTCAGCGTCAGAGGCAAGATCTTAGGCTGCCAATTCCACCCTGGCCGTCTGTACATCTGTCCAGCAGACGCCGTCTTCTGCGGCGTCAGCGGAAGCAGGCTCCGGCATGTCGTCTTGTCGGAGCACACCGAAAACAGCCGCAGTTGCCTCCGGTGTTCAAAGACAGTGTCGAAAGGTGCTGTACAATTAAGGAAGAAGCACGCATTAACTCTTCATACGCTTTCGCTTGCTGCAGCTGCAAAATCGCGGCAGCTCTGGAAAAAGATTTGAACGGTGGTGTCTTTCTCTTTTCGTTTGTTATCCAAGCGAGATCTCCTCGACGGCGCGGCATGTTTCTGCCGGCATCAAGCCGGTCCGGGCGGCAGTGTGCGGCGTTGACGGATCGGACGGTGGCACAAAAGCTGAATATTTTTCTTGTGCAGTCCGAGGTCGACGTGCTCCGAGCTTTCGTTTGGTGATCACGGAGCCAGCTTCTGGCCGCCAGGCCAAGAATCCAAGCAGATGCGAAATCTATGCACGGGATCGACGTAGACGCATACCGACCTGGCTGTAGCGGAAGACAGAGCAGCAGTCTTTCTGATGGCCGCGCACAATCCAAACGCAGCAGTCGAAGTACCGCGAATACCTCTCCGGTCTTCACAGCTCTTCAGCCGGCCGGCGCACCTTGTCGGCCGACCGAGGCGCAGATTTAACGTGCCTTTTTTACCTCGGCGGTTCCAGTTTTGGAACCCCATGAGGCCTCGCTGCGACGGAGAAACCTCGAAGGTTTGCAAGCCCACCCTCCGTGGCAGTCTCCCTCCCCTCCGCCCGTGGCCTGGCCACATTCTTGCGAGTTCAGTGCAATGGTGGGGCGAACCGGATATGCTCGGCTTCTAGCAAAGCACATCCGGTTCGCGCCACATTGCGTTGCAAGCTGTGTCTTCGGCAGGACAGTTCTGCATCTTCGCTCCAGTTCCATCGCGTGGGTCGTGCAATGTTACGTCCATGGTTGTACAAGACGGCGGTTCGGTTTTTTCGGATCTTGCATGGCCTGGGGTCCAGGTTCATGTTACGTCCTGGGCAGTTGCGAGGGCACTCGGCTTATTCTGGCCAGAGAGTTGAGACTGCTGCGACTGTCGCATCCAAATCGGTACTTGGGGCATGGTGCTGACTTCACCATGTGACTGGGGTCTCCGACTGCTCAGACCGATGAGCGGTTCGGCAAACCTCGGCGCATGTTTGTGGAGCTCAGTATATCGCGACGCGACGGAGCTGAGGGCGACACCGGAGGAACCTGAAATAGGTCTGGATCTTGTCGACAACCTGCAGTTCTTTTGCTAGAACCAGAAATTGACCTTAGAGCAGATAACAGCAAGTAGGCAGACGTAAGCGACACGAGCAAGATCTTTTGTTGCCAATTCCACCGCGGCCATCTGTACATGTGCCCGGCAGGCAGCGTCTTTTGCGTCTTTTGCCTGACCAGGCTTCGGCACGTTCTCTTATCGGAGAACATCGAAAACAGCCGCAGCTGCCCCCGGTGTTCAGCGACAGTGTTGAAAGGTGCTGTACAATTTAGGAAGAAGCGTGCAGGAACTCCTCGATGTAGTGCCTTGCTGCAAGAGACAGCAAACTTCAGTACTTTTCGGTTCGGTTGCTTTGTAGGAAAGGATAGCTCTCCCCGATGGTCTGTGCGGCGTTTAGCATGCGCTCGCAGCATTGGGCAAGCGCCTCACGGGAACGCCCTGCAGTGGAGCGCGCTCAGGCAAACAGGGAGGACCAAGACCGACTAGAGGGTCTCCCACTCCTGGATTCTGTCCTCGGAGAAGCTGTCCAGAAAACATTCCTCGACAACATGGCCGTTGAGTGCGGCACGCGGACGTCGGAGGTCCGCGTGCAGCATCAAACCCAGCAGTAGAAGTACCGCGACTCGAAAAACACGCGTCTTCCGGAATAGGAGGAGACGCCCAACGGAGTCAATCTTCGTCCAAGACCAGGCGCACGGCCACGTAGTGTCGTGGGTTGGCACGCGATCTTCTCGTCAGACAGAATCTTGCGGCCCCTTTTTTTGGTTACCTCGGCAGTTCCATTTTTGGAACCCCACGAGGCCTCGCCGCGACGGAGAAACCTCCAAGGTTCGCAAGCCCACCCTCCGTCGCAGTCTCCCTCCCCTCCGCCCGTGGCCTGGCCACGTTCTTGCGAGTTCAGTACAATGGTGGGGCGAACCGGATATGTTCGGCTTCCAGCAAAGCACATCCGGCTCGCGCCCCATTGTGCTGCAAGCAGTGTCTTCGGCAGGACAGTTTTGCAGTCGTGCAACGCCACGCCTCCGGCTGCAGAAGACGGCGGCGGTGTTTCGGATCCTGTATGGCTTCGGTCCAGGTTCATGTTATGTCTTAGGCATTAGCAAGGGCATTCGGCTTTGTCTGGCCAGAGAGCCGAGACTCCTGCGATGTTGCATGCAAATGTCTAGCTGGTGCATGATCACGACCGCAATAAGTCACCGGCGCGTTCGGTTGCTTTGTTTTAGGTATGGTTCGGTAGACCTCGGCGCATGTTTTTTGGAGCTCTGCGCGACATGTTGTCAGCGTATCACGGCATTGCACTTGTCTTCGAGAACTTGTGGTTCTTCTGCAAGAAGAAGTAGCTGACCTCAGAGCAGACCAGATCGAGCAGGCACACGTCAGCGACTTGAGCAAGAGCTTTGGCTGCCAATTCCACCCTGGCCGTCTGTACATCCGTCCAGCAGACGCCGCCTTTTGCGTCGTCCGCAGAAGCGGGCTCCGGCACGTCGTCTTGTCGGAGAACACCGAAAACAACCGCAGTTGCCTCCGATGTTCAAGGACGGTGTCGAAAGGTGCTGTACAATTTAGGAAGAAGCGTGCAAGAAATCGTCACTTGCATTCGTCTTCTGCTGCCCCAAAAGCGCAGGCCCTCCGGCATGCGATTTGCACGGTATTTTCTCTCCGGTGAATTTTCTTGATTGTTCAAGCAAAGGTCGGCGTTTGCAGTGTGGCAGTGACGCAGGTTGAAGTATCGCAACATGTATTCTGGATTTCTAAGCTGTCTCGAAAACAATCGGAGACAGCGTGGCCGTCGGCATGTCGCACTGCGGCTTGCAGGCTGGCTCGAGGCCAAAGCGTCTCGCCGGGTCAAGCACAATGTGTTGACATTGTTTTCGGACGAAAAAGTTACCTCGGCAGTTCCAGTCTGGGAACCCCATGAGGCCTCGCCGCGACGGAGAAACCTCCAAGGTTCGCAAGCCCACCCTCCGTCGCAGTCTCCCTCCCCTCCGCCCGTGGCCTGGCCACGTTCTTGCGAGTTCAGTGCAATGGTGGGGCGAACCGGATATGTTCGGCTTCTAGCAAAGCATATCCGGCTCGCGCCCCGTTGCGTTGCAAGCTGTGTCTTCCGCAGGACAGTTTCGCGTCGTCGCTCGAATTCCATCCCGTGGGTCGTGCAACGCCACGCCTCCGGCTGCAGAAGACGGCGGCGGTGTTTCGGATCCTGCATGGCTTCGGTCCAGGTTCATGTTATGTCCTAGGCATTTGCAAGGGCATTCGGCTTGGTCTGGCCAGAGAGCCGAGACTCCTGCGATGTTGCATGCAAATGTCTAGCTGGTGCATGATCTCGACCGCAATAAGTCACCGGCGTGTTCGGTTGCTTTGTCTTAGGTGACCTCGGCGCATGTTTTTGGAGCTCTGCGCGACATGTTGTGAGCGTCGAACAGTACTGCACTTCTTCGAGAACTTGTAGTCCTTCTGCAAGAAGAAGTAGCCGACCTCAGAGTAGACCAGATCGAGCAGGCACACACCAGCGACCCGACCGAGATCTTTGGCTGCCAATTCCACCCTTGCCGTCTGTACATCCGTCGAGCAGACGCCGCCTTTTGCGTCGTCCGCAGAAGCGGGCTCCGGCACGTCGTCTTGTCGGAGAACACCGAAAACAACCGCAGTTGCCCCCGATGTTCAAGGACGGTGTCGAAAGGTGCTGTACAGTTTAGGAAGAAGCGTGCAAGAAATCGTCACTTGCTGTCGCTTGCTGCAGACACGAAAGCGTCACTTGCTGTCGCTTGCTGCAGCCGCAAACCCGCAGCAGCCTTGGCACGCGGTTTGCACGGTGGTTTCTTTGTTTTTTTTGTCACTTTTTTGGCGACCTCCTTCTGATAGTCCACGCGGCGGTCGGCATGTTCCTGCCGGCCTGAAGCTGGACTGGACGGCAGTGTGGCAGTGAGGCAGGTCCAAGCATCGCTACATCTATTTTGGATGGCTAAGCTGTGCTGAAAACATTCGGAAACAGCGTGGCCGTCGGAAGTCGCCCGCTGCATCTGCAGGCTTTCCTGGCGTCAGACGGTCCCGCGGGTACGTCGCAGGTCTGTCTTCAGACGGTCCTTGTGTCAGACGCTCGAGTCGGCGTGTCAAATGCACAGATCACGTTTTCCGACCCGCTCAGATCGAAACTTCTTTTCGGTGTAGTCTCCGGCTCAAGAACAGCTCGGTTCTCTGACCCGCTCAAGCCGTTCTTTTTACTCTGTTGTCATGGTTCTCATCTGGAATTCACGGAGCAGACGGTTCAACAGAAGCCGTACTTTTTTTCCGTGTAGTCCGACGTCGATGTGCTTCGAGCGGTCGTCTGGCGATCACGGACGCAGCTTCTAGCAGCCAGGCCAAGCATCCGATCAGATGCGAAATCTATGCACTGGTTACTAGCGTGAACGTACGCGCGGCTTAATGGGAGCCAGAAATCCATCCGCCGGAGCATTCGCGACATCATGATGGCAGTCATCATAGCGCAGCTGTTCTCCTTGGAGCTCGTGGTCGACGAGTTTCTTCTTGTCCTCAGAGCATAGATGTCGGCAGCCAAGATCTTGCACACTGCATTGCCTGCTACCTCGGCAGTTCCAGTCTTGGAACCCCATGAGGCCTCGTTGCGACGGAGAAACCTCCAAGGTTCGCAAGCCCACCCTCCGTCGCAATCTCCCTCCCCTCCGCCCGTGGCCTGGCCACGTTCTTGCGAGTTCAGTACAATGGTGGGGCGAACCGGATATGCTCGGCTTCTAGCAGAGCACATCCGCTTCGCGCCCCGTTGCGCTGCAAGCTATGTCTTCGGCAGGACCATTCCGGTTCCATCGCGTGTGTCGTGCAATGCGACGGCGGCGGTGCTTCTGATCTTGCATGGTTTCGGTTCAGGTTCACGTCATGTCCTGGGCAGGTGCAAGGGCATGCGGCTTAATCCGGCCAGAGAGCCGAGATTCCTGCGAAGCTCGCACTCAAACCGGTTGCGGGGGCATGCTGATTGTTTCAGAAAGCAACTGGGGTCTCCGGCTGTTCAGACCGATGCGCGGTTCGGCAGACCTCGGCGCACGTTTCCGGAGCTAGCTTCGCGCGACGCGACACTGCTAAATATATATATATATATATATATATATATATATTTATAGATATATATATATATACATACATACGTATATATATATATATATATATGTATACGTATATATGTATATTTGCTTCTTATAGACAAGTTCCAGACATTCTGCAGGAAGAAGCAGCTCACCTTACAGCAGACAAGACGAAGTAGAGACCGACCATGCAGACGACAGCGATAGGGGTAAGATCTTTGGCTGCCAATTCCACCCTGGCCGTCTGTACATCTGTTCAGCAGGCGCCGTCTTTTGCGTCGTCGGCAGAAGCAGAAAAAAAGGCACGTCGTCTTGTCGGAGAACACCGAAAACAACCGCAGCTGCCCCCGGCTTTCAAGGACGGTGTCGAAAGGTGCTGTACAATTTAGGAAGAAGCGTGCACGAACTTCCGACTTGCTTTCGATTTCCGCAGCAGCTCTGTCAGGCGATTTGCGCGTTGGTTTCTCGTCCACACTCTCATTGCTGGATCCGGCGATCCTTTTCGTCAAAGCGATCGCAGTTGATTCTGCGGTCCGGTTTCTTTTCTCGCTAGGCAGGCCCTAGCATCGCAAAGTGCATTCTGGATTGCCAAGCCGTCCTGGAAACCATCGGAGACAGCGTGCCGTCCTGGAAACCATCGGAGACAGCGTGGCTGTCGGCACCTCGCAGCTCGCGGTCCTTTTGTCGGACGGTCTCGAATGGGTGCGGGCATGTCAAGCCGAAACTTCTCTTCGCGAAGTGTCCAGCTCTCGGAGCGCGGTTCCTGACCCGCTCAAGCCGAAACGAGTTTATCTGCAGTCACCAGCTCTCGTCTGGCCTTCACCGAGCAGACGCTTCGATGAAAGCCGAGTATCCTTCTTGTGTACTCCGAACCCGAAGTGCATCTGGCGGTCATCTGGCGATAAGAGAGCCAGCTCTGCTGCTTCATGCCATCGAGCCACGGCCGTGAGCCGAAGCATTCGCGACGGCATGGCAGAGAATATATGGAAGATCTGTGCGCCGCGCACTCCGAATCCGAAGTGCATCTAGGGGTCGTCTGTCTATAACGGAGCCAGCGTCGCGGGAGCCATTACAGCACAGATCTTGGCATTCCAGATCTTGCACACTGCGTTCTTTGTTACCTCGGCAGTTCCATTTTTGGAACCCCATGAGGCCTCGCTGCGACGGAGAAACCTTCAAGGTTGGCAAGCCCACCCTCCGTCGCAGTCTCCCTCCCCTCCGCCCGTGGCCTGGCCACGTTCTTGTGAGTACAGTGCAATGGTGGGGCGAACCGGATATGCTCGGCTTCTAGCAAAGCACATCCGGCTCGCGCCCCATTGCGTCGCAAGCTGTGTCTTCGGCAGGACAGTTCTGCCTCTCCACTGCAGTTCCACATTGTCGGTCGTGCAATGCGACGCCCACGGCTGCCGAAGACGACGGCGGGTTTTTCGGATCCCGCATGGCTTCGGGCCCGGGTTCATGTCATGTCTTGGGCAGTTGCAAGGGCATTCGTCTTATTAGTCCGGCCAGAGAGCCGAGACTCCTGCCACGGTTACATCCAAATTGCTAGCTGGGGCATGACGATTGCTTCACGAAGTCGCTGGGGTCTCCGGCTGCTCGGACCGATGCGCGGTTCGGCAAACCTCGGCGCAGGTTTGTGGAGCTCAGTTTGGCGTGACACGAGACTGCAAGATTGTTGCTCCCTATCGACAAGTTCCAGACTTGCTGCAAGAAGAAGCAGTTGACCTTACAGCAGACAAGACCAAGTAGAGACTCATACGTACGGTACACGAGGAAGATCTCGGGCTGTCTATTTTGTGTCGCCCGTCTGTACTTGTGTCCAGCAGCTATAGTCTCCTGCTTTGTTTGCAGAAGCGGAAGCGGGCTCCGGCGCGTCGACTCGTTACACAAGATCGATAGTTTGTCTAGTCTGTCTAGTTTATTCATGCAGGCTGTGCCGGTCTTTTTCTCTTTCAGGAGGACGTACTGCTCACTCGTTGGCGACCGGCGTGGACGCTCGCCCCACCATCCTCTGTCGCTGGAAGAGTCCTTGAACGAGAAGCAAGAGATCGTCCAGAAGAACGGAGAGGTCGTAACAAAAATCCAGAACGGTCGGGTTCTGCGTCTTCTCGCAAATGTATCTAAGCAGTGTGAGACAACGAGGAAGAGCCAGAAGCAACAGACGCGAAGTGGCATCTTTCAATGACCCCCAGGCCATTGTGGCTTTTACGTCGAAAGGCAAGTTTCTGCCGAGGGACACCGCCGCTTCCAGGTCGGCACGGCGGATGCATTCTTCCACGTCCAGGATGCGCTCGTCGCCGACTTGCAATTGATCTTCGGGAGTGTGCCTGAATTATCACAAAGCTGCAAGAAGAGCGTCCGCACTCATAGCTTCTATTTAGGGTATTCGGCAACGCAACAGCACAACTTTGTATTCTTGCTGCATACAAAGCGACAAAAGCGTGCTGAGCACGTCGGCGGAGAATGCTAATGTTTGTAGCGAGACAGCAGGACCGACGCGAAGAACTCGGTAGGCGGCCAGCACAACCGCGTGAAGGTCCTGCCACGCATTGTCGACGCTCCGCCGTAGTTCATCGCTGTTCGGGGACAGTGCCCGCCGAGCGGAGTGCATGGCGGCGGCGGTGTTCCACACGCCAAACGCGCAGGGCGCCAGGTCCATGTGGGTGTTGCGGCTGCAGGAACCAATGATGTCGTGTCGACTGCGGCTTGGCCTGGCTAGCGAGCCGAGACCCTGCGACTGTGCCGTCCGAATCCAGTGCTCTTTCTGGGTTCACACAAGCAACTGGGCATTCTGGCCTCTGCTCTGGGCTGCGCTTTGGTCGTCAAGCGCTGGAAGTGATTGGACCTTGGTTCCATGGTCGACAAAGCAGAAAACATTGGAACGAAGACGTTGTTCAAAGGCGCAGCAAGTCTTGGCAACAAACGCACGCAGCAGTTTTTTTTGGGGCCTTCCATGGAAGAGTTCGGGTCATCCAAGGCAACGTCATTTTCGGGGGGGGCCACCGGGCACGTTAGCTCATGAGTCCAGATGTCATGGTCGGATGCCCGCCGACCGTTGGCCCCAACCCCCCCCATATGCTCCAGGACCAACGATTTTTGTTCGGTCTCTGTCAAGAAGCAATAGACCTTGGTGTACGTAGAACGAGATCTGAGATGGTTTTGCAACACAACGGTCGAGACGCAAAACTACATGCACTCCGTCTCTTTTTGGGACCGTGGCCACTGACAGGACTAGTAGACTCTCACTTCGCGAAGGAGCATGTAGATTAATGCACTCAACTGCTTTGCCGTCATTACGCTGGCCGAAGTGTTGTGAGCCAACACGTCAGGATGCACGGCCACGAGCTGCATTCGGAGCCAGCTTGTAAACTTCGGTTTGTTCATTTCCTTTCTGGTGTCGAAGTCGTGCAGTACGAAGGATCCGCTTCGTTGGTCTCCTGAGTTGTATTGGGGTAGCCAGGAAGGAGGCAAATCCTTTGGTGGCACGTTCAGGATCGTTTCCACGCCAGTCTCAGATGCCTTGCTCCAGGGTTCTGCCGATGCTGTCCCGGTCGATGTTCCTGCGGCCGACGCTGCGGCCGTTTCCGTTTCCTTCGATGTCGAGGGGAGATCTAGATCCGGCGGCCCGGGAAGCCGGCGTGGTTCCATGTTCCCAACCTGCAAGCTAGGGCTGCGATGGCTGTTCTCAATCCCAAATGGAACCATGGCTAGGAGGCAAGGAGTCTGTCTCTAGTGTCTAATATCAGCTTGGCCTGGGCAGACAGCCGAGACCTTGCGATTCGCGGATGGAACTTCTCTTGCATTTATTGGGTAGGCAACCCAACACACGTCGAACCGACATGCAGCGACCAGACACGTTTTGGCGGTCGCCACGGACGTTTAGTTTCTGGAAACATGAAGAGCGGCATCGGATGATTCTCAGGTTTCGTCGGCCTTGGGCTGCGGCGATCCACTGTCCGTTCTTTGGCATAAACCACTGTCGTATTTTATATCGACACGCCAGACGGGCATTTTCCATGCTGTCTCGATTGCCACAGCGCGTAGTCGGAGAGGATCCGGCCGCTCCAATAGACGGATGAAGACGAGGCGTCTCCAATTTCCATAGTTGTGGACGATGCGTTTAATCTCACGAGGCAATCCGGCAACTAGACAGAGCATAGGCAAGAAAGTTCGCTGGGTTCGGAAAAAGTCTAGTTTTTTCAGAGAGACGTTCTCAAGGTATTTCTCCCAGCAGAACGAGGCGAGCCGCCAGCTGTCCTGGAGGGTCCTGATAGCATGCCGCAAGATTGATTTGCAGGTAGCGCACAGGAGCTGCGATTGCATCGTCCCAGCTTGCAGGAAGCGCACCTTGATCTCTCCAGTCTGGTGGTCCGTGAGCACTGAAAGCCGAGGTAGTCTGCCCTTCCAGGCTCGCAGGTTGGCCTTGACCTCTTCGTCCGTTAGGCGCGGCCAGCTGTACAGGAATTTGCCTTCTTCGTCTTGGTATCGATAAACACGTTCTACATTTTCCCGGGGTTCGCAGAGACATAGTTTCGCCCGCACCAAGCATGCATATCGAAAAATGCGCTCGAGCAAAATTGCCGGCAAAGCCAGAAGGTCTGTATTCTTCCCGAAAAGCAGCTCTTTTCCGGATGCTGTCGATCTAGAAAGGGAATCATGGCCGGAAGGCAAGGCGTTCGTGTCTAACATCAGCTTGGTCCGGCCAGAGAGCCGAGACCTTCGGGATTGTAGCAAAGGTGCGACTTGTTGGGGGGGGGGGGGAGGAAATCGAGTATCCTGCGTTAATGAGGGTGTTCTGATAATTGGAGCCTTCGATCTTGTCTAGTCCTATTTACGAAACGAGGCTAGTACTGAAGAATCGTTTGTTTTCTGTGCCACTTGTTAAGAGCGTTCGGCTTGGTCTGGCTAGCGAGCCGAGACCCTGCGAACGCAACCTTCGAGAAACGATCTGGAATGTTTTCATCGAAGCGACCGGGGTCTCCGACCGCAGACACGTGGATCTTTGTTTCGTCCCCTGCGTGCGCCGGGGACGAAAGGCAGGCGACGTACTTGCCTTCTGGTTCAAGTCCACGTAGTTCTCTATCGGTTCGAGGGAGTTCCGAAACCTGCTGGCAAGGGCAGCGGGGATTTACTGCTTGCACAAGCGATCCGTCCTGTGTGTTTCCGTTTGATAGCTTCACGTGAAGGGTGGGTACGAGGCTGCCATCTGGTAGAGTAGAAAACCCAAGTGTTGAAGAGCTTCCCCCGCTGGCATCGAGTGGGTCATCATCTCACACAGACTACTGGCTAGCCAGAACGTGCGCACACATAAAGGCAAAAAGTCCTCGAGTAAGGCTCGCGCGGCAAAGCACCGACGAACGAAGTCGTAGAGCGCGAGAAATCACCTGCGATGTGAGGGGAGCGTGGCAGCGGTTGGTCAGGATGCTAGCGATCCTCTTGGAGATCAACACAAAGAGCGAGAGAACTTTTTCATGCGTGATAAGCCCGCTGCAAGCGTGGTACGTCACTCCGAAAGAAACCAATGAGGTTCAGGAAGATGGCTCGAACTTCACGATTGCACACACGCAATGCCTTGGAGGCAGAGAATCCCAGATGTAGGAGCAGGAGCGCGGAGGAACGAGCTGCTCCAAGCAAGTTGCGCAAATCGGCGCGTGTCTGTCCGGGACGCAGAAGGATCTCGGAGCGCCAGCCAGGAATCAGGGTTTGCTCCTGCAGCCATAATAGAATCAATCGTCCTCGCGGGACTCTTGCTACCTGAGTGAAGCGTCGACGGAGGCGCTCGGGGCCGGAGGTCATTCGTTTCGGTCGGACGGGGGGCATTTTTTTTGGCCGTGGGGCCAAGGATAGTTTTTTTTTCTCATCATTTGCTAGAATCTTCTGTGCTCGAAGCAGGTCTCGAGGCCGACAGTTGTCGGCATTCTTTTACAGTTGCTAGAAGCGTTCGGCTTGGTCTGGCTAGCGAGCCGAGACCCTGCGCTGGCGGCGAAAAAGCTTGCGTCTGATTCCTGGTTAATCGAAGCAACTGGGCCGCCCGGCCGCTGGCGCGTGCAATTCTTGTTCTGTCGTTGTCAAGAAGCAATAGACCTTGGTTTACATAGAGTCAGATTTGAGATGGTTCTGCAACACAACGGTCGAGACGTAAAACTGCATGCACTCCATCTCTTTTTGGGACCGTGGCCACTGTCAGGACTAGTAGACTCCCACTTCGCGAATGACCATGCAGATAAATGCCCTCAGCTGCTTTGCCGTCATTACGCTGGCCGAAGTGTTGTGATCCGCCACGTTAGGATGCACGGCCATGAGCTGCATTCGCAGCCACGTTCTAAACTTCGGTTTGCTCATTTCCTTGCTGGTGTCGAAGGCGTGCAGGATGAAGGATCTGCTTCTTTGGCTTCCTGAGTTGTAGTGGGGTAGCCAGGAAGGAGGCAAATCCTTTGGTGGCACGCTCAGGATTGTTTGCACGCTCGTCGAAGACGCCTTGCCCCAGGGTTCTGCCGATGCTGTCCCGGTCGATGTTCCTGCGGCTGACGCCGCAGCCGTTTCCGTCTCCTTCGATGTTGAGGGGAGGTCTAGACCCGGCGGCCTGGGAACCCGGCGTGGTTCCATGTTCCCAACCTGCAAGCGAGGGCTGCGATGGATGTTCTCAATCCAAAATGGAACCATGGCTAGGAGGCAAGGAGTCTGTCTCTAGTCTCTAATCTCAGCTTGGCCTGGCCAGAGAGCCGAGACCTTGCGAGTCGCGGATGGCATTTCGCGCCTTTTTTCTTGGGCAGGCAACCCAACATGCATCGGACGGACATGCAGCGGCAGGAGACGTTTTGGCGGTCGCCACGGACACGCGATTCTTGGAAACACTTACAGCGGCATCGGAAATTGCTCAGGTGTCGTCGGCCTCGGGCCGCGGCGATCCGCTATCCGGTCTTTGGCCTTAACATTCGTCAAACAAGGGATCGATACGCCAGACGGGCATTTTCACTGCAGTTTCGATTGCCACAGCGCGTAGTCGCAGAGCATCTGGCTGCTCCAATAGACCGTTGACCACGAGGCGTCTCCAATGTCCGTGGTTGTGGACGATGCGTTTAATCCCATGAGGCAATCCCGGAACGAGACAGAGCATAGGCAACAAAGAGCGCTTGGTCCTGAAAAAGTCTAGTTTCTTCAGAGACACGCTCTGGAGGTATTTCTCCCAGGAGAACGAGGCGAGCCGCCAGCTGTCCTGGAGGGTCCTGATAGCATG